>JASVER010000039.1:2139021-2668241 GCA_030449065.1 Oceanodroma leucorhoa
AGAAGAAAAGCCCCAAATCAAAATAACTCATTAAGTAGGAACGCTCGCTAATGAAACTGCTGCTTCTTAATCTGATTTTACACAACAAATTGCTCGCTGCAGAGTGGCCATAATGACACTACGCTTTCCAATAAAACCTGAGTGCTACCTGCTGCCTTCACAGATTGTCCTACCGCTTTGCTGATGTTTCTGCCGCACAGACCCGCAGGAAGAAAAGCTTCACAGCCTCCCGCTCCGCACGGCGCGCCGAGCGCCCGGAGACAGATGGGGAAGAGTGGAGAAAAGGTCACRGCTGCTACAAGGCGGGATAAATATTATGGATGAAAATGGATCATCCGGACAAGTGAGGAGGAAATCTGGAACGCGTATCAGACAGCCTTGGGAAGTCCTAAATGCAAAGTGACCTGCCGAGACCCTGCGTCGTCCCTCGCCTCCTGCTTCACCAGCCCCGGCTTCGGGAGCCGCAGCCACCACCGAGGGCAGCCCACGGCCGGCAAGCGATGGGCAAACCCCGAAATGTCCCCGCTGTCACCCCCCAGGGTGCCGGGTGCTGGCTGAGCATGGCAGGGACCAACCTGCACCAGGGCGGCCTCTGCAAAGGGGATTTCGCAAAGGCGCTGATAAAAGCACGGGCAATGCTGTCCTCTTGTGGCAGCTCTCTTCTCTTTTCCTTTTTTTTTTTTTTTTTTTAAAGAATGGCAATTTTCAGAAGTTTAAAAAAAAAAAATCTAAAAACCTAACAGCCTCCCAGAAACTGCCTGAAATCAGAAAACCCTGAGAACAAAACTGAAAAGCCCCACTGGGGGAAATAAGATGGTGAAGCTGAAATCTCACCTGAGCTGGCAGCGCGTGCGCAGCCGCATCCCCACGCACGAGGCAGGGAAAGGGGCTGCACGGGGCTGGGGGGGACAAAATGCCATTGGGACTGGGGAAGCAAACAAGAAGCCGCAGGCTTTGCTTGCCAGCGTGTCCCCCTTACAGAAGTGCCACGCTCCCTAAAAAAAAAAATACATGTATTTATCCATAAGGTTCCCATGTAGCTTACCTTTTGGACGATCAGTAAATAAATAGAGGGAAATTGAAGATGCAAGCTGGCCCTGCCGGCCAGGGCAGGGGGGTCCCGGTGCAGCTTCTGCTCCCCTCGCCCATCCCACCCGCAGCACCACACCGGGGCTGCCAGGGGCAATGGGCCAGTCCGCAAAAATGAGGAGAGGAGAAGAAAAGAAAAAAAAAAAAAAAGAAAAAAAAAAAAAAGAGCCTTTTCAGCTTTGTGGTTCCACCCTCACTCCCTGCACATTTTTTGTATTTTACAGGGTGTACCAGTCTGCAAGGCGCAGCGCGCAGCCCCATGGCGTTTCTGCACCAGGCTTCGTCTCGCTCCGACTTTTCTGGGTTGAACGCGGAGGCAGCCGTGCCGGGGCAGGGCCACAGGACCCGGGGGAAAGGGGGGGAAGATGCGAGTCCCTGTCCCCACGAGCAGAGCCTCCCTGCAGGTCCAGGTGGCCCTCGGTGCCCGGAGATGACTCCCCACRTCACCTCCCAGGGAGGGCTCCAGCACAGCGCTGGGAAGGATGGAGCTGCGGACAGGCGGGAGGGGATGGCAGCGGGAATGGGGGACTTGAGGGGGCAAGGAAGGGAAAGGGGCTGCCTGCAGAGCACCTAYGCGGGCGGGGAGACTGCGGGAGGAAGATGGACAAGCTGCTTTGGGAGCGTGGGACAGGCRGGGAGGATGGCGAGGGCCCACAGAGGTACGAAGCCCCGAGCAGTGGGTGCTGCCTGCGGGAGCGGCGGGGGCAGAGGCTCCGAGCACTGCAGGGCTGGCTCCCTCCTCRCTCCCCTTCTGGGGCCCAGAGGCCATTTCCCTGACCTAGGGAGGCCGCCGTCACCAGCGGGCCTCTGTCCCCTGCTCCCCCACTGGGCCAGGCTGCGGTCCCCGTGTCCCCAGCSTCCCAGCCGCTGCACAGCGAAGGGGACAGGGGACCAAGCCCAGCTGGACCCCGGGGCAGCGCCTGCTCCGAATCCGCTTTCGCACAGGGAGTCAGGAGCACGTTGCAGCCACCGCTGCCACCGTGCCCACCGCCTCCTCCCTGCACGGCCGGGGGCTCGGACACTGCCGGGGGCTCCCGCACCCCCAGGCGTGTGCATGAGATGCTCTTCCAGCTGCTCCCCCCGCGGTGCAAGCTGAGATGGGGGGAGACAAAGCCAAAACCCGAGGGGCCATCGCTCACCGCGAGGACTAAAATCACTCGGCGGCTGCTCCTGGCCAAGCCCGGGGTGAGCAACGCTCCTGCCAGGCTCTCCGCGGCTCCACGCCASCTCGGCTCCCGTCCTCCGCTGGCTGCCAGAAACGATCTGCTGAAAACAATTAATATATGTAGATTGTTTATTGATTCCAACATATTAATAGATTGGATAATAAACAGTACTTTTAAACATTCTCTTAACCAAAAATATAACAAATATTTACAATCACTCGGTAAAAATACAAAAAGCATACAGAGGCACTGTCTTTCTAAAAGACATAAGTGTAAGAGGTATCAAAAAATAGGAGACAAACATTGCTTGTTACAGAATACTTTACAATCACTGACTTGTGCAGTACAATTGCTATTGGAATATCATTACATCTGTGCAGTTTTGCCAATATGCTCACATATTTAGAATTTAATTAATACCAAGCTAAACTGCATTCCAGGTATATCAAAAATAAAGATAAAACAATAAAAAGCACAACATAAGCAAAAGCTGGGTTGGGAATTCAAGGYAGATTACCCTCTATACAAGTGTTCTAAAATATAATGTGTAAAGCTTTTCTAAAGAGAGAGTATCCCTTTTTTCTTCTGTTTTTGTGAAGGCAGTGGTAAGTTTATCCTTTAAAAAAACTCTAATTGTAATGTTTTATAAAAACTTAAACGGCAGGTTCGTATTTCCACCGTCGCCTGCGATGCAATGACTTGGGAGATGATGGAGGTTTTGCACCACCACTGATGCCACGCAGGCTCCTCCTGCAAGTGGCATCGCCGACAGGTTCAGCCCGCGGGGAACGGGGACACCCTCCGCCTCCGGCGGGTGCAGGCAGGGTGCAGGCGGGGTGCAGGCAGGGTGCAGGCAGGGTGCAGGCAGCCCCCAGCGCACTGTGCACCCCATCCCCAGCAACGGGCTCCCACCATCTCCCAGTGGGGCATCGCCCACCTGCGCGAAACTCCTTACGCGAGTAAAGGCAAACGGGCCAGGAAAGCAAGCCGTTGCCTGCTGTTCGCGAACATCCACGCGTTCCCGCACGTGCACAGTGCAAAAAACGTGCACTGCAAATATCTGCGGACATTGCCTTGCCATTTTTTTGTACATTTGGGAGATGAAACCAGTACTCAGAGGCTCAGTGATCTCATTTTCCCCTTTCTGCAACTGGAGAGGCCAATTAAAGTTTACAAAACTGCACTGCTTTTTTGGGAATTACTTGGAAGTTTAAGATTTATAAAGCATAATGAAATACCGTATGGTTATATCACAAATAGCTGAAACGGATCTTTCACCCGSAAGTCAAGAGCAAACAAACAGCAGAAAGTGAGCAAACCGAGGTACAGCAGTGGAAGAACGTGACATGAGGCATTTTAACTGTTCATCGAAATCAGACCCCGAATCAGAGGAACCCGGCGGAGGTACCAAATCAGGAATCTGTGGTCCAGAAGACATCACTTCAGTAAAGCAGTGTACAACAGGTACCATCCACCATCTTACTTCCATTTGAATTACTGAAAAAAGGGATAATGTCTCTTCAAATCCATACCAGACACACTACATTTGGCTATCGGCCCCGATCAATGTGATCGGTTGATTTAAAAACAAACAAACAAACAAAAATCCCAGCAAGGACCAGCAGAGGCAAGCCACACTGTGCGAGGCAGGAGAAGCAGAAGTAGTAGCTCATTTGTCCATAGTTTATGCACGATTTATTTACATCAGCTGTATTGGATATTAGGAAAATACGATTAGCAAGACTTCCACTCACTTTAAAAAACTTTTCAGTGTCCTGAAAAGCCCTGCAGAACAGACGGATGCTGTTGATGTGCAAACACCACGTTTCAATGGGTGATTTATTCAACTGCTCTTTCTGGCTGCCAGAGGAGACCCCAACCCCGCTCCCGGAGGAGCTTTACTGTATCCTCAAAGACAGCACTATTGGGTTTTTGGGGAAAAAGGAAGTCACTTCAGTAACAACCCTCATCCCTTATACTTTTGTTCAACAGGCTGAAATAAACTACAGCTCAATACCCGAGGTCACGGGAACCGTATAATTTARTTTACCTGGCACAACACAGATGATTTTCTGACCAAACGCAAAGCCCGTTGYGCACTCCTTGTAGAAGTTAACAAGCGACTATAGTTGACGGTGGGATTGCTAGGACTTGGATTTATATCCCACAAAAATATCAATTTAACAGTTATATTACCAACATTACATGTGCTGAAAATAATCGCTCTGCCCTGCATTGCTTTGACACTTATATTAATCTTTATTCATTAAGGCCTGTGCAGGTTCATTATATTCATTAAGGCCTCAAAAAAGCAAAATGCATCTATTACGATATACCCCAACTGATTTTTAATATATTTTTTCAACCATTTGCTCCTCAGATACTCGTGCCAAAAATTCATACAGCCAACCAATTAGTTACGAATGAGGCATCCCTTCCTCAGCATCACTGTTCATTTTTGTCTTCCGAATTCCAATCAATACGGGTAAGTTCCAGCCACACGGTAATATTGAACCTGGCACCGCTACGAATGCAGACACACTGGGTCATACACATTCACCCGGTAGCATCAGTCCCAAGCTGCTATGGGGAAAGCACATCAAAGGCTTTGGGGTGTTTTTGGTACTTGTGTCATTTTCAGGAAATGTTGCATTCACCTTGCACCCCCCGCACACATACAGAGAAAAAAACCAAACCTTAAAGCTCTTCACAACTATGGATATAGAAATCATTTTTGAGGCACTGTAAAAATGACAAACATCATCTTTCTAGCTTAGGCTGTAAACATCACAACAAAGATTTACAATTAAATGTTTAAATACATATTCACACATTCATGTCCAATTTTAACACTAGAATGGGGCATCGTGTGCTAAAAGAAAGAAAGAAAGAAACTGCAGGTATTTCCAGTTTTACCCCTCTGCGCTCTGGCTGGCTAAGCAAAATCGAACAAGCAATTTATGTGACCATAATCAAACTAGAGGATCACGTGTTAATACTGGCTGGCTGTAGGTCAAACTGTCATTGACATCAACAACACCAGGATTTTTACCTAGGATTTAAAACARGATGTTTTGAGATCATCTGCATTTTCCAGATGAACTCAATAGGGTTTTTTAACCCATCATAAAATGCATTATGTCATTTAATATTCCGTTTCACAAATTTTACTGTGAAATGAAGGTGATTTATAAGATTATTTTTTTTAAAGATAACCTTTGCACCTAAATCCTGTGCAACTCTGGGAGAAGGCCAGATCGCGTGGGATGATCTTAAAACCCACAACAGACGGTTTAGTTTTGGTTTCTAGCAACATGCTTTGCATGCTGAACTCTGCAGGGCAAAACCTGGTTAAAGCTCTTTTGGGAACGCTTCAGACTCCCCTAACAGCTCCCTGTGAGCTGGGCGTCCGCATTTCAGTTCCTTAACAGGGGAGGAGAGCACCGACTATTGCCTTAGTTGGCTGGCAGCTAAAAAAATTTCCAAAAATACTTCAAGGGCGGAGGGTTTTTGCTGTGTCCGTGTAGGAGGGGAGCGGCAGACGGCAGGGCTGCCTGCCCGACGCACGCCACTCTGCAGGGCTTTGTGCTCTATTTATATTTCATCTAAAACCACTCTAAAATCCAGGTATTTCTGCACCTGATAATGTCCCGTTTCTAGTTTTCTGTGTTTGAGAGCACAACAGCTTATGAGAAGCTAATTTACTATCACATTGACTAAACATCTATATTAGCCAACCAGAGCACTCCCAACACAAATAAAGGAAATTCCCATCAAAAAAACCTTAAATTAATAAATTATTTTCAGATACTTCAGCAGTGTCCTTCGCTTTTGCTGACATTTTGATATATATTTTTTTTTTAAAGTTCATAAAATAACACTCTTAGACTTATAATGGTCATGTAGAAAATAACGACGATGGAAAACTACCAAAGGATTACATGGTATCATACAGAAGAACGCTTCCAAGTTTCAAGCGGTGGTGACAACTGGTCCTCCCAAATGCAGGAAGCCTGGTCCACCTCCGGATACCAGCGTCGGTATCCAGGTAGTCGGTACGCTCCTTGAAAACGGTTTTCTATTTCACCAGCAGAAATAGCTTTCTTAGGCGGCGGTAGACTGAAGTAAGGTAGAGACGTGATCCAACCCGTTCCACCTCGTCCGTGACAGAGGCAAACGCAACGTTTGAGGTTAGTAGCAGCAAGTTGTCAGCGTTCGCTAACAGAATCGTGTGGTCCTTCTCCCCACATCCCTTGTGTTGCGAAGTGGTTTACATAAATAGCCCAATGGTTAGACTGCTGATACTTGTTCATCTTCTGCAAAACAAAACGAAACAAAAAAAAAGAGTAAATTATTCCATCAGCCTCCTTGCCATGGACACAGAGGGTACAGAACAGCACCCAGCTATTTGATCACAGCGGTTCTGTGAAGAATTCACTACCTCATCGTGATGTTTTCTCTGTCTTAGTGATTGACCACAAGATACTCAGTATCACCATTTAACAAATCCTCAAATAGTCTGAGGTATTATATCATACAATAAAGATGTATTGCAAGACAGAAAATCCCAGATCCTCCAAAAATTACTAGCATGCAGCTCCCAATATCCCAAAAGCTAGTGATTTGGGAGAAAAGCCAGTAAATTACTTTCCAACATGCAGTGAGTGTTGTATCCCAAATAAAATTAACCAGGCACTTTAAAAATAGTAAAATAGGTGTATCTAAAAGTGTATGGTTAAATTTAGTTTAGAAAAATTCAGATTAAAATGTTTGAAGCAATTACTTCCTTATTTTTACATCAAAAACATTTAATATCACAACTGAATTAATGCTGGGCAAMTTTATGTTTTACTGTAAGTTTGAATTGCAGTACTAATATATATGTTAAATACTGTTTACATATTTTAAAGGGCCAAGATAGGATCATTTTGCATCAGAACTTGTTTTAATCTAAATCCACACTCATTTTAAGCCAGACTGAAATTGAAGGAAACGACCACAACATTCTAATAAAAAAAAAATGAGTTCACTAGCAAACGGTACAGAGAGATCACATCAGTGCATAGGTATTGAAAGCAAATCAGCAGATAAACAATTAAGTAGAAATTCCCCTARCATGAAGTTAGTTTTGACACAATATAAGAGCAGTCTTTTTCAGAAAAATCTCTTGCATTTTGGTCACCTGAAACATGCCGTGCTCGGCAGCATTGGCTGTTGCTTCAAACAAGATCATGAAGAATTTAACTGGAAGAGACACTGTCAGGCCAAGTTGGGCTGAGAAGCCAGGTTTTATTAAACGCACTTTTCAGAAGAACAGAAATTCACTGTTATTTTGTTCRACATTTTTAAACCCAATCTCCAGAAATCTTTGTTGAGGAATAAGGCAGCTTAATGCTAGCMCATGAAAATACAAATGTGAAACGAGTCAAGAGTTGTACAACACCCCACCAAATCCAAATTCAGAATACTCATTTTAGGTCATCATCCTGACGCCATCCTAAAACAGCGGGACATCAGTTAATCAACCCAGAGAGGCCGGAGTTTTTCTSCATGTAATTTATAGCCTGACAGTGTCCCTTAAAGTCATCACCACCACTGAGAGGGGACAGCTTTTAAAGACAAAACATAGTATCTACATGCTCTTAAGTGTCTCAGTTGTGCTTTGGGAGATCTCATACATATATTTTTATATATATATATATATTTGCATATAATTTCAAGTCTGTTCGGTGTCAACATGCTTTTGCTAAAGGGAAGGCATTCTTTTTTTTTAAAAAAGTGTATATACATGCATACATATATGCATGTGTATACAGCCGTACAAACATATTTGCATATTTAGAGATTAATCAAGTTTTAATCTCAAGAATGACCAAGAGAAAGCCCAGAACATCGTTGTGAAGTAAACACTGAAGCACAGACCAGATTCACACAGCAGTTCACTTAACATCTACCGAGTCAGGTGTTGCACATACCATCCTCTTCACTATCTGCGTCAGTCATATCTGCTAGCTTGGGGTTGGACGGCTGCCGACTATGCCACTGAGGCATCTTCGATGAAATACAGGCCACCGGTTCACTACCGAGAGAAGCTGATGAAAGTCTAGAGAGGTCACTGTGCAGCATCTTTGACCTCTGCACTGCCACACTATAGTCTGGAGGTTTTAGGTGTGGGTGGTGGGGCGATCCTTCCTTTATGTCCGCTAAAGAAATCCCCATATATCCCGGAGGGGTGGGCGGTGGCTCCCTATACCTATCGTCCTTCTTAGGTGAGGTGACACAGTACACTGGCACAAGAAATAAGCAATGGAAATGTTAAAGAAGAAAACAAAGGAAACAAAACGTTAAAAAATCATGAAATGTTACAATGGCAAAACAGAAACTGATAACAAAATGCAAATGCAGAAACACCGGTTATAACGACAGCAGCAGGTATTTATGCTTTCATTTATGTTTTCTACTTATTTTAAGAAGTCAGAGTAGCAACAGAACCCGTGAACTCATTAGGCAAGATGCCAATCGAGCAGGAACAGGACTATAACCTTCTCTAAATTCAGCTTGCAATCGCAGCGCTCATTATACTCCCTACTCCTGCGGCACCGCTCCACCGCGGGATGCKAAGGAGCTCTGCGGTACGGATGGAGAGCCAGCACGGCGACGCTGCCGGCTGCGTCTGCTCCCACTCTCTGCTACAGACTGGGAAATTAAAACAAAAGGAATTAAGGCAACTAGCCCAAAGTTACTTTGCACAGCGTGCTAGAGACCGATAGCAAGAACTGTTGGTTCACTTCAACAACATCCACTTCACCACCCATCAGTGGCTTAACAGAAATTCATTATAATAAAACATCACTGTATCAATTCATGTGTAATAAGACATTAAACCATCCAATCAGCTGTGCTATAGGGAGAAAAAAACTCCAGTATCACATGAAACTGCTCCTATGAGGCAAACTGCATATAGAGCCTGCATTCATTATTTTGCATTTTCTAATAGTAAACAATGGCTTATCATGTCCACAGTTTCCTTCCCCGTTCATGGGCAGTTCAGGTCACACAGGCTCTCAAACCAAAGCTTAACTTTTTTTAAATTCCCTCCCCTCCCACCCATCCCCAGGTCTGGGGCTTACGTGCATGTTAAATCGGGCTTTTTCCATGTACGTGTTGCAACAGGAGAGTTTCAAAGCTAGGATAATTTTTAAAATCTATTAGTTGAGTGAATTTGCATTCTTCTTGTGGATACATTCTAAACAGTGCATGTTCATTACAGTTTCATTTATTTCAGCAACTGTAACATTTTCTTATCTTACAAGAACGTGAAAGGATGAAAATAAAGGACTATTTCTTATTGTGCTGTGGACTTGTGAGATTCTGGGTGTTGGTATCAGGAACGAGAGCTGGTTCATACCTGATGCCTCGGTTCATGCTTGAGCTTATAGGAAAATAAAGAAAACTGAATTCACATAGCCTGGGTTTTAGCAGATACGTGTGGGTACAGGCAGAGATTTATACTGCTGATTTATAGGAATCATTTTCATTTAACTAGCATTTAACTGGGCCCCTATGAGAAAGCAGGGGAAGCGAAGGAGGGTTTCTTCTCCCTGAAGGGCTGGGGAAGGGCTGGGTCCKCCGAGCAAAGCCCCCACCTTCGGTCTTCGTTGGTTTTGCAGTAGGACTGACRAGGGTGGGTATATTCTCCTTTAAAGGAGAAAGCTTCAGGCTTCCTCGAGCTAATATCTACCCTACCGTAATAACGAAAAGTAGGAATAATGTGCCCTTTTGTAAAGTTCTAATTAATAATATTTTACAAATTCTATCAAAATAAAACGTTCTAAGAGCATTTAATGTCCGCAGCATTAAGTGTCCATAATTTCTGTCACCCACCCACAGTCTCAGGAGGTTACAAAACCCTTTCACAAGGGCGGAAGGAAGGAACYCTCCTTCCCAAGCAGCTGATTACTCAAATATTCACTTTGTAGAGAAAATAGGGTGAAATTCCACACAGTGGTTAAGGGGAATGTAACTAAAAGGCAGCAATATAAATTCTGATGTCTACTGTAGGTAAAAGCTGTGGAAAAGCTTCTTCCTTTAGATRTACAGCAACGGCACATTACCATTCCACACCTCTCTGCTGGTAAAGCAAAGGTTGCAGCAAGAAAYGTCCGATGTTGCAGAGGGGAGAGATGCGTGTGAAGTTATGAAGCCATCGCATTTATGGATTCTGCCAAGACCACGTTCTGCCATTAGTATGTGGGCAGTGCCTTTCCAGCTCCGTTTTAAAGGTTTCAGGCAAGAAAGCTTGTGCCAATTCTTCTGGCAACACCAGCGCTCATTAAGCAAACGAACTGAAGATTCTTGTTTTGTTTACAATATTCTGAACTCATGCAGTCATTACAGACTCTGGCAACATGCTGCTTGTAGAGAATAAGCAAATGGTGAAATAAAGTGAAAATATTTTTGGCATATTGTATGATGGTGAATAGCTAACAGATTTGCATTTGCAAACCAGAAATTATATCCACCTATATCAGATCTTTGCTTAAGTAGACATATGCATGCTCTACTGAAGCACGTTGCTGAGCGTTTCTTACCAGCGTGCTATGACTGCACAAAGGAGGCAAGCTATGTGGTGCAGTATGCAAACAGAATTAAAAAGAAATGGAAGAGCTGTGAGGAAAGACAGGATATACTGAATAGCTAACACGCCATCTCCTAAAACAGCTCAGAGGCTCATGAGCAGCTTTGAAAGGCTACAAGGGCAGAGCACATGCACAGGAGTGAGCCGTGAGCAAGTTTTCTGCAAGGCTCCACCATGCCGCCTTTCTTCTACAAAGCCAAGGAGGAGGAACGCAATCCAAGACCTCCACCCTACGTGCGATGTTTATTCAGGCAATTACCTTTGATAACATAAACACCTCTAGCAATCTAGTCAGTAATTAAATTGCATTTCAGCTGCACCCTTGACTTACAGTCTAGAAAGCTTTGCACTCCATGTTTTATCTTGTTCCTAACCCAGTTCCTTTAGTTTTGGCTGCTAAACTCACTAGGACAGGGAAAGAACATCTTGCTCAGTAGAACTATGCATCTTTGAAAAGACATTTTATAAGTTTTTCTCCTTTCATATGTAGCCAAACTGTAGTTGTACAACCAAATACATGGCAGTTTAACATAGCAAAGATAGGAAGGGAATGTGCTTTGCCCTTGAGCTTCCAGAGACAGAAGCCCTGTGGATGAAAGGTGCCCCAGCTCCAGYTCTGTACCGCTCAGCAGTCATACTCTTCCCTCTCGGGTTCATGGAAAGTCTGTATTATATGGACTTCAAGAAGTCATGCTCGTTGCTCCTTGCCAGAGGAACATCTATACAGTGATGAGCGTTTCCAAAATTGTCCAAAAAAATAAAAGGTAATACTATTGAAAGGAACTGCCTGACATTTTCATGAAGACAGTTCTCCTGCAGTGATTGGGAAACGTGCTGGTTTATTATTTCMATTTTCCTAATGCAAAAGAAGGTGGCTTGAAAACACACTGTCTGCGTAGTGTTCTGATTAAAACCACATGTAAAGCTGAATTTAACATGCCCATCCAGCCCCCGGACCTGCCGATGTCATTTCTTAACAACTTAATATCAAAGTGAAAACAGATGTAGAAGCTTCCATAAGCTGTTGGCTTGGCTTACCTATCAGGCCTTTTTCTGTACTCGAAGTAACAGTTTTGTAAGTTGTATCAGCGCCTGGTTTAGAGTCCAAAACCTCCGTCTGCTCTGCTGTAGAGTTCTCCAGCCCCCTCCGCTTAATTGTCCCATAGTTTGTTTCGTAGGTGTCTGACAGCGAGCTGGAGGAGGCCCAGCTCTGACGAGACTGATCGAGCTCCACGCTGGCTTTTGACTGCCTGTTGGTTTTGGAAAAGGCTTCAGAATACAAATAGGCCTCCTCAGAGTAACAGTTTGTGGGATCGACTTCAGCTATAGGTCCGTCCAGCTGGGTGTGACGGTAAGAATTGAGGAAATCCCAGCTCTTCTGGTTTGGGATATTCTGGAAGTTGTCATGAGAACTACTCGAGCATGAAGTCCAGCTTCCCCGGCCGCTRTCTGCTGCCTCTACCGTGATATGTTCATGGGAGATCTCCTCGTTGCTCATGGAGGATGTGAAAGCCATCCCTCTGATGAGAGCAGGCCTAGTGATTGACCAGCTGCATTTGAAAACAACAGAAAGCAGAAAAAAAAACTCATCAGCTTTTAAAATAAGAGTGACGTACCCAGAGACAATTACCTGRTTTTAAAGGCATCTAATCTCTGGTTTTAAAACAGGTACACAGCAAGGCCAAGGCACACAGGAGCACTGACAAGAGACACCGTTACTCCYGACTTATTACTGCACACGGCAGCTGGGCAGTTATTCCCAAGGGAATAACAAGTCTGCAACAGGTATTTACAGGCTTCACCCCAGATCCATAAAAATCTGGTCCACAGAAGCTTTCYTCTATCAACTACAGCAAGACAGTGCCTGTCAGAAAGCAGAGGAGTAACTACCTCTTAGTTTCAGGCTACTATCATTTTTTTCTTTGCATTTATAAACTAAAACCAAAATAAATATATAGAATAAAAAACAACCACTTCACTGGCAGCAACATAAAGTTGTTTAGACAGAGTGGAGGTAGTTGTATTTCAATAACATTTGGAAATACCGGGCATAAGCAACATTTGTGGAAACGTTCTGGAGTGACAAATTCTGAAAACCCAAGTACAAAATGTCTTCTTTAAAGAAATGGCTGCTAAAAGCTCTAATCACTGTTGATGAATAATTAAGGGGAAAAGAAATAAAGCCAGGTTTGCATGAATTTAGAATACATTAAGTTACGATTGCTAGACATTATTCAAGTCTCTCAACTATTTCTGGTTATGCTAATAAATGCATGGGCAGCACAACATTAAAATTCAACACTATCCCTCAGCAGTTTACTGACACGTTGTGAAGTCAAACAACATTTCTTAAATATGTGCAAACAACTTTTTTTTCCTTGCTTTTCTATTTTATAAGTTCTAGCATAAAAATGGATTTCTTCCCTCCAAAACCCACTGAAACTAAGGCATAAAGGAACAACCACAAAACATGAACAACCTGCTTTTAATTTCAAAGAGAAGAGCGAGTTTAGAGAGCAGCAGTGTCCTTGGTGCAATCCACTCCAGCCACCACCGAAGGTGGCTTTTCACAGCCAGGATGAAGGGGCATTTCACTCGGTACACTCTTACTGTTCGGACTGAACTCTCAGCATGTGTTATGCCTTTTAGAAAAGGGAATTATTTTCGTTTATGAAGCACATCTTTAAATTTCCATTTTAGACCCATGAAATAAACCAAATCACTAMTTTCTTAAGAGCTGCATCACTTTAGCAAAGCATACACTAATAAGCTTTTTTACAGGGGAGAGAACACCACAGAATACTGGTGTGTTATAATCAATTACACAGAAACAACATGCAGCTCTTTATAGAGTTCAATCATAAAAACCTTATAAAGCTTTAGAGAGGAGCTGTAAAAATTAGAACTGTAAGGAGCATCTCTCATTTACTTGATTCCACAACATCTGAGGACAGAAGATGCTATCCCAAGAAGATTCCCACATATTAAATGTTACAGATCAAGGCTTAACATCTAGAAAGACAAAACCAACAACTTCCAGTTCAAAGTGTCATCTCAGACAAGTTCTCATTGCACTAAAGTAACAAGACCTCTTGTGTGGAAACTCTCAGGAAGACACTGGCAGAAAGCTTCCAGTCTGCCTAAGCAACAAATGATAATAAGAAAAATCCTTAAAAATCACATTAGAGTATGTTAAGTGAGTGGCACTGCTGACTGAAGGAACTGATAATATCCTGTTCTGCTGCYGTCTCTCACTACCGCACTACTTTGTTAAGTATCATCCTACCTTTTAACACATTTGCAGTCTCCTGCAAGAGATGTCCATCCAAACCCCACCGATGGGAACAAGCTGTTGTCTACCCAAGGAATACTGTGAGTTTCTTGGGAAAACAGGCTCTTCCCATACAGAGCAGCCAGTACTCCAGCTTCTAGCAAGAGCTTAATAACCACAGTAGAGTGCATAACTGTGWCCTGACCAAAGCTTTGTTAGCCCTTCTGATACCAGGACACCAAGCCCAACCAAAACCAGTTGCATCTTACCCTGGGCACGGCTGGCYGTAATCAGCCAGCGGCTGAGGATGCTCTTTTCTCTCTGCCCCCCCCGAATCCACCACAATGAGAGACTGGGACAAACTCCTCTCGTCCTGCAGCGCTGCCGACATCGAGTCCACTGAGCAGTTGCTCACGATGCTGGACCGGGATGAAATCTCACTGTGACTGGAGTCCGAGAAGTTATCAGATTTAGTGGAAGGTATGAGGGCGTAGCCTAAAGGAGAGGAGCAAAGAACGTCTTGGTCAAAGAGCAATTCGAGTTTACTAGGTACGACAACGAAGTATTGGCACACACATTTCAGCAAGGATATTTAAAAGAAACAATCAAACTCTGTTTGCATACAGTCGGTCCACTGAAGTTTTTAGGGTACTAATGCTTTTAGCATCTATCAGCATCTAGCACTGTAATTCATTAATGCAAGTCTGGTGACACCAATAACCTACCTGCAACTCCACTACTCTCCAGACCAGAAGGTTAAACCTACATAAACAGGGTCAACAGTTGCAGCATGAATAGTGGGTGGAYAGATCAGGTTTCTCCAATTTTGCAAGCGCTGACTCCCCTAGTATAAATGCAGTGCATTTCCCACTATCCCTCTGCCCTGCTGTCGTGTGAGACTCAAAAAAGATTTTGGCAGTGGATGAGGAGATGCTGACTAAGGTACAAGCCAGCTATTAGCACTCAGGGATTAGCCATATGGTCCATTTCAGTTTTATTATCTGTTCCAAAATTAACAGAGAAGGAAGCGAAAGAGGGACATACAACTTTGGCAGGAGCGGGACCAGATGCCAGCGTTACTCCCGCAGAAGGGAAACAGCTGAAGACCTCACCAGTTTCAGAACAAAATACATAATGCCTTTTTTCTGCTTGGCTTACCCTTACCCTCAAATAACTTCTTTCAAACAYATATAATGTACATAGCCCCATATATCCAACACCTCCTCTTCCTAGTACCTGGAGTGAACATAAAAGAGACTGCTATATTGGGGACTTCCATGGGCTCCAGCTACATATATCCTGCAGACACTTCTGCTGGTATAGCTAAAGTGATTCCAGATGGGATACCTGWCCCCACACTGCATCAGACAAAGCCCTTAGTATGGACAACGTGCCTAAATCATTTATTTTGATGACCTTAGAGAACGAGGGAAAGAATTGAAATGAACTGAACTTGGCAAAGTGCATGTGGGCTGGTCTGAGGGAAACCACACTCAGGCCCTTCAGGTTTAGTGACTCGTCTCTCTCCACACAGGGCAACTTAAAAGTTGAACCATGTATCCGAGAGCACTGTCTGAACGCCTCTTGAACACCGACAGGCTTGGGACCATGAACACTTCCCTGGGGAGCTTGTTCCAGTGCTTGACCAGACCCTCAGTGAAGAACTTTCTCCCTAATATCCAATCTGAACTCCCAGCTTTAAGCCGTTCCCAGGCATCCTATCACCTCATACCAGAGAGAAGAGATCAGCACCTCCCTCTCCGCTCCCCTCTGTGAGGAAGCCGCAGGCAGCAATGAAGGCATGCTTCAGTCTCCTCTGCTCTAAGCTGAACAGGCCAAGTGACCTCAGCCGCTCCTCCTAAGTTTGGACACATTCCAATATTTTTATATCCTTCTTCTGTTGTGGAGCCCAAAACTGCACACAGCACCCAAGGTGAGGCCGCATCAATGCTGAATATAGCGGGACAATCTCTTCTTGCGACCGGTTCACTACACATCCAGAACTACACTGTGCCAGGTGCAGAATCTGGCATTTGTTCTTGTTATATTTCACGGAGTTGGTGACTGCTCAGCACTCTCRTCTATCAAGATCTCTCTGTAAAGCCTCTCTACCCTGGAAGGAATCAGGGACTTCTCCTAATTTACCATTGTCAGCAAACTTACTTGTGTGAACTCAGCTCCCTGTGTCCAGGTCATCGATAAAAACATTGAAGAGCACTAGCCCTAAAATTGAGTCCTGGGGAGCACCACTAGCAACTGGCCGCCAGCCGATGGTACCCCATTTACTACAGCTCCTTGGGACCGACCCTTCAAGCCAATAGTATTTATTGTGTACACGCTGGACATTTTGCCCAGAAGGATACTGTGAGAGACAGTATCAAAAGCCTTGCTAAAATCCCAAACATCCACATCTACTGCCTTCCCTTCGCCTTCGAGGTGGGTAATCTGGTCTTAAAAGGATATTAAGTTAGTAAGACATGACCTTCCCTTCATGAACCCATGCTGGCTTTGACTCACGACCACATTGCCTTTCAAGCATTTTTCAGTAACTCCCAGAATAATTTTCTCCATCATTTTACCTGGCACTGAAGTGAGACTGACAGGCTTATAATTACCAGGGTCGTCTTTCTTGCCTTCCTTGAAAACTGGAATAACATTTGCTAGCTTCCAGTTGACTGGGACCTTCTCCAGAGTCCCAAGATCATTTATAAATAACAGAGAGGTCTAACAATAACATCGCCTGACTCTTTCAGTACCCTGGGGTGAATCCCATCAGGCCCCACAGACATGTGCCTTCAGTTGCAGCAGCAAATTTAGGATGTTCAGATTTCAAGCTCTCTGGAGTATTCATCTGTTTACATAGGTCCATGCACCATCTTATGGACAGGCCAAAGTTCATTCTCTTGTGCTATCAGGCAACAAAATTGGGAGGTGTCTGTTAAATCGTCGGGTTTTTTTTAATTAAAAAAACCCAAAACATTTTGCCTCCAATAACTCTCTGACCCACAGTTGTGGGTTGTTCCCTTTTATATGAGGGCAAAAGGTCTTGGATTAATGACTGTGGTGTTGGTTTGTTTTTTTTTAATTTAAATACTTTTTCTTTAAGTTTCCACTGGCTTTCTCTATAGCAGATCCACTATATGTCAGGAAACATATCCCTGCCTTCACTACGGGAAAACAGTCTATGATATGCCTTACATTATGTGCATAAAATTACAAAATTAGAACCTTTATTTGAAAATACTGGATCATCAACTGCTTCATGTAAAGGTAAACGAGCGTCTGCAAATTAATCAAAACACAGTCTTTCTTTACAGGAGACTACATTAATGCACTGTTGACACAGTCCTCAGATAAGCATTTTTTCCCAAATTCCTGTCAATCACTCCATTTCTCACTTCATTTCTACCTAAATGTGCCTTTGAGCTGGACTGCCATATATTCACATCAGGTGAAAATGTGAAATGACCTGGCAGTGTAAAAGTCATGCCAGTGATACACAACACAACTTAATACAGAAGACTGATGCCATTAAGTCCATAAAAAATACAGAGGTCATAYAATATGGCATCTGGAGCCACTGGTATACATGCTACTGAGCATACAGCTCATAATTTGAGAGACTTCACAGCTTAAGCTTGATTATTGCTGTAAGATTTTAAGAGCAAATATGAGCATTAAATATCAATATTATCAAACTAAAGAACTGAACCTTATGAATAGRAAAAAAAAAAAAATTTAAGACCAGCATTTTTAAGATTAAATTTCAGTTTCCTTTCCTTTGACAATAATTAACACCTCATATTCTTTACTTTGTCTAATGGACTCCTTAAAATTAACATAACTGTACTGTAGTAAGAAATGTTCTCACAGTGCATCTTAATTTTAAGACACTCTTCTCCAAGAACTTCAAAGATCTAGAGAACAAAAAGACTTCTCTTCATTAAAGAGATTAACACTATCTGAAAGCTGAGTCATTAAGTAACAGCACACTTTTATAAACAGACTAAATGAAAGTCTTTGCTGGGCTGAAAAGGTTAGCAGATGTGACTAATGCAAATACACACCAACGCTGGAAGTAAGCATTCGATTTACATCATATGAGGGACTATCTAGAGACTATCTGAGAGAACGTTACAGAACTTACTGTTTCATCGGCATTTGCGAAACACTAAGTAACAGAACTGTCGCTGTACCTGTTCCTTGATTCTCTAAACTTCACATTATTGTCTTCACTGCACTGTAAGGGTGATTAGCTATAAATAACTGACACAAATATCTGGAAGGGAAGCACATTAAACAGCTTAAACATGTAAATGAATAATGCTAAAATAACTTAAATAAAATCAGTGTATCTGACACAAAGTGGACATCATAGTCTTTCTTCTAAAAATACATCATATAGTCTTCCTTCTCCTTTTAGACTTCATGCATAGGCAGTAAGATGTCCACAGATTGCTGTTGCTATAGATACTTGCTGTACTCAGAGCATCACTGTCTTTCTCCTTTTGGTTTTCACTCCCTTCTGAGGCTTCAACGTGCTCTGCTTCCCTTTTTGCAGTAAAAGCTGTTCTTTCCCTGGAGAAGCTTCTTTCCCTAAGTCTTCTAAACCGAGGTTTCCTGTGCTCACGCTCAGCTTCTGCCTTTTCACTTTCATCCTCTCTTTCTCCCTTTTCACTTATGTCAGAACTGTCTCTTGCTTTCATAATCATCCGAATTTTCTTTTGTAAATAAGCCCCACCTATTCCGTAGCTGCGTTGTCCACTGTTCTTGTTGCTGGTTTCACTGGCGAGTGATGAGGAAGAGCCAGAGAGATTCATCTGACTGCAGTTATCCGACCTTTGGATGTTACCAACTACAATAAAGTACACACAGGCAGATCTTGATAAGTGACGAGATAAATAATAGCAAAAATAATGTCCTGATCTAAAACATTTTTTCTTCAATCCTATTTGCATATAGCTCAAAAGAAAATGAAATCTAAGATTAAGTGGAATGTGTTCATGCCTAAAATTATGTCTTTCAGCTGTCTGTGAAGCACCTAATTTTAGTTCCACGAGCTGTTAGCACTACACATAAAACAGGGTATGGATCACCTCAATCAAATTAGATCAGTGCTAAAAATATGCTGAAAGCAAGTTGAATTAATGAAATCATCCTAAAGACACAAAATATTATTTTTGAAGAACCAGATGAAAGTTAACAAAAATAACATGTTTATAAGCGAGGCTCAAAAATCTCAGTGAAGCTAGGTTTGGCAACCAAAGTAATTAGGCTTCTTATACATATACTGTGTTTAAGTAAAATAAGTGGCATTCTCCTAAAGGAAACAGTATCTTGTGAAGGCAGAAGTGGACGGACCAGCACGATCTCCCACTAAAAAGGGTGAGAAGATGCAGTAAGTCACCATGCCATGCCATGCTAATCCAGTGGCTTTGGGCTGTCAGTGAGTCAAAAGCAGCACAGAAGGGAGGGAGAAATGCCTTACACCGTTCAACAGTGACCACACTGGCTGACTACAAAGTGGAGTTAAGAGATTTCAAATGAATTCCCATCCAAGGTTGACTAATGATGAAGTAATGCAGGTCTTTTAAGACGAAGACATCAAAAATAAAGGGATTCTCAGGGCATCATGATAGACAGGGATGTATACAAAGCCCTGTGCACAAGAACAAAAAATATGAATAGCGACTCGAGGATTTAGATGGACGCACTACTTTTGCAGCTATCAAAACCATCTGTTCTGGAAAACTATGACACCATTTTACTCCCAGCTCCATCTAATCACCTGATATTCCAGCTACATTAGGCAAAAACATAAGATGTCTCGACAGCCGCAGTTTCTGTGGAACACTCATCTTCAAGAAATCCCCAGGTTTGCGAATCCCATTCATATAACCGGCCACCTAAATCTGAACTGATACACTGGCGGGCATCAGCACTTAAGATCTGTTGGGAATTCTGTCAGAAGCACTTAAATTGTTCCTCTTTTTGAACAGCAGGTGACTTTTAAGGCCAAACCATATAAATACATTGGAAAACTATGTCTATTCGTAGAAAGACATGACTCTATTCTTGACATGAATATTCTAAACTACTATTTCTCTTACATGTCAYTACCAACAAACATTCCTGCCACTGCCCACCCTGGTTTTAGTACAACACAGGCACGAGCTCCCGAGACRGATGCTGCCACGCGCACTGTGAACATCCACGCAGCACACGTACCTTTGCGTGGAGAGCCCTGAGGAGAAGCAGGTGGGCTGGAGTGCAAAGAAGATGCCATGGACATGGTGTCATCTGTTTGTTTCTTACTATTTACTTCCTCAGACAAGCTTAATGACTTCTGTGGGGAGCCTGTACCTACGAAAACAACGGAATAATTTACTGCGTATTGTTCTTCTTTTGAGTTAGTGATACCGGTTTAAACTACAAATAAGCACCATGTTGAACAATCACTGGAGTATTCAGCTCAGATTAATTCTGCATGTGGAGGCAGTCTCCGTTTCAAATTTAGATCAGATCAGCAGTGGCCACTGCTGCTGCTGGCTGCTCATCTGAAGTCTGTCAAAACACCCAGGTCATAACCRGAACCACTGCAACAGATACACTAGTCGTGGTTTTGGCAAAGGACTAAAAACTCTATAAAGTATACAGCTTGGAGGAAACCCTCGCCCGCGACACTGTCAGGACAGTGTTAAAAACAATTTGCGTCATAGCCAACAAGTCCGTTCAAGATCTTCACAATCAGGAGTTCTCTAATCAGCACTCAAGGGCACTATACACAACTTAGCAAGTTTAGCAAAACCACTGCACCACTGTGCTTCGCAGACTGATGATTTGGTATTTTTTGTTCACTATTAGACCACCTTGCAGAGGACACAGTGCTGAGGAGTTAATTTAATTTCTCAATAGCTTGTTAGATCAACACTGAACACTTAACACACGGGAATGAAGAAACACCTCTCAGCAAAGCCTCTGGAACATAGCAAGTTGCACAGGCTTTTAAGAGGAGACTTGAAATAAATACTAACTGGAAACACTTTTATATGCTGCAATATACTGCYTTCTGAAGCTATTTTAATGAATATTGATGCTCAATGTATCATAGAATCGTGTCCTATCATTTACTGACTGCAACTAACTTTATTTAATAACCCACAATTGCAGCTTTCCAGTGATACAAGTTATGCAAATAGGTCAAAAGCATTTTAATACATAACACTGCTTTGCAACTAGCAAATTTAGAGWCAGAAAAAAATTGATGCTCACTAGGAGCAACTAATAAGATAAGTTGCTCCATCTGACAATAATGTTGTTATAATGGTGTTCCAGAGCTTAAAATATTAAATGTCTGTGATTTGTTTCAATGATTTCACCTAAATACATTATACTTCATTTTGTCATGAAAAGAAACAAGCAATGTTGTTCTACTCCGTTTGTGCAAGATTCCTTTAGAATGCAAAAATACACAGTAAAAGACTTAACATGGTACATCTGACCTGTTCAAGGGAGAGATATTAAGATCATTTTAGTTAGAACACGTTCTTTAGTTCAAGGAAAAAAAAAGTGWCAAAGCAAGAGCATATTTGGAGACAGCACCTTACCATTAGCTGTTTTAAGAAAAGTTGTTAAAGATTGTGCAAATGACTAAGTAGACGGCTCYCTTAAAACGCAGTAATGTGCTCCAGCTATTTTAAAGTGAATGAAGTAAATGAAGCACAATGGTATCTCAAATAATCCACCCAGCTACAAACAGCTCCTCCCTCTTACTTAATCTATAAAACTCTCCAGACAGGTGAACTGAAGATACTCACTGAATGTGACATGATCCTTTGTCAGTCCCTTTTTCCTACTGGGGTATAAATTCACAGTTGGAACCTGAAGAACTTGACTCATCCTGTTTTGTTGATGCTGATGGGCTTTAGTGGCTTGGCCAATTGATCTCATGGGTACTGGAGACATTTCTGAGGATTTTGCTCCTCTTCTCTCACTTAAATTCTTTGTCACTGTTATGGAAAAATTGCATATAAATAACTTGCACTTTGAATTGCAAGATTATTACAGTCATTCTGAGTACAACCATCCAGACAAAGCAACCACGGTATGAAGCAGATAAAACGTATTTGAAACCATTTCTRTTCCAAACACACCTATCTCATTACACTGAAGAGGCTGTTACATGAAATGGCATTAAAAAAMCTAAACTCTTTAAAGTGTTATAGAGGTACTTCATCAACAGACAAGAAATGTGATTTATTTCTACCACAATTAAAGTCCGTATTTTAGATGTTTGTACATAAGGTGCAAAAGCATAACAGCATCTCCTTCAAAATTACATAATGCCACCAAAGGGAGAAGGAACAGTTGTTTTGCAACTGGCATCAAACCTTTCACTAGGTGGCACAATCGATTTACAATACAGGGCACGGATTCAGTTTCTACTTTAATCACACAGCAATTAATAAACTCTGAAGTTAAGGCCATCTGACTTCTCCCTAAATTCCCTTGGAACAGTCTGGATTGCAGCATTACTGCTGCTCATTCCTTCTGCAAGCAAGGCCAGGAGAATCTTACTACCCAGGTCTTACTACTACAGGGGAGCTGTACCTCCTACTTTCCTGGGTATGGTCAAAAAAAAAACCCTATCTGCACAAAACCAATCTGCAGAACCACGTACCAGGCTCCCTGATTCAAAGCTACTTGGYCAAAATTTAAGTGTGGGTAAACGCACCAAGTGTGCAAAACTCCCTCGGGAGCTGTTCAGTGCTCCCACTCCACTGGAACAAAAACCACGAGGGGGCTGGCATTTCCCTCATGCTCCACATCGCTCCCCCATCCTTTCTGCTAGCTCTGCAAACTATGAGTATCATCTCAACCAGATCAGTTACCTGTGGTTGGCTGGTTGTTTTCGGAGGCGGGGGTGTGTGTGTGTGTGTGTCCAATTTTTAAAAATAGGTACTTCAATAATATGCCACTCTATATTTACATGTATATCCACTTAACCTTCCTTTTCCTTTTTTGAAGTTTAAGAAAAAAAGGACAATTTGCTTAACTACATGGAGTAAACCAGTCGGTATATATTCCCTATTTTTACTTCCAAATATCTATGGCTAGCACTGTGCAAACAGGATTTTAAATTATTTATTTAAAACAAYTGAAAAACAACCTCATAACATTTATGTTTATCTCCTAGGCCTAGTATGGCCACCTGTTATGTCCGCACATAGATCATCTATCAAGAGTTCATCCTGACACGCTTTAGTTTATTGTTTCGGCGGGGGCAGGGGAGCGAAGCATAAAACCCACAATGGCGTTACCTCTACATAGACACATTCTGTGCTGTTACATGTCTGGCTGAACACGGCGCGGGCAGAACACCTCTACCAGCAATKTACAATGCCGTGCTTCTTTCTATTCAGAGCTACCTGTGATTTCTGGTGACCTCGGGCACAACGCCAGTGTGAATACACAGAATTTAACRTTTTTAAAAAGGGAGTCAAGTATGGCCATTTCCAGGATTCCTACATCAGTGCTACTTAAAAGGAAATTGTAAAAAAAATTGCATAGGAAGGCACCTTACAAAATAACAAGGATTTGCATTCTTAATACTGAATAATAGAAAGGGCTTAAAATTTCATCTTCARGATGCATCTCCTAGTCATGCTTATAAACTTACTTCAGAGACAAAATGGTATTTGAGGACAAAAAAAGTCTTAAAATSCTGCGTTTGGACAACAGACAAGCATGAAACATTAATTTTGATTAGCAAGGTTGCTACTCTTCCATTTTGAAACAAACCTACCTTTCAAGCGAGTGAAAATTTCTAAGGATCAAAATAAAATGCAACTACCATTTCTCATTTTTAAATAAGAATTTACTGAACCGTGTAAGACAGCAGGTCAGATAACAGTTTGTTTAGTAAGACAGTTGCACAGGAGTTCAAATTATGAAAACTGTCCTGCTGTAGCCCTCAATTTTTGACTGTCAAGCCATGTCAATCCCATCGGTCAATATTGACCTAACTTCTCCTTCTCAACAATCTTCGTTTATTCTAAGCTTTAATCCATTGCAGTTTCTGTATTGATTTTGTCTCTTTTCATTTTCTTGCGGTTCATATGGTAAACGTTACTTTTATCCTTCCTAATTCTGTACAAGGACAGCAGGGCAAGAATAGAGCTAATGTACTATTGAATTTCCTTCCAGACTGATGAAAAGACACACAGTTTAATAACTAAGGTCAAAACAGAAAACATCACTGAAGTTTTCTGAGCTCAACCAAGATCAGAAGATAAATGCTGGCTTGCTGAAACTGTTAGTACATGAATTGACAAACAAGCACTTACCAGAGTATTTTTTCTTGAAGGGAGAAGGGAAAGATCTTAAATGAGTATTTTTAGGGAAGGAACAAGTTATTCATAACTTTTATAGATCATGCCACCGTTCTAGATCACTGTACTTACGAGTGCTATATGCAGGCTCACACTGAAGTGACAATATTTGGATCTTTTCTTCGTCTGTCTCTACATTCAGGTTGGACAAGTACTGCTTCACCTTCCTCGCCATCTGGGCATCCTCATACAGCTTCTTGGCGTTCAGAAGTGAGCTGCGTCGGGCACGTTTTTTGTGAGCGCCTCCCTGTACATCCAGCATATTCGAGTTTGTGCTGCCCTGGCTCAGAGATCTATAAAAGAAAAGAGCAAAGCAGTAAATTTTTAGTTCTCAACAGCAATGAGGAGCTACAGTAGCACACGCCAAAGCGGATTAATACCAATAATCTTCAGTTAGGGCTAGTGCATGCTGATGCAAATGAGTTAAAAAGATGAACAGCATTAAAACAACACTTGTCTTAAAATATTCTGGTAAACTGATAGCAGCAATTTGAATCTAGGAAAGGATTGCATATGAAAGTGTGGAACTAGCAAGAATGAGGCGCAATGCTGCGTAAAGTACCCATTTAGCTCTGCTAACGAATCCCAGTCTTGTTCTGCAAAACCCACACTATTTCAACTGCAGATTGTAAGAGCGGACAAACTTGATAACTTCGTTCGTTTAAAGCATTTGGTACCCACTGTTTGCATCAGGCTTACAACAGAAACTTCTTGCAATTCAGCTGAGTACAGAAATGAGTGACTAGTGTAATCCTCTTAGAAAACTGAGCTTCTGACAATGCTTAAATAAGGGGAAAAAGTATGTTAAATATGCAAAGTACATTATATTACGCACTTCACTTCTTTCTCCAGTTAAGTAAACACATTCACAGAAGAGCAGCTCATTAAAAAAATGTATCCCAACAAAGGTCAGGAAGGCAGTGATAATATACATATATGCCCAGTCTTGTACAGACTTGCATCTATGAAAGATGACGCWCCTCAATGCTCCTAATTTTGAGCTGCCAATTCTATCAGTAACTGCCAATTCTATCTTCAATAACTGAAGCAAAAATAAATAATCCCCAAAAGGTTCATGTACATCAGTTACTCTCCCTGACAGTCACTCCTATTCAGACTGAATCAGTGACCAAACAACTGATCTTGGTATAGTTCAAATATACACATCACCTCTGTTTCAACTGTCACTGGCCACACCAGTCCTAATCCACTTATTAATAAATGCAGATCACAGTACATGTTACATGTAAATTCTAATGGAAGGTATCAATAAAGTTGCTTGAACGTGTTTGTGGGGTTTTTTTTAAACATCCAGAGGAATAACTTTATTTTAAAAGGCTAAATTATTTGTAAAGATGTTTATCAAGATCTTGGGTGCGTTTACAGAATCACAAGTGGCAGAATAAACAATCTTCAGCACAGAAGAGTCATAATGGCTAAAAGAGTCAGAATGAAACATATTGTTTGAGAAAGTCTAAGGAATCGAGCACGCTGACCTTAAAAAAATAAGAAACAGTGTGATTGCAGCTGACTGCAATATTTTCAAACATGTTAAATAAATCAATCTAAGAGAAAATATAAACTTAAAAACTGGCAGGAATTTATAGCTTAATTAAAAGTAACGCTATTACAGGAAAAGAGCGGCAAAAAACATGATGGACTATTCACACCTATTCAAACCAAGGGGGCACTCCTATCTCCTACGGATACAAACAAAGCTAATATCTTATATAATGAAACAGGAAACTACACTATGTTTTTATCTTTACTTATACAAATATTTTACTGCTTACGTACACACTGTTTTTCTTTTAAGTCTGGACTTGACTTATTAAGGCAATTTAATCAAATTTCCTTTAAAATTATTTTTTCCTTATTCACTTGTGTTCACAGCAATCCCCAGGGTTAAAAATTACAGTGACTCCAGTTGGGTCCCAGCTATTTCTTCCCGCGAGCTGCACTGAGTGGTTGATTACTGACCCCCCAACGCTGCCAGCCGAGCTCTCCCGCCCCAAGGGCATCCACACATTCCTGATTTCACACCAGGGACCAGTATCCAAACCTGCTCCCCTCAGTTTGTCTAGCGCGAGTCCTGGCACTGTCCCCACCACCGGCGGTGGGGGAAAATCCATCCTCTGCACAGAAGAGCCTGGATASTCTTTGCTGACAAATCGTGTTGCCATGCCAGGTTTCCTCTGCCACTTGCAAAGCAATTGTAGGGAGAACAAAGCACCATGAGCATTCCTGCCTCCGTCCTCTAYGCAGAATGCTGACACACTAACGTATAGCTGGCTTTAAACCAGGTGCCCGCAGTACGAAAAGAAGGAGAGTTTCAAAGGGCAAAGGCACAGAGGCTTAGGTACACAGGTAACAGTTTATGGGCAAAAMCACACATGAGAACACGTAAAATACGGCTACAATGTCATCTTAAAATCACTGCCATGTGTCAGTCAGGAATTTCGCTAGCCAATCTTAGTACTCCCATTTGTAGTCATTTCATCATTCAGTCCTTTCACAATCAAGACTCCCAGTGAAATCAATGAGGATTTTGGTGTATGAAATGTGAGATACATTTCAAATATATACTAAAAATAAACACTTTGAAGCTTGAACTCAAACTTCAGGGGGGAAATTACTGTGTCATCATCACAATTCAAAGTGTCCTTATAGTTTAAAATGCAGAATGGCTTAAACTTTTCCGTTACATGTTAAAAAGCAAGTTATTTCTTTCCCAAAAGTTTGCCTTCCAATATAACTGCACAGCAGGGKTTTTTTTATGCATAAAGCCAAAACTCAAACAACTTATCTAGTACACAAAAGCAACTCAGAATTTTTATAGCTGCAGTATAATGTTGACTGTAACCCCTTATTCCTGTTTTCCAAAAAATATGTATTGCAGGGTTAATAAAATGCATGCTGTATTTCAGATGCATGCACTAACGAGGAGGATGCAGTATGTTAAGAGTTGCGTAATCTTTATTTATCTTAGTTGCATTCATCTCTACACTTACCCCAAACTTCTCCACCTCTTCTTCCTGTAAGCAAGAGCCATATACATTGAAGCATGTATTTGAACAGAAAAGCACAGGAAAAAAATAAAACAGTTGAGAGTCAGGAAGAAAGATGTAGACAGGAAAGAACAGAAAAGAAAAAATTTCTATACAGCAAAATTCTTCTCAAACAATAACACAATGTTTTAATGGAATGCAAGGGCAGGACTTGCTCAAATACTTTAATATGGAAAAACATCTATCAGTTTTTTGTTTATTTTTAAGTTTAACCTACGAATTTAAAAACCAAACTCGCATTAAATTTTCTTGTTAAGTATTTCCCATAAGTCAAATTCAATTTTGATGGAGTGAGCGAAAACTGTTTAACTTATTCATATTGCAGAAAGTGTGATTAAATTAATTTATTCTTTGCATTAGGACTGCAGTGGATAAATAATCATCAGTATGCAAGTTTATGATGCTTCCTCCTGATTCCTTGCTGGAAAACAAGCTAGTTGCCAAATACGCACTGAAAAACTAGATGCTCTATATTAATCGGTAATGACTTGCGAGCAAGTCTCATGTTACTGCTAACAAACATCTTTTCTTGTTCATATTTAATCTTCAGAAGCATTTATTGGTGCTTCATAACACAAACTGATAGATCAAACACCAGAGGCAATGAAAATGAATATAAATGATGTGAAAACATGGAATTGTTTTCCTTTAATCTTTGGCACTATCTCTAATATTAGATGCCTAAGCATTTTATGTCAGTGTGCATAATTTAAATTATGGTCATTAAAATGTGTTCTGTAATTCTGAAAAACATACTAAAGGTAACTATTTATTATTAAATTCATTTAATGATTAGACTTCATTAGGTCTTAGAAAGTGCACGGGGCATCAGGGAAGTTTATTTATAGACTCATTTATCTGTGAATGCCGAAGTTTCTGAAAAGCAATCATAACTTATCAGTAAGTAGCTCTATAACTTTATGTTAAAAAGGAAATTTTGCCAATTCAAATCCAATAGTATGAAGGTGAATCTCCACTTTGAAACTAAATCATCTTTAAACAACATTAACAAGGGATCTGTTACGTTTGTCTCAAACCTCGATTGGACCAATTTTAAACAAAACACTTATGTTTCCTGATAGTCAGCCGTGAAAACAAAAACCAGACAGGATTCACAATTGTCAGTGAATCCTGACCACTGGAAGACCACAGGGAACCCAATCTCTGTGCTCTTCTGTAGGTTACGTATCCTYGCACACGCTGTTTCCTTCCAGTGCACAGATGTAACTCATTTCATAAATCGAAGACAATTACAACTGCGCCGGTGACCTATCAGCTGGAATTTAGTTAGGGCTTGTACAAAGCRCGCTTCACCCAAGCAACTGTCCGTTAAGCTTTCTCTGTGCTCTGCTCGCTCCATGGTGTTCAGAGAGCTCTCCRCTGCTGGCCAGACACTGCTGGGGATACACGCGGTAACAGACGGCTCAAAAGGCTGTTCTGCCATTTTTTGCGGAAGAAACCGTGCAGCGATTCAGCACAAGACATCATCTTGTCACCAAGTCCCCACCTGAACTGCATCCTGAGGGGTTTTTGTCTGGCCCATTAGTTCGAGAGGCAAACTAACAGTGCAAAGAACAGACAACGAAACCCTTCTCAGCAGGGATCTACCGGCATCAGGACCCTGCACGGACACAATGGAGTCGCTGATGCTTTTAGTTCAGCCAGTGGGAAGCAAACAGATGCAGGGAATTATTTAGTTCCACTAAATGTTATCTGGAGCTAATCAGCACCAGATTAGAAGTCGTGGTGCTTTTATTCTGCAGTTTGTTAACACAGAGCCTGATGATATTATGCATCAGGGGGGAAAAAAAAAAAAAAAAAGAAAAAAGGAAACAAGAAAACACCCTCCACTTGCTTACAGCCTGAACGTATCAAACATTATATAGGTGGAACAGCTTGTTCCACCTATAATAAATAAACAGAACAAATAAAATTTTTGTTTGTTTTTAATATGTCATCATACTGGGGTGTTGTTTTGAAGCAACATTTCAGAYTTATACATGGGTGATTTTGATGATTTTTATATCTCTCTCTCATATATAGGTATTATTATACCCCTGAAATATTATACCTCTCCCAAAACTCTACTGACACTAACATTTTATTTAGCAAAAATATGAATCATTAAAATTAGAACCTATTCTTCTTTGCTTTTTAAAGACAACAAATTGATTTAGTAGTCAATAAAAGCAGSTCTTGGAAGCATCAATTGTATTGCCGTAATTTGATAAAGATTGTGGTTCTGATGGTAAATGTCGATGGTAAGTTACACAATGAAATATTAACGTACTGATGCACACACAAACCCAGACCCCTACCCACTCTGAGACACCTTCAATCCTACTGTCTTTCTAAATAGCACACCTTTGTCTGAACATTACAGCCGGATCCATGTTTGCTGAGGTCATTCTGACAACTTGGCGAATTTCTTTGGCAATCATTCTGAGTTTCTCAAAATTTACCAGGCCATCCACTTTAGAATCATTTCCTGCATAATTGAAACACACACACACATATGAGAACAAGAGAGTAAGAAATACTTTTTTAATGGGCAATGTGTTTCTAAGTCTCCCACACTACCCTTCCCCCCTCCCTGCACCTCCATCGACAAAACCGCTTTAATCAAAATAGCAAGAAAACAGGAAACTCTGGCAAAACACAAGTGACAATCAGGCCACTCAGACTACCTAGCATTGCTCTTGTTAATCTATTTCTAAAGCAACAAGTATTAGTAGGAGGCAAAAGGAGTAAATGAACTATGACCAARTTCATTGGCGTAGATGTTAAAATAATATAAATATAGAACTGACATCAACAGCATTCACATTCTGAAATTAGTTCAAATAGTTCTGAAACATCAAAACCAAACCATTGGGCATATTTGGAAATGCTTAACACCTTAACCWACTGTGAAAAGAACTTTGTGTAAAAGGAAAAAAATGGAAACGTTTTAACAAAAACCCTTGAAAATGCTGAAAGCAAGAGTAGGAGGTGTTATATCATCGTAGCTGTCTGAAAGCCACAACATGGAACAAAAACCTAGAAACATCTCAGCAACAAGTTTTTGTAAGAGAAATATACTTGAAGTAGTGTAACTACCAGTTCGCACACTCACCTACTCTTCCACCCTAAACCTTAGGACAGCTGATGAAGATTAAGCATTGCTTTTAAAATATTAAAAATATTCACTTAATTTTTAATTTTTGTCTAGGATCAGTCTCTTCCTTTTGCATTCAGAGTTCTATTTTATTTTACTCCTACAAAGTACACACCAAAAGCATCCCACTGGCGGCAGCTTCTTTTAGACATTTGTTGAATCACGGAGCACTGAAGAAAGGGTTAAACCCTATTCAATGCTCAGTTTATTATTTTTCTATGTTTGACATTACCTTCATGCAGAAACGTGATATCCTTCTTGACAACAGGAAAAAGTGGAATAATTGGAGGCTGCATGCTCTGGCTGCTAAGGATGTTGCGGTATTTTGCCATGTTTCGAGATGGATCAAAAAGATCTTGAAGGTCTCTGAGGTGCTTTTCATACTTGCTCGGTAACTTTTCCCAAGTGCCTCTGAGACGTGCTACTGGTGCTAGATTCAACCCACTGTAAGGCAGATACATTTCATTATTAGCTGTTAGCGGAATCATTACCTTTCMTAAGGAAGTAAAGGGTTGGTTTTTTGTTTTAAGGATTAAAAATAGCTTTCATAAGGTTAACTGTAAAGCTGGGTGAACGCCAGGCTGCAAGTTCATCACAATAAACCTCTGCTGTTCATTCTTGTGAGCATCTGAAAAAGAGAACTGTAAAAAGCATGACTGCTTCCTATTCACAAGGTACAAATTTCAAGTTAGCCTGCCAAAACAATCTCTCTGTAACRCAGTACTGATGCCCATTTAATTTAAGAACCGTTTCTCTCCTGTAAAAATGTGTACCGCAATAAGGACAAAAAGGGTGAAAAATTAATGAGGTGAATACTCAGCTACAGTAGCAAGTGAGAACAGTGCACAGCTTATCCCAAGCAAAAGCGGCAAGACGTAAGAGGAGTATGTTTGGGGCATTTGTAAACGAGCACCAACAGACTGAGAATTAGAAGCAGCAGATATGCTAAAACTTGCTGCTGTGCCTTCATCCTCATTAAGTAAAAATGTATCCAGAATTATCTGGATGCAATAAAAAAAAAAAAAAAATTAAAAATGAAATATATCCATCCTCCCTGTAACTGGTGACCAACTTTGCTCAAGAAATTTTGCAATGACTGCAAAGTTCTTATAGCTGCAGAACCGGAAAGTGATATTGTCCAGCATTCATTAGTAAATCCAGAATCATACAATTACTGAATTTGCTATTCTAAGAAGATTTTTTTTCTCATTTTGAAAGCTTCAAAAACTTACTTTGTATTTGTTTTATTTTTTTTTAATACAGATTTCTCTCCATGCTATTGTCAAACCACAAACAAAGCCTTCTTTCATGTGAAAAATCAAACATATGCCACCACACAGCTCCTCTTTTACATGCTACATTAGGATGGTTATCTTCCTATTTCATGAAGCATATGGCATCATATTGATATGCAATGCAAGGCAAGAACGAGAACCCCTGTGGCATATGCTAACAAAAAATAACAAAAAAAAAAGAGTAACAAAAAAAAATATTCCTCTGGAAATAAGGGTAAAACAAAAGCTAATTTATTTGCTTTTTTTTGACCAAGGACCACTTCAGTCATGGCCTGATTAGACTTAACTGAGAAGCAGGAAGAGTCATTTCTCCACCTACAATAAACCATGAGAAATTAGGGAGCAGAATATAGAAATTAGATTCAGTATCCACATGTGTATTCACCATGTAATGAGTATCCACAGCCCCAATGGTTGCCCAGTACCTTTTAAGGAAATTCATTAATTCTTTAATGYATGACTAAACAGAAGCCAAAACCTTTTGATAAACTGGCTAGATATGGAAGAAAATATTTTAAAATGGTATCTTCAAAGATAGTGCTGGTGCTGGGATACAACACGAATCCAGATCTTTGTCTGATGAATCACAGCGCCTTTTTTTTTTTTTTCTTAAAGTAAAACCTGGGTATAAGATAACTGCAAATAAAGGAAATGCTGAACTCATGCTGTTAAAGTAGCAGCATCTAGTACAAATCAGAAGAGAAAGTCTGCATGTGCATATAAAGAGAAAAAAAAAAAAAAAAGAGAGAAGCAAGCAGATGACAGGAAAGAATGAAAAGGAAAATTAAACTAAAACAAGACTGATTTGAGGAAGTCCTTACAATGAAAGGAAGAAATAAAGTAATCTCATCATCGCAGATATGACTCAGTGCACACTGAAAAAGTAACAATGACTGAAAAGAGAAGGGAAATTGGGTGCCAGAATCACGGAAAATGACAGCAGTGTTCAGGCAGGTTTCTGAAGTTCACCAGTCAAACACTGCTTTTGTACAGATCTTCTCTTTCCCTGCTAGGTAGGAGTTAAAAAAGAGACGGTCACATCAACCACCACAATAAGATTGAACTTCTGAGGCTGAGGAATGAAGACTGCAGCAACAATATATCTCTTTGTACAGTCTGGCTTTTGAAAAGCTTAGTAATTCCCTTAAAACCACCCAGCACCATCGGTAATCTGTTCGGGATATACCTATTTCTTTTCTTTCCRTTGAGATTTACAGAACTGCCTTTAACAGCACAAATCAGATCTGACAAATGGGAAGTATTTTACCTTATAACTGCGAACATGGAATTGAAGTTCTTGCATTCTCGACAGTGGAGGGCAATTTTAATGAAATGCTTAATAATCTTCATTCGTTTAAGTTGGTTGGGCTCTGCTAAAATTTCCATGGCAACCCAGAACGTCTCTTGATTTATGACATCTTCAAACTGTTTCAGGTGAGCATTTCCTGTTTTGGAGTCTAGCTTATAAAGGTCATCGATGTATTCTGTAGGCTCAATATTGCGAAATAATTCAAAGTCTCTCATGGAAAGCTGAGTGGCAACCTCAATGGTGCTCAGCTGTAGGAGGGAAATTTGGCTTTCTCTCAGTAGCTCTTGAGCATCCTCATCTGAGCACAAGGTCTCTGTCTCCATGTTGTTTTTTAGATAATACCTAAAGAATAATTGAGTTACAATAAAACATTAGAGATGCTCTTCAGAGGGTTTCTGAACACAAAGACATTGAACTATACCAATCAACGTGGACATTACTGACACCACAGGGSTGTTTACGTGAGAATATTTCCGCTTTACTGCTGACAATCCAGTGTAGGAGGCGAAGACAGAGGCAAGAAGGGACAGCATAACCTGGTACTTTAGCTAGTATAAAATAYCATCATTACTGAAGTAAGAAAACATTTCAAAAGCTGTTTTAATCTACCTTTTTGCCAATATTTTCTATACTGTACTCTGTAATATGCTGTAGCTTTCACCTTCAGAAAAAGGTCAGTTACTTTTCCATTTGTAAATTCAGCAGTGAAATAACATTTTAAATACACATTAGTCCCGAGAAATCTCGTTAATGTATTTCTCCATTTCTTAGACAAATTTAGTACGGTTTCTTAAATAAATTTAGTGTGGCATATTAATATTTACATGAAGCACATAGTATTCAGGAAATGAAAATGTATCTGGAAAATTCATTTCCATGGTCCCAAGCAGAGCACTTTCAGATACACAAAAGTTTATTCCTCATAAATTCCCTCTGTTGCCTAGCAAAGAAGACTAAAGAATTTTTTACTGAATAAACTTTCTTCTGGTATGGATCAGGTCATCAGATAAAACTGACGCACTTAACATTTCAGAAACATTCATAACAGTTTACATAAAAATGGAAGAATTTATCTCAGGTTAGTATCAGTTCACTGCAACATGACATCACTGAGAAAGAAATTAATTGTATGCTTTAATCCTGAAGTACATGTGGGAAGTGTCAGAACAAATATAAATTTTTTCTTTTTAAGTGTAAGCCACAATATACGTTATCCTGATCTGCTACCTTTAGTTGTCATCAAGCAAGCTTGCTGTAGATTTGGGGAGGGTTTTTTTGGGTGCAGAAGAGGAAGGTGCAACAAGGAAGAAAAGAGGAGAGGGAAGTGTAAGTTACTGACATTTACTTGCTTGTTCTTCTAACAGACACCTGTCTATTTGAATTAAGACATCCCTCCCCAATGTTTCTTTTGGATGTTTCAATCCTAAAAGGCAAATAAATCCAAACCGAAATCACAAGGGCCCATTTACCGTCCATTGAGTTGAATCCTGTCGGCCAATTTTGAGAACTGATCTGGGAGTCTCCGTTGTTTGATGACTCCCTCGGGGCTGACAGACACTTCGCAGAGGGAGTAGGTCTCCGGGGCTCCCGTCAAGTTGAATTCGTGGACGGCGTGACTCACCACCTCTTTTGCTGTAGTGTCTTTGCTGATGATAATGTAACAACTCTGCTGATCTGCTTTGAAAACTCTTATTACTTGATCCGGAATATCTAAAATAACAGAATAACATCTTTAATGTATGAAGTTATTTGACCTCGTGTCTTTTCAAGGGACATTCACTGTCTCATTTGATAGCCAGAAAACAAAAAGCAGCTAGCAAGAAAAAAAAGCCATGCTGGACTTGATAAATATTCATTAAAATATTCAGTCATTTCCTTCAACTGTGAAGAGGAAAAAAGAGGACTCTTCTCCCCTCTGCATTTCCACAACTCAATTACTTTATCATCCCATGACCACAATCAAAGTACAAGACATCTAGATATATTACTACGCTGTACACTGACTGTCCTTCTCAGCGTGTCTCAAAAACTTTGGCAGCATCATTCTTTCTTTGGCTCTTTTGTCTTTGCAAGAGCCAGAATCAACATGCATGCCAGGGCACCCTTCCYGGGGACGGGAAGCCATTGAGCACGCATGGATGGGCTGCGGGCAGGAGGACATGAAGAGGAAAGGAGATCTGGTTGCTCCCATAACTAACTGCAAACTTTTACGCTCCCTCTCTCATCCTGAAGGAACTAAGCCGCTGCAAGCAGTCAATTCTTTGGCTAGTGTACTTACTTACAGCACATTTTATGTATTATAAATGCATTAGAGAACAGCTTTATCTGAGGCAGCCTACASCAGGAAATAAATATCTAAAGAAACACATGTTTAAGCTACAGCTTGATGATTGGAAATAACTCGCTCCATTAGTTATTACAGAAGGCTTGATTTTCAAAATAAAACTGAATGGAAAAAAATGTCAAGACTCAGAGCGCACACTGATTTAAAACTCGGGGAGGCACAGTTTTTCCCCTCCCTAAACTCTGAAGACTAAAACCTCACATGCAGACCTGAGAAGGTGGGAGGCTCTCGCGGAGCCCTCAGCCACGTCTTCAGAGCCTGCAGCTATTCAAAAACCACGTCCGAGGCTGATGTGCCATTAACCCCCGCATCAGAGATTCCCAGTGAGAGAAGTGAAGGGCTGTTAGTACAGCAACAGCCTCCAAAACAGCCCTTCACTYCTCTCACTGTTATTTGACCAGCCTTTAATAACCTCAGCGGTAAGTGCCAAATCCGTGGATTGAGGTATGCGACCTGCCACCCAAGGGAGCCCCCGGATCGCCGGGCAGGGCGGCGAGTGCCGCGGGGAGGTGACGACCAGGCGTCCCTCTGCCCGAGGGSAATCAGCACTTCTGCCAGGAGAACCATCCTGCGGGGCTGCGCATCGAGSTCCTCCCAGCAGCAGCTCTCTCAGCACTGCGTTTTACATGCCGCTTACCCAATCGCCTATACATTAATTTTTCTCCGTCAAAATCCACTGCTAAAGGAAGAAATGAAGATCTCTCTTAATGGGGCAGTGACCTTGGGGTAGCTTTTTCTTGCATCAGGACTCAATGGTGTTATGGGGGCAAGTAGCAGGAATTTCAGGGCAAAAAGTAAGCAGGTAATTTATGATCCAGCATCAAAAGTTTTCGCCCATTGGAAAAAAGAAAGCCTCAACATCGCTGTAAATAAACTGGAAGATGGGAGGAAACAGGGTGTCAAAAAAAAAATCTGATTGAAAACTAATTCTACTAACAGTTTCATTATTATGACTATCACATTACCAGAACAGGCTAATGAATGGCCGGGGACTAGTTGAATTTGAAAAGCTCCATGCATACATGAATGGGGGCAATAAAAGCAAAAAAAAAAAAAATTATGTACTTATTTCAGAGTGGAAGTGGTGAAAATGACACACTGAATAATTCAGGAAATGCCTGCACTCATAAAAATCATAATAGATCAACAGAAGAGGCAAACATCTGTACTTTGGTATCAACATACCTAAAAATCAGAACACACTCAAGGTATAAACCCAAAACTGAAATGTAATTTTGGGGGGTGGAGCAGAGAAGATTACCACACAACCAAAAGTTAGTGTAACTTGTGACAGGTGAGGGAAACTTATATTACAAGCACATGTCTGTCTTCATGGTCTTTGYTTTTAAGCAGGTAAACAGTCATAAAATTATTTTCTTATGCCTTATTCAGCTTGTGTTGACAATACAAAACACGTTTCAAGTTTGCATGCACACAAATATAGAGTCCAACAGAAGAACAAACTAAATCTCAAACTACATTATCATCTAAAACTTCAGTTTCTATAAAAGGGATGTAAGCAACTGCATTCCTTTAAAGCAAGGTCACAGAGAACCRAAGTAACCTGGCAAAGGTCATTCAGTGTGTCGGTGGCAGAAATGGGAATAAAATGCAGGTCTCGGCCTCAGTACAGCACTGTGCCCGTAAAGAGAACCTACGGATTTGTTTTATTTAAGGGAAGATTACAGGGCACAGGACTATCTAATGCCCTAACAGTAATAACKACGTCAATGCAACGTATGGAAGTGTTAAGTGTAACAGGCAAGCCATGCAATATTAAGGTCTACAGGATGCTATACATCAGGATACTTACAGTAAAACCCAACAGCTGCGGGCAGGAAAAAAAGAAAAAAAACTGTGTCAACACCAAATCAAGATTTAGATGTTTACAAAACTTATCAAGTGTATGTAGTACACTGTCAGAAATATTTTGGTTTGCTCTGCCATTCAAAAATGACAGCATATTTGTTATAGTAAACTTAAAGGTAAGAAGGGCTAGTACTCAACAYTTCATATTACGCAGTAACTTGTATCGTATTAAATGAAGATTCTTAAGAGAACGTGTGTAGCTCTCATGCAGACAGCAAGAACCTGGATTTGCAGCAAAAAGGGAACTTATTTGCTATGGATATTTATGCACTTGATAGGATATATGCGTTTACATCCCTTTTAAAGGGGAAATCTGCAAGTTTACATAAACATAAGTCATAGCCACAAGRCACTTTACAGAATACGTAATTGTGCACAGAACTTGCACTTGAAATAGGGAAACAAGATTCCGACTTGACATGTTTACAGGCAGCTGCATATAACAACAAATGCCTCCTGCAGCCACCCCATAAACYGTATTCCTACAGTAATAGCAATGAAAGCATAGACTACACATCTCAAAACATTTTGCCGTTTTTCCGACATACAGTTGAAGATACGTAATTTTTGTAAAACATTAAACGTTAATATCACTATGTTGGTACCATGGCAGTCCTATTCTATACACAATACTGCTTGAAATATATATTCAAAGATGGTGGATGGACAAGTCAAATCACCAGGAGTGCTGGTATTGGGAAGAGATAACAAAAGAGAAAGGTGCAGACAAGGACAATCTGCTTCCACCAGAGCTCTGGTAAACTCCAGTAATTCAAAGACTCTCAGAGGCGGCAAAATATCTTTCTTTGTAAAAACAAGCTAAGCTTCACATTACAAAAAAGCAGGCTGGATTTTCAGCGAATCTCCAGTTTGGASCTGTTAGGGCCACAAGATAAACAGGTAACTGCACTCGGCATGTTTGATGCTGGTAAAAGATGTAATTTTCTCCCTGGACCAGCTACCTTGTAATCATCCTGTAAATCAAGCTAATGCTGCTGTTTTACCTGAAGGATTAGAGAAATCCAGAATGCTTGTTGTAGGCTGCAACAGGTCAGGGCTACTGGATGAGAGCGTTCCCGGAATAGGCATGATGGCCAGGCTGTGTCTGCACTGCCGAGTCCCAACAATGCTGTCGTCCTGCGACTGGCTCACGCTACCATCACTGCAAAACAATTTTGTTTCAATTATGTGCATTAAGCTCCTTGTATTCATCTTGGGATGAATGAAACTAAGAAAAATAATGGCACTCAGATGTTTTAATTACACGTTGTAGACAGGCTTTCAAAACAAGGACAAAGGAAAAGGGCATTTGAAAGTGTTCACTGGGAGAGAAAAGATATTTTGGTCTTGTTCTGCATTTATGGGTCAGATTTGCTGCATTTTTTAAAAAACATAAGCAACATGGATGTAATGACTGAAGATGCTAAGCCACTAAAATGTCACAACTTAATAAAGAACAATTACTTTTTGACCAGAAGAGTCTGACAAACCTGAACAGTTTTGGAGGCAAGATGCTGAATCGGGTCTTGTCTAGAATTTTCCTGATTCTGTTTCTCCCACCAGATACAGTGTTTGCTTTCATTTTCTTGTTTCCTTTTTCACGGGGAAACATCTGTTCCACATCTCCAGGCATATCTGGGATGGAATAACGGTTGTTTTTCTTTTCTGCAATTTTTGGAATATGTGGAATTCCATTCTTCTCTTGTCCTATCCTGCAGAGCAGCTCCTTAAACACTGAAAAAGAAGATACAGTCATTGTGATTTACCTTTGCACACTTAAAACTTCACAGTGAATTCTTCTTTCCCCTCAAACCTTTTGCTTCCCACATCCCTGCAAAAAAAGTGATCCAAAGAGTTACAAACCAGGCAATACATTGCATTTTAATTTTGACTCTAAGGGCATGGGTCTTTTCCCATTTAAGTTTTGCTTTTCATTACCTTGGCAGAAAGAGTAACCCCTAAATGGTCAATAAAAACGATCAAACATCCTGCATAGCAGAGTCCTCCTAACTACTTTTGAAATTAGCACATATCACAGCAAATTTAATAGACTAGTCTACCATTACCAGATAGATAATAAGGAAACATTGCGTTCACAGCAATCAGCTCTATGTATTTATTGACTTTATTGTCTGCATCTTTTAGGTAATGGAGTGCAGATGCTTCCTCAAGAATAACTGCAAGACAGACTGATATTTTCCAAAACTGCCTTTGTTTGCTTTTAGTAATACTACTGAACAGAAGCTGCATCAAATTTCCTATTGCATTTATCAAACTAAGCCGGACTATTACCAACACTGACATTCCCGAAGATGTAATTCCATGGAAAAGATAGTGTTTATGTTCATGTTTCTTCCCACATATAAAAGGTGAAAACAAATTGTTCGAATTAGTTTATCAATACAAATCTTTTTTTAAAGAGTTTTTAAATATCTTTTTAAATCACTCAAGTCAGAAATTCCGTATTTTCTGTTGAAAACGTGGTGACAGTGGGAGAATGCAGAGTGGTACAGAGCAAATTTCCACACACTCCAGGAACCTCCTAGACTGTTTCCTCTCTGCTGTGTTGTATTTCCAGCAGACATCTGGTAAGATGAAGTCCCCCGYGAGAACAAGGGCTAGYGATTGTGAGACTTCTCCCAGCTGCTTATAGAATAGTTTGCCCGCCTCTTCATCCCGGTTGGGTGGTCTATAACAGACTCCCACCATCATATCTGCCTTGTTGGCCTTCCCCCTGATTCTTACCTATAAACACTCAGCCCTATCGCCACCATCACTAAGCTCCAGACAATCAAAACACTCCCTAACATGCAGGGCTACCCCACCGCCTCTCCCTCCTCGCCTATGCCTTCTGAAGAGTTTATAGGCATCCACTGCAGYACTCCAGTTGYGCRAGTCATCCCACCGTGTTTCCGTGATRGCAACTAYATCATGGTTTTCCTATTATGCTAATAAGCAACYGCTAGGATCTTGAAATTTTTTAACTGCACACTGATAAACAGAAAATAATGATGGAAAAGAAAATCAATAGTGAACAAGGGCAGCTAGCTGGAGGAAGAAAAGAAAAGGAAACCATCAGGTCTCAGATACAACTACAGAGGAAGGAGCTATCTTGTGCACAGTCTCGTTCTTTCTGTAGCTATGGTTATTCTGTTGCTTGAACAGGATTATGGAAAAAGACCAGATGGTTTGACTGAGATTTTGAAGACCTATTTATGTGTTTATATTCACATTGACAATTAAAAGCCAACATTTATGTGTCATACCATTTTTTATATCCCCTTTTCAATTTTAGATATAAAGGTAGTTTATTCTATCGTTCTTACAGCCATTATAAAAAGTTTTACAAAAGCCCAGTTTTACATTTTTGCTGTTTCTTGGCAAAAATATTTTGGCTCAGATCCCTTGGCTCTGTTTCAGCCATATCGCATGAAGGGACACTAAAGCCGCTTAAACAGTCGTTTGAGGATTTCTCARGGAGTAAAGAGCTGGCTATGCTGGCTTTGTGCCACTCAACGTGCAGCCCTTGGCACACAAGAACTTATCCGAGCAAATGGAGGCACAATGAGGGGACTTTTGCACAMCTTTTCACTCCTAGAGCAAGTTGGAAAAAAGAAAAGGTGGAATCTCATTGCACTTCTAATGCCAGAAATACTGGAGTTTTTYTTCACATACACAAAAATACATCATATATAAAGTCTACTCACCAAAAATGTTTGTTTTTACAGTAATGGAGAGATGAGTGTTGTTCCTTAAGATTTCCAGAGCTTTTACAAAGGTAATGTTYTCGAAATTCTGTCCATTTACTTCCATTATCTTTAAGAAGAAACAAAAATTGAACTATTAGGAGAACAACTGTTTACGACAGAGTTACAAATACAAAGGTGATAATACASGCACAGAAAGGACTTCCCAGAAGTTACCATCTTTATAACAGTTGTAACATGAAAACATTCCTTRTGAAGTAACTATTTTTATCATGTCAAATGAAGTTGTATCTTTTAAACAAGCCAGGCCCTCCCATTTCTACCTGCCAAATACTTTAACCAAATTTAYCTTCTGTGATAACATGACATTCTTGCAATTAGGAATTGCACCTGAATCAAAAATGGTGGATTACGAACTGCAGAACTGATGTTACAATCAAAGGCCAGATCTTCACCCGGTGTAAACTGACATTGCTCCACCAGCCTCAGTAAACTGGGATGATTTACACTAGGTGGGAATCAGTCTAACAAAACAATCTGATAGCTTCAATTTAACCATATTTCCAAACAGAAAGTTTCCTAAAATAACCACAATTTGGTTTCTTTTCCCATTCTGTTTTTGAAATATGTAAATATTTTAAATATTTTAAAAACTATTCAATAGAAACCCATTTAACACATGTAAACTGAAGCTGAACTGTGGCATTCACAATAGAATACTAGCCAGTCAGTATTTTAGTAAACAGCATATTTTTTTGTTGGGAACACTACAGTTCGCTGAACCCAATTTTTTTTTTAATAAAATAAGAAATGGACATTTTAAATGAACTTTATTCTTTTTACCTGATCACCACGCTTGAGTCCAGCTTCTGCTGCTTTACTGCCCATTTCCACAGTCTCTACAAAAATACCAAAACCCTTGTCGCTTCCTCCAAGGAGGCTGAAAAACAGTGGTGAATCTCTAGAAGGTTTTTGCAGGGTAATTTGTCTCCATTTTGCTTTGGCAGCACAGGCAATATTCAGCAATCTGAGATGTCCTTTCATTTTCTGTAATACAGAAGACACAAAATAGAGTGCAATGTTTCTTTTACTAGAAACAGAAAAACAGTTGTGAAAAAAACCCCAGTGCCAGAAAACGGATTTACGATGCCATGTATCCAAGTCTTACTAAATAAACCTTGTCCTCTTTTGCAGTAATGCAAAAACACATAAATGAGTGCCATATGTACTATTTTATATGGGCTTTATATCTAAAAATATAGTTAAGAACAAATACGTCCATGTGAAAAGCCATCTATTGACTGTATTGACTGTCAAGACTTAAAGACTATAACACACTGGAAAATTAAAATGTGTAACATTAGAAGATATGATTTTGCTCCTACCGTATCTTCCAARTTCTTTTCAAATTCTTCCAGAAATCGAGTCATAGCAGGATCTCCTTCAAAGTCATTAAAATGATTGTTCACCCACAGTAAGACCACTCTGGTAACCTGTAGGAAAAAAAAAAATGTATATATAAAGGTACCTATGATTCTTCTCCTACAGGCTTGAACTATAAGCAAAGAAGAATACAAGGACATGGCAGAATAACATATGACAGATTACTGTATCTGTTAACAAACAGAAGCAGAAGACATTTACACTTGAAATCATCTTCTCTTTTCCTTTATTTGTGGAAACAAATGAAAAATAAACACACAAACATTTTTGTGCCTAATTGGCTACATCACCCGGTACTCACTTACTGGTGCACAAATCCATCTTCAGTTAACTCTTCCTTATGCTGTTGATAAAACTTACCTTTTTAAAGCATCCTAATGATCTCCTTAAAGGAAGTTTAGGAAGTACCTTGTGATAATAAAAAGCTTTCTTTCAAGAAATTTTAGTTAAACCTTCAGGTTGCTTTTGCACGTGCTACAGAGTTAATACTATCCATGATAAAGTCAGCCTGACAACTACTTTATCCATCCGTGTTATAAAAAAAGTTTAATCTATAGCAGTTTCTCTTCTAAAAATAAACAATTTCCTCTTTTATTTGCTGAGACAGTTTTCTTTTACTTTCCTTTTCTTAAAAAACAGCAGTTGCCAAACGAACAGCATGGAAAAAGGTAAGAAGAGAAGCAGTAACCACAGCAAAAGACGCCAGACAATTTCCTATGCAAGAAGTACAGTGTTTTGATAGTCTGTTGGGTTTCCTTCAGCTCAAAGCTCGAACACATAAAACTGCTGGCTAAGAATTTTACTGCCATAATTTTCAACAAATTGGGCACGGATACAAGTTCCAGACTATGAACATTTTTCATGTGTATGTGCATACAGTTAGAGTTGAACCTCGTTCTATTTATAGAAGCATTTTATCAACTGCACCTGTCTTGAGCAGAGTTTATTTTAAGCACAGAGTTTGTCATAAGCTGCTCAAACCAAATGTGCTCAATACACTGAAAAGCTCTACAGTAGAAAATTATGGAAGACAAGCACAATGCTGTTGTGAAAAGAAAGATGGTGTGTCCAAGAGATCATGAACACAACTTCCCTGCATTTCTGGTGAAAAAGGATTTCAGARACTGGGATTTACATCTTTAAATTAAATAGAACACAGTATTTATCGTTCTCTAGAAGAGAAGCAGTGTCATACCTAATTTAGGATAGTACACTATACACATACAACACACTGGAGAATCCTTTTTTGATACTAGTGAAAAATACTTTGCTTTAAAATAGTTCATACAGAATAGCTGGAGCATAATCCTAGTTTACCAGCAACACAAAAAGGAATCAATGTGGAGACATTTTCATCAGAAATACTAATCTCTCAGACTCAAACCAACCTTATCCCTGAGGCTGTCCACTGTGAACCATTCCAAGAGTTTATTTCCAACTTCCAGGGGGCTTGTTAGAAATGTTCTGTACGTTAAAAGGAAATCTTCAATGTAGGTTGGATCCACAATAGAATGTTCTTCTATTAAGTGCATGATGAGTCGCTCAGGTGTTGCCTTAAAAATTAAATGCAAAAAAGAACTGATATCTCTTGTCACTACCTCTCTTCTAGAGAGTATCTTAACATAAAACCATGTGAACAGTATACTCTCTTTTCAAATTTCAGTTATGGCAAAATGAGGAGAAAACACACTAACGTGTTTAAAAAAATCAAATCTTCATGCTTCTCTCAGCCCAAGTGTTTTGCATAGGTAATACACCTGGCTAAAACAATTAGTAACTTCCCTTAATTTTATTTTTAATAAACAATTTAAGTTCCTCTTCCAGATTACAAAAAACAGGCCAATACATAAAGATGCACAAAGGGTGCTCCCAATACAAAACTCAGCATACGTGCTGAAGAAGTCTAACTTTATTAAAAGGGAGATGGAAGTAAATTTGTGAAATAATATAAATTCCTTCCAATCAATTTTTTCGAGCTGAGACAGACAAAACTGACTATGTGTTCTAGAATCAAACCAAAATTATATTTATTTACTAATAAATAAAGGTTTAATAGAGTAATGGAAAGCACAGAAAGAAATTCACCTTGATAACTATGTGTCCTTTTCTGGTTCCACTGCGATCCAGCTCCCTGTGCTCCTTTACCATAACAATTTCTCCTTCCTCCTCCACTTTATGAGTGTTTTTTTCTACGTGGTTCAGAATCCTCCAGTAGTCTTGCTGGGCTATACACACAAACTGGCCCCAAAMAACACGGGATTGTTAATAAATATCCAAAACATGAACGTATCCCCATCTCTGGGCTGCTTCAACACAATCACAACAGCGCAGCATTCGATACCAACCCCACTCTGTTCTGCCCAACCACACGAGAGAGAAAGTTAGAAATAGAAGACAAACAGAACTGGTCACCTTCTTACATCTCCCAAATTTGTTTGAATTGGTTAAACTTATAGAGGACAAAGCCTGTAAGAAGTGGAAATGGATATTTTCTATTTATCTGTTCTTACTGCATGGCAATCACATACACAGCATGACTGGGGTGGACTAAGCTTATATTTCAGCACGAAGCAGAAGTTCCTGTTTCTCACACATCAGCAGTGCAAAATAAATCCCAGCTACTAAAGAGTCTACAATTAACTCAACATCAGCAGAGCCCTTGACCCATAAAATACCAACCTCCTTTTTTCTGCTCCTGGAATAAAGTTCATGCCTTAAGATGAAAGTAGTCTGTTTTCTTTTATTAGATGCTTAAAAATACGAGGTAGTTGTATACAATTGTAATCTTACCTGACAATCATCGACTTTGGTTCTGACCACTCCATTCATATACTGTTTGTCCAGAGAGGGAGTAATSCCAAAACTATTTCCCATACAGAGACTCTCACTCTTCCCATCAGGATAGCTGATTTCCACTGTGCCATTTAAAATAACATACCAAGAATCGAGCTAGAGAAAGTAAAAAACAAATTTAAAAAGTGAAGCTAATTCAACACCTTTTATAAGCTGTTCCAATGCTCTTATCTCAGAAAGGCTTATTCTTGCAGTCTCCAGTTTGTTGTCACAACAGTTTTGCAACATTTAATTCACTAAAAATATGCACTGTAAGGCAAGCAATAAAGATGACCTAAACAAGAACGCTTTTCCAGCATTCTTCATTCATTTCAGAACTAATTCAGTAGGGAGGAATGTTGATGAATAGATTGCTTTTTTAATCAGTGGGCTAATTGCTACAATATATTTATAATGTTTAGTGAGAATTAACACTATTCCTCTGTGTACCCATTTGGTCACTACCAGAGATGAGAGTCTATCTAGTCCTCCTGGAGGGATGACCTGCTATGGCCATTCCAGATGTCTTGATCCAAAGACAGAGAGATTTCAAAATAGTGATTCAGGGCACCTACGTTGGGAGCCTGACCACTGACTAATTTAAACATCTGTCTCCTCCCACTGATAATGTATGGAAACCGCTCCTAATTTAGACATTTATGTTATAATACCTACATTGTTGGGCAAGGGTACCTCTCCATGTTAGTATTTAAAAAAACCTACATTATAAGAGAGTTATTTTACCAATAGAAATGATGCATTCTTCTATGCCACAAATAATCTTTGAAGTAAACTCCTCCAGACGTTAGCACTTACCTGATACCAACATGCTGAATGCTGGTTTATGTCTATACTCGGCCACGTTGAAGTCTTGAACAAGACCGTAATACACATGCAGAATCTCCCAAAGGGATGGGCTAAGGTTTGGGGATTTTGGACATGGGTCATGGTGAGAGAAGAATTTTCTAACTTTCAGGTGCGGGAGAGGTGCGGAGATGGGAAACAGATTTTCCAGCCCTTCGCCCCCAGATGCCCTTGCTGACCTACTGCCTATAGCACTCAAATTGTGTTGTAGGCAGTAACTTACTTCTTGTCCGTCTTCAAGTATGATGGCTCCTGCTTGCTCTACTACTTCAAATATCATCACTGAGCAAAGTTCTCTTCTCACAGACATAGTCATGTTTGCAAAGGCAGGGAGTTGATGCATAAATTCCAATAATTGCTCTGTTAGACAAAGGAAACATTGGATGAAGACTTCAAGGTCCAGGGGTTCCTTAGATACCTTACCCTCCACAGGTATATTAAATCTCAGTTAAATTAATGGAAAAATTGCTCAGTGGTGTCACAATCCCCATTAGTGCCTGTGGCTAAATGAGCCCAGTATGCATTTTGTCATCAACAACCGGAACTCAGCTCTACAGTCCTGATCGTGTTCTGATTGACTCTTATGGCAGCAGTCTGGCTACAGCGTAAAAAGCCCTTCAGCTTCAAACATTTAGAAAAATTAAAAACACCCTTACAGTACAGTAATTATAAGCTTGATAGGAGCACGAAATGACTTTCCAGTGTTTAGAGAAGTAATCCAAAGTACATAGCATAACACAAATTTTACTWTTACACTAATGCCAATTTCTAGCTAAACACTGCAGTAAATTATTTTAATCTTAAATGTTTTCCAGTTTACAATTACGTAAATTGATACTGCAGTAATAGTATATTCTCTTTGACATTTAATAACTAATTCAACAGTTTCAGGCAGTCAAAATTACCTTGCTACCTATCCCTCCGTTATATCAACACATACAATGACTGTAACACTTAACATCTTAAGCATCTTAAAGACTGTTTTTTAACTACTTAGTTTCTCAGAACAAATACTTTCAGGTAGTAAGTGGAGAAATCATTCAATTAACAGTATCACTAGAGCAAAGTGATCTCTGGAAGGCATCATTCATAATTATGAGTATATACATTTAACATTAACTCATTAAACAGTTTTCAGATATGCTTCTCTTACAGATGTTATATGATACAGTTTTATATAAATATCTTTTTTTTTGTTTTTTTCCTCCTCACCAATATCATCATCAGTTTTATCTGCAGGCTCTTTCTCAAGGCACTCTCGTACAACATCTCGCCCTAGAAGCGGATCTGAAGTTCTGTCAATATCTTCATCCTCTTCTTCTTCTTCATCTTCAGAGTCTACAGGTGCTTCTGGAAGACCTGTTAAATCAACATCTCCCATCTCACTTTCTGTAGCCTACAAAGAAAACACCCATCAGACAGAGATCAATGTCTTCAGTTTAATGATTTATGGTCTTATCTTAGGTAGCTAATACAACAAAAGAAATTCCGTGGCCAAAATTCAAACCGGAAATTGTAATAGCTCCCTTTCTTTCCTCTATCGGCTGATTATCATTTTATAGCACTTACTCTTTCTTGCGAATTCATGTAAACAAAATGTTTTTTCACAATTCAAGAGTCTGTATTATTAATGAAATAATAATATAATTCAGCAACACCATTGGTTACCCAATGCCTGTAGACACATTTCTACTGTCATCAATAGATGGCAATATAGACATCACACTGAGCAGACACATGAAGCAACAGTGAAAGAGAATGCAATACTGGCAACAAAAAGCAGAATCGCATAGGAATCATTTGCAATAATTCCTTATGTAAAGTTTAAATGATGTAATTGCATGAAAATAACTTTCCAAACAGATGGAAGGCAAAAAAAAAAAACCAAACATAGTTTCAATTTTTCAATTTCCACACAGTAGTTGCTCAATAGTTTTTTTTTTTAGTTTAAACCAGCATGCAAATCATTTTTCTGTTCAAATTCAAAAATCTGAACAAGGTGTGTCACTGAGAAGTATAAGGCAATTATGTAGAGATTTGCAGAAAATGGAGTTTATTTTTTTAAATGAACACATTTAAATATCCACTTTCACTTTAAAATAAATCCTTGAGATTTTACAAAAACACTGATGATAAATTAATGCATCAAATACTCTGCATGTTCACAAAACCTCCAAAATAAAGGATGGAATAAAGTGTTCAAACCTGCCTTTGAACAATTCCAGTGACAGGGCAGCCACAACTTCTCTGGGCAACCTGTTCCAGTGTCTCAGCACCCTCATCATAAGAAATTTCTTCCTTCTATCCAAGCTAAATCTACCCTTTTTCAGTTTAAAAACGTTGCCCCTTGTCCTGTCACTACAGGCCCTGGTAAAAAGTCTTTCTTATAAGCCCCCTTTAAGCACTGAAAGGCTGCAGTAAGATCTCTCTGGTACCTGTAGAAGCCCTTCTTGTTATTCTTCACATCCCTTGCCAAATCCAGCTCCAGCCGTGCCTTACCTTTCCTGATCCCAACCCTACACGTCTGGGCAGTGTCCCTATATTCCTCCCAGGATACACGTCCCTGGTTCCACTGTATGCATTTGCTTCTTGCGCTTTAGTTTGACCAGGAGGTCCTTACTCAGCCATGCTGGTCTCCTGCCTTCCTTGCCTCACAAAAAACAACRCTCATTTTAGGTGATTTAACCACAGCAGACTGCACTGCCTCCATTTTCCTATATGCTCCATGTTGATCGGCTAATGCAAGCCCCAGCACACTGACAGATGAGCAGCATTTCCTTCTTTCACTAGACAGAAAAATACTGGGTTTTAGAGATAACCTTGGACCTTCGAGCTTGTCCTCATTTTAATAATTAGCCAGAAAACCTAATAAATATGGCTTAAATGATTTAACATAAATAATTCTTTCAGAGGAGGGTAACAATATATATAGGGTTAAATCTGTTTTACATTACATCACTTTACTGGCTTATGTAGCTCACATTAACAGTTTTGGAATTAAGCCCAACTGCAAATTGTGCTTGGAGAGTCTCAGCAGCACATGATCAGTACAGCATTTTATTCAAGGACTATTCTAGCATTTCTTCATCTAAATAGCCACGATGTATATCAACTTTTCCAGGCAGAGTAAAACAAACTACAGTACTAATTCCCACTTTGATAACCTCAAGCTAAGATAACAAAACTGAGGCTATAGGTTTTACAGAAAATTGATTCTTTAAAATTTTCATTTTATATCCTACATAGGGCAATAAACAAATCTTCTCTTTTCTTGATAATTAAGTTAGAATTTGATCAAGCTATGAAATAAGAGATGGCCCTCAAACCGTGTTTCAAAGATTATGCACAGACGGTTGACAAAACGTTGGCAGGTCAGGCAGCGCTGGAAGGAGCAGGAAGGATTTTGCTCGTAAAGCTGTCTGCAGAAGTAGCTGCTCTTCCCAAGCATGATGCCCCAGCTGTTTCCGTTATCMAATACCAAAATCATTCTTACCGGAAACATTTATGAACTACTAATTTACAAAATGAAACCAGTCCTCAAACCTTACACAAATAYGGATTTTCAGGGTTGGGTCTATAGGGCCAGAAAATCTATTGAGAAGGCAGCAGGAACAGACTCAAATGGTGCGTGTCACGTAGATCATCTGGAAAGTTAACACCACTTTACTGTCAAAACATTTGTTTGCTATTTTAAAATCACACTATTATTACTCTATATATAGCACTGCAAATTTCGCCAATTAGCATGTTTCAGTTACTTTTGCCAAATGTCGATCATGGAGATGTCCTTTGGAGTCAAAGACGTAAGAACTAGCCCTTGCGAAGTTTTGGTGATAATGATACATATGCCACTACAATGTGTATCAGAAGCATACATTGACAGAAAAAAAAGTATTAAATATGCCTCATGTAAAAGATTTCCTGTGCCGGAATAACTCCATATGATAATGCATTTTGGTACTCATGACTCCTGATGCAACCTGCTATTAAGAGGGAGGGTTTTTTATCCCCTCCCCTCATGTCAGTTCTGTCAGGGGAAAAATGTCCAAGTCTCTTTTCAGAATTGATAGAAAAACCCTCAGCAAGGTCCACTCCCTGATGCATATTTTRTAGATAATCCATTTTAATATCAAAACCTTAACCACAACTGGAATTATTGCTGGGCAATAATGTTGCTGCCCACAAAGAGTATATACTGCCAAAGTGATAAATGAAAGATTTTATAAAAAGAGAAAGAGAGAGAGAAACTTTAAGCACACCACTGACAGAACTAAAGAGAGAAGAAAGAACAGACGCAAATTTGTTGGTCATTAGGAGAACTGCATTGCAAGCTATTGATACAGGCAACTAATTCCTTATAGCAGAAGTGAGACCCTACCCACCTACATCTAGAGGTATGATCTGGATTACCTATGTTACCATGGCTGGCCACCTTAAATCCTGTCCCGTGAAAGGGCAAAGAACGATGTTTTCACTCTGTAATACCTGTTGAATTAATTGTCCCTGAGGATACCAATTATAGGTCAAAGCAGCTGTTTGCAGAACTTACAGTCCCTCATTTCAACTTCTGTATGCATAAYCACACAGCTTCCCCTACTTCTGTCTAAACAGCATAGCTCTGAAACTAAGCATACTGTCAGAAATGGGTTGAATGAAGAAAAAAAAAAAAAAATCCACTTCAAGCAAATTAAAGAAGTTGTTTTAAAAACTGTAGGGAATAACTTCCCCCCCCCCCCGTATTTAAAAAGAAAAAAAAGTCTACAATCTGACAGAAAAACAACTGCTCTGCAGTATTCCAAGCAAGTTGGACTTTGCAATACATACATTTGGACATTTTACCACATAAAGACTGAAAGCTCCAACAGGGAGCAGTAATGGTACAGGAGAAGGGAAAAAAGTATCTTCATACATTTATTTTCATAAGTTTCTGCAATTAACTGAGGGTTTAATACGATACTTTCACAGCAGWGCTTACAGGCAGGACTCTTTCTGCTGACCTCACCTTAAGCTTTATGTTCATCATTTCCTTTTTAACATCCTGGACTGAGAAGCAGCTGGAACAAGTGAAACCTCATTTCAACACTATCGATGAATATAGTGTACACAGATGAACGGAAACCCTTTCCAAATCTTAATAAAAAATTGTTTCATTCTTTGGTTCTATTATTCTAATCATATTTTCCTATTCTAGAATTACATTTGCACTACTTACTATGAAAATTAATGTTAAGATACCATTAATTCAAAAGGTCATTTCAAGGCTACATTGATCAAAATTATTCAAAAATGCTCTTCCTCTGCTGACATTAATGATACTCCTAGAGAGTTTGGCATGTAATAGATATGAAGCTGACTGCAAACACAAAGCATCATTTTTCATATACTTTATGAAAAGCTGTATTTTAATGTACCAAAAATGCTTCCAGCTACTGAGCCAATACATTATACCAAAAATGTAGGTTTATGGCGCATCAAAGAGATTCTCTGCCTTCATAGTATCATGACGAATACTGGGGGAAACACTTTCCTTTTTCTTTCTGATTTCAAAGTCTGTCTATATTGATGTGTCATTGCAATATGATGCTATGTTAAATACCGCGCCATGACATTATTACACAGTATCTMTCCCTGCACTTATAACTGGGTGCCGAACAGCAAGAGACTTCTCCAAACCTGTTATAGCTACTGCAATAAAGCCCATAAAATACCCAGCATCTTTTGACAGATTAGCATTTGCACATTATACATACGAGAACAAGATAYGAAAAATTCACTAAAAAAATAAGAAGGGRAAAAAAAAACCCAGTGGGTTGTTGGGGGKKTTTTTTTCCCCTCATGACATGCCTGYTGCACATCTTATCTTCACCCACAGTTTATCAAATGCTTGATTCTCCAATGCTATCTTTCAGGGTTAATGACACCACAGCTATGATCATACATTGCTGTAATATTATCTTTGAAGAATGTCACATGAGTCTAACAGTGGTAACCTGCCTCAGACATCACCCTGGCTGGACGGAAATTCTCAGCAAAATTTACAGATGTCCATGTTCCCTGCAGGATGCAAAAACAGATGGGCTAATGTCACTGAAAAGGAGATTCCTACCTGAAAAGTCCTCACTCCTCAAAGTTAATAGAAAACCTGCAGTCATTTTCACATTAATAAATTAATAATTCCTTAGGGAATAAAAATATATTTCACCCCTGTTTATTTGCTACAGTGCATATAAATATGCTACTCCATGATTTCTTTTATTTCTATAATTCTTATTTGTTTAGCAATTATGCTCCTTTGGCATTTTCTGAAGAGTAGACATAAGGTATTTCAAATGCAATTAACCACACATGATAGAGTATTCACTCATTACTAGAATGATATTTTCGTTATTAATAATATATTTTAAGTGCTTTTCACTTAGAGCAACCTCTCCAAACTGCTCAGGTAGACAGGCAGGCAGACGAGGGTCAGGAAAACTGTCCATCAGCATCCTAATGCACAGACTAGTTCTGGTGACTCTGACTAATTAAATCAATTCTGTTGACTCAGAAAATAAAAAAAAAAAAAAAAAAAAAAGAAGAAGATACAGAACCATGTCTTCCAGCACTGCCTCTTAGAAATCAAAGAATCCACAGATTTTGAAAAGAGTCTCTCAGGGATGCAACCTACTCCTGACCTAGCTGCCTAGCTGGCAACAAGCACATCTAAAGTAGCAGTAAGGTAAGAGATTAAATAGGACAAAAATGCATAGAGACACTTAAAGTTCTAAAAGGATTTTTGCTTTTAATGCCTTATTTTTCAAGTTACCTAGCAATACTTTGCTGTAAATAGATGTACTACTAATCTATTTCCAGTATAGAAACAGCACCCGGACAGTATCCAAGGAAAGGGAACAGGTGTCTAAAATCAAGTCACACCTACATTGTGCTCAACAGTTGCTATATACTCAGTATTGTAGTCAGATTTCAACCTGAAAGGGGAAAAGCTGTGAAATTACTGATCAAGACAAACCCAGGATGAGCACCCTCATCAACCAGAACAGAAGAACCCAGGAAACTAGCCCTGCAATCTGACATGAGACAGGTAACTTATTAAGTATATTATCTGTAAACAAATGAAAGCTATCTCTGGATTTCAGACAACTTCTACTCTCAGCAAGCAACATTAGAATTTCCATAGTCAATTAGTGCAGGGAACGCATTTATTACCATGCTTTTGTTTGCAGAACAGAACATCTGTTATTAACAATAAATACAAATAATCAAGGAAGGTATCTGAAGCACAAGAATGATTTCATGGAATTTGTTCCATTTCAGAAAGAAGGAAAATGATCCCATAAATCATCATATGTGACTTTTAAAAGCCACAGCACTCTTGTTGGTATATAAAGAYGTGAAAAGCAACAAAAAGAGCTTTACAAGAAGTTTGTTTCACTTCTGTGTGGCTGTGGAGGTGGCAAATCACACAAGCAACACAGGGATATGCAGAAGCATCAAGAGACCAAGGCCTGGATGAAGGGCCACTGTTTTTGTTTATGGAATGTTTAACATCAAGGAAGGAAAAATAAGAAACAAATGCAATTTTACCTGATAAATATCAGATAGGCTGCTGCTCCCAGAATCACTGGCAATGCTACATCCCGACTGGCTTGAAGGGACGTGAGTCACCTGAGGATGAGGATTGTCGGTAAGATGCATCTTGGTAAGATCAGCTGGAAGCTGTAAATAAAACAGATTTGGGGAAAGGCAGGAAACAGAAAGGAAAAGAAGTTGAGTACGTCTGATCTGAAGACGAAGTTTTTCATAAAACTTTTGTTACACATTTGAATATCCACCTGTAACTTGACGTACATTTTGAGAAAAAGCTAATTTAGACTAAGCTTGCCCAATCACATTCAGATTCTACACGACTGATAGAAAACGATGCATCTTTCTACAAAACAAAGGTGTAGCCTCTTTACAGCTACCTGATTATACACCAACAGGATTAAGAGCACATAAGATGACAAATAGATGATGCTGGCCAAACAGCCCACAGGCTTATGTTGCAATCCAATATAAAGCAGGATTCCCGTTTATAAATTCATGTCTTAGTTCAAGAATAACCTTTAGAAAACTAATGTAATCTAAACAAAAGTTTTGGTCCATAAAACACTTTGGATTTTATTTAAGAAAATGAGTACACAGAAAGAATATTATGCATTYTTGGTACATGTATGTACAAGAGTACTTCTATTCTATAAATCGATCTGTGAATGAACACACGTATATAGATATATAAATTTTAGTGCATGATTGAAGCCCACAAAATTTACTTTTTTCAATAGAAAGAACAAGTCAGTAGTAGGCTTTTGAAGAATCAAAGCCACATGGAATACTATAAAATAACCAGTCCTTTAATTCAGCTGCTCATTTATTTTCTGCCACRTATATTTCTCGTATTTTTTAAACTTCCACTCAACTATATGGAAAGAACACTGTCTCACAGAATCAGATTCTATGATAAAATGYCTATACTTTTACCATTTATAAATGACAAAATTATATACTATTCCTTTAAAAAAAAGTTTGGTATAGAAAAAAAAAAGTCCAGAACTACTCTGACAGCATCAAGTATCATGATCAAAATGAAAAGGTTTCTTCTGTAAAACAAACAAAATTCCACACAGTCGTGTCAGCCACTAGATATTCAGTCCTACGAATTAAAAGCTAGTGTAGTACAAATGTTGTTGATCCAATATCAACTTTATAAATACTGACTAAACTTATGAGAAATGGAAACCAGATCTTCATTTGGAATCACRTTTTTATGTCCATTTTTTGAAGAACACACAGGAGAAGCACTTTACCAAATACTTGTTCACATATCTTCTGAAACCATAAGCGGCACTGTAGGTCTCTCCAAACCTTCCCCACACCCAGAAAAAAAACTTGAGAGCACCTCTGAAACATGCAACGTAATTTTGATTATCAAAATTGTTATGAGGAATATGGGGGATGTTGTGTCATCTGTAATTCCCAATGACATTCTCGTTGGCAATCGCTACTCAAACCCGACCATCCTATGGGCTCTAAAAACCAGCACAGATCGCTACTTGCAAAATAACTCTGAGAAATGAAAGACTACAAAACTATTTTTCACTATCCTAATATTTACATTATTCTAGTTTTGTTTATATTTTACTTAGAAAAAGAAAGTATAAAATATCCAACCTGTAAATTACTATCTATGTTCACATGTATTTGGAAAAGGAGAAAGTCTGAAAAGCAAAAGATTGCTAAACTCTCACAAACTGCCATAAAAAAACCCTCCGAGCAGTAGGTATAAAATAGTGAACTTGATTCAAATACGAAGGAAACACAACACTTTGAAGCCTATGTTTAGCCACCAAAAATTTTTACAGGCTGAAAAAATCTATTTTCAGGACTTGAGAACAGCAAAAAGGTCAAACCACTCAGCTGACAAAATTCAATCCAGCGRCCAAAAGGTACGCTCGTTATCTGTCAGCACATGCGCTAAGAGCTGACGTACACCGCGACGTGACCTCTTCAACAACAAAGTACAGAAGTGAAGCAGGGAAGCTGAGATTTAATTCTGGAGCACTAGCTGGTTACTTTTAAAAGCCAAACGGGTATTTCTACAGTACRCATTTTTGTGCCATGTACAGAAAAGCACTATCCATCTCCTAATGGACACGAGGCAGAAAGCGTTACATTATCTCCCTTAAAGCCTGCGGCGATTTGGACATTAGTTAAGCCACTGATACTCCAACGATGCCGACCGCGGTGCTGATGGAGGTTGTTTCCCTGGCTTTCCCCGTCTGCGTTACAGCCTTCAGCGGCGGCCGGCGCAGCCTGTGCCGCGGGGTGACTCCGCTCCTCTGCTCCCTGGAGCTTCCCACGTCAGCCAGCTCCTCCGCAAACGCAGCGCAGTGCTACCCTCCGCGCGGAAAGGGATAAAGGCACGTACGAGCAAGGTCAGCGCATCATTTGCCAGGGAGGACGACATCCAGCAGCAAGCCTGGGCTTGCCAGCAAATTACTAGGCAGGGCTGCTGGCAGTCACTGATAACACTGGAGGTCAGCGTAACTGAAAAATCCATGAGTTTTAGTAAATGACGGAACAAATCAACCCATATAGATTCACTACCCCTAGCTTAACAAGACCACAGTTTTGCTGCAAACTCCTCAGCCTGTCCCCATCTTTATAACCTCCCTATTCCAACAACCAGCTTCAAGTTTAGCTTCAGTCAGATTTCTTTCTGTCCGTGAGCAAGTCTCATGCTGACTGTGACAGTACAGACACAAGGAGATCTAATTTAAGCTCCCTGCTATCCAAATTCATAATGATTTTCAAACTTTCAAAACGGCTCTAGGACAAGAATGAGCAGAACCAAGGGCAGAACCGATTCTGAGGGATCTCCCAGGAGAGCAAGGGCAGATGCCTGCTCTCTACCAACAACTGGTGCTATTGAAGCCCATTCTGGCTCAAAGGCAGTTACACACACACAGAGACACGCTGCCACATACAGTTTTTCTTCCCCAGTTTAGTTTAAATTTTGAGATTCTTGACATGAAGGCTGTTCTGTATATCTAGGTTGATTGAGAAGTACGGCTGGAACAAGACATTGTGTGTGTACTTTGTACGCCATTTTCACAAACACACACTGAAGACCAACTCAGACCACCAGCAGCCTTCCCAAAGGGGTATTTCTTATCAACTCATTAATCACTTACAACGGATCTTCATTCCCCCTGCCAGCACTCCCATTCATTTCCATCACCTATAAAGCACGTGGGCATGTACGATGCTCCTGCTGGACTCTGCAATATGTTCTTGTAAAAGACATTTAGTGCAGATTTGATGCAAGGAAACGCTGCAATATCTCTTTAAATTTGAGAGAGAGATAAGGTTTATTTGAGACAAGTGACCTTTAAAGTGCTGCTTGCCACTCTACTCAATCTCCCAAAATAAATCACAGCTTCTGTCTTTTGTATGTCGTTTTTATTACCCAAACTGATTGTTCTTTCTTTCAGAGCTCACTAAGCAGCAATACATGGATAGGGTGTTTCTGTAACAACATGACAGTGGACATGAGAAGGACTTGCTGGATGCAGTTGTGAAGTTGCTGAAAGTGCTGTAACATTGTCTTAACTATTGGTGATAATATCCACTTACTATTTGACTATGATTTTTTTTGTGGGAGAAACTTAAAAACTGTTGTTACAATCACATCAATATCCTGAAAAATTATGTGTTAGGGAAAGAAGTTCAAAATAGCAATGTTCACCTACGTCCACGTTAGAGGCTTTCAGATGCAGACGTATATACCTGCATTATCTTCTACCTGGTCGTGTGCCCCAGCTGCCACAGATAGGAAAACCCCAAACATCCGTGAAATTCTGATAAACACTCAATACAGGAACAGACTACTTACTTGCCACTTTAAACCATAACAATTACATTTTTTCACAAGAAGGGATAATCTGGAATTCAAATACGAGTGCGTCTGACACACTGGCACAGCCAGTCCCTACATCGGTGCCAGCACATCCTTGTGACTGACCTTTCCCAACAAAGGGATATTTAGCACCAACCCCCCCGCTGAAATGCCGTACTGCGGTTCAGAGCTGTACGTGAAAGGAAGTTAAGAAAATAGAAGTTATGGTCTGCACAGCCACCTACAGCTCTGCCCTCCCACAGAGTCAGGAAAATACAGTCAGTGATTACACCGAAAAAACCTGAATCAACAAGGGAATTTTTTAAAGAGATATTGCAAATTGCAATAGGAAAAAAGGAAAGAAAAAAAAAACACACTAAATCCTTCGGAAGCTAGTCCCAATGGTAGCGTCAGTCTGTCTTACCACACAAACCCAGAAGTGACAGCAGCCTGGACGGCTTTTTGTTAAACGTATGTGAGATCTCTGAAGGTGGTACACAGGGTCCACCCCGTCCCGCTCACCGGGGCACCGCCGAGGCCGGCTCACAAAGCAGCAACGCTGGGGATGGGTTAAGGGATGCACAAAATACTAAACTCTACCCACAGCAACCCTGAAAACACCCACGAGGTGAAGACTCCACGAGGTCCACCAGGAGCTTGGCTTTTGCTACCCATTTCATGGGTGCAGCCATCCAGCACCGAAGCAAGGGGCAGCAGCACTCCTGCTGCTAAACCAGAGAAACCCCAAAAACACAACTGTACCAGAGAAACCCCAAAAACCTCTACAAGCCCCGAACCTGTCCTTTTTCCTATTACACAATACAATGCAGAAACTCTCACATTAAAAAAAAAAACACGAAGAGCAGTATACATAAGTGCTTTTTTGTCCTATCTGGACAGAAAGAACGCTCAAGTCTTGCATATGTTGTAGGAGACAAATTGCATCAAGAGAATGATTTATAGGTTTGAACGGGGAGGCAGAGCCGGAGTGACAGAGCTGGGAGCAGCACTGCTGCTCTGAACGGCTGGATGAAGCAGAGGGACATAAAAATGCAGCAATGGGATGCTGTAAAAGCAACGAAGCGTGGAAGAGAAAGATCTCTGCTCATATTTGTCCTTGGGCATCCTTGGAAGAAAGGATGGTCCTTGGGATGAGTGTGGAGAAACCAGTGGATGACAGGGGTAATGGATGAAACCCAGGGAGGTTGTGTGGGGGAGACAAAGAATGAAAATGAGGAGGGAGGAACCAGAAGAGGACACAGACCCTACAGCATCCGCCACTGCCCGAAGGTGTCCCAGGGGGAACTGCTCAGCGGTGCTCTGCATGACACCAGGGGACGTGTATGGGGTCACACAGACCCTTGATCTGAACCAGTATAGACATTCTTTGGTTAGCTAAAATTATCAGCTAAAAATGGCTAAAGATGAAAGAACCACCAAAGACTTGGTGAAAACCAAGTAATGCAGCAAAAAAGCTATAAAGTTCAGTCACGAGCAATTTATACTCTAACAGCCAGTAAATTTGTCAAATAAAGAAAAACTATACACCCAGTATTCCAAAATTATTGATTTACTAATTAACCATTTAAAACATGCAATGCATTTCAATAAATTATTTCATTTATTGTAAACAGTCTGGACGAGAAAAGAATTAAGGAACAGCACGCGGTAAGCTGGCAGCAGTAACTCAGGATTACGCCTAAAAGCCCAAGGTTTGGTGGGCTGGACCACTTCCTGGAGCCCAGCTCTGTCTTTCCATTTTTCAACAAGGTATAATTGCAAAGAGTATTTGATTTGACTATTTTTTTTAAACAGACAATCAGGACATCTTGGTTTAATACAGGGTTACCAACTTTCTAAAACTAATTCGATAAGAAGGGCAGAGCAACAACGTGATGATTTCTCCCAGAGACTGTTGAGGTTTCCAACAGTTCCCTACCAAGAACTGTATGAAGTTTAACRAAGACGAGTGCAAGGTCCTGCACCGGGGATGGCATAACCGAAGAGCCCGGTACAGTCCGGGATCTGCGTTACTGAGGGGCAGTCTTGGTCCTGATGGACAATAAATCAAATGAGTCAGTGTGCCACTGCAGCAATGAAGGCAAATCGGATCTCAGGCTGCATCTGCAGGGGCATTACTTGTAGAGATAAGAGAYATGATCATCCCATTCTACTTGGCACTTATCAGGCTACACCTGGAGTACTGTGTCCAGTTCTGGTCCTACAATTCAAAAAGGAGGTGGACAGACTGAAGAGGGTCCAAAGGAGGGCCACAAAGACGGTCAAAGGGCTGGAGAACCTGCCCCATGAAGAAAGACTGAAGGAGTTAGGTCTCTCTTCCCTGGAGAAGAGAAGGCTCAGGAAGAGCTCATCACAGTATTCCAATACTTAAAGGGCAGCTACAAAGAGGATGGAGGCTCTTTCTTCACAAGGAGCCACACGGAGAAGACAAAGGGCGACAGGTACAAGTTTCACCAGGAGAGGTTTYATCTTGATATAAGAAAGATTTTTTTTTTTTTWCTGTGAGAAAAACCAATCACTGGAACAACCCCCCCAGGGACACAGTAGAATCCCCATCACTGGAAGTTTTCAGGATGTGATTGGACAGAGTGCTAGATAATCTCACCTAGGGTCCCCTTCCAAAAAAGACCACATTGGTGCCAATACTGAYAAGAGACACTACTGCACAATTATCAAAATCTCATGGGTAATCTCAGCATTTTCTGCATCTGATGAGTATCAGAAGTGAACCAACCAGCCGACATTCAGCTCATTTCCTCTTGGATAACAGGAAGGTAACATTCTTCAGTTTTATTACTTCACTACATTTTCATCACCAAAACCACCCCAAATTCACAATGGGGCAGTATTTTTCCTCCATAGCCACAAAACACTTTGCAACAATTACAACTACACTGAACTTTTACCCATAATTTTCAAGCTATCCAGGGCAGTAGACTGAACTGCATTTCATTTGATCTCATTTGAAAGTATCTAATTTTCAAGACATCCAGTTTGAGGTGTCTGATAACCAAAGAGGCAGGCAAGACAACAAAAATTGCCATGCTACTGGGACACGTGTCTGAACAGAGATTTCCCAACTAACACTCATTTTCTAAATTCATTTAGCTTTTTAGTAGTATTTCTATCTATATCTACGGCAACACATGCTATACAAGAAGTGATTTGCCAACTTTCTCCAAGTCTTCTGTCTGTAATTGAAATTAATTGGAGTAAAAACACTGATACATGGTATATTTCACACGCTAACAGACCATTTCTGCAGTCCCAAGTGGAGTGCGTCTGCAGTGACATTTACTTCCTACGTAAACACCATTTACTCTCAGCAGTGAAGTCACACAGAATACTTGGGAATTAAATTAAAAGCTAATTCTGGTATAACAGATTTTTAAGATTGCACATGCCCTGCACAACAGAGCAAATTACGTGATCTTAGACGAGATGACCACCAATCAACTCTTTTGAGAAGCACACTAAAAATGACTGTTAGCCTGAGGACAACTTTCCTTTATGTGCTCCCCAGGAAGGTTTTGCTAAAAATTAAGGCTACAGAAAAGTCATTGCAGAGTTTATATAGAGAAAAAGGCAACCACAGAAGTCATAAGTGAAGTTAAGTCACAGGAGGGCTAAACTGAGACTTTTGTCTTTCTATTCCCCATTCCTTTCAGGGAAAGGAATAAGAAGAATCTTTTTCGGCACAGGAACCATGTTCTATTTCCTACGTGACTTACTTTTGGATTTGCTAGTATCTTTCCCCACAAAAAAAAAAAAAAAAAAAGAAAAATGTGGAAAAGCCACATCTGTGCCTCTGTGTCACAAGTTTTGAAAATAAATATCAGTGTTTCCTGGTAGTTTGGATATCCGAAAAAAACACATGCTGAAAAGGCACAGACAACATGAATTTGCAAAATAACCTTGACAGATGGACACAAGACCTATGAATTATCTTTTTCTACGTGTCAAAGAAGCTTCACCGTTGTGCTTCAACCTGCGGTAAATGGCATGTTTATTAAACACATTCAGAAACATCCTGCAATCAGGGCGCTGACCAAAGGACTCATCATCAGAAACCAAATTACTAAAGGAAGCACAGTCTGCATAATTCTCCCGGTGTATAGTGCCCATTGCAAATTCAAATTAATGGAAAGAAAATGGGCAATAAGGAAGCAAAAGTTTTGCCTCATTCTTTATTTGATACTGCTTGATAGCAAAGTTTTTCATCAGTTCTCCTAGGTCCCCGTATGGATGTTTACAACCRATCGATCTAGTCTGGACACAGTAGAAGCATCAGCCTGTGAGGGAACAGTCTGTCCTTTTATAGGCTGCGTAAGCAAGTTTTCTGTCCTTGGTTTTACAGATTGTCAGTAACCTTATACCTTATTTGCTTTTCTGAAGTTCCCTGAAATGTTGCCAGMAAGAGTAATATTCAGAAACAACACRGGGTTTATTTCCATGAAACACCCGGGGACAAGCACGGCGCAGCCCCGCAGCGTCGGTGCACACGTACGTCTGCCGTGTCACCGTAAAAACCACCGTGCACCCCGACACCAACCCAACCATCTCACCRCTAAAAACAGCTTTCAAACTCCAAGCCTAACAATCCCAATTTTAAAGCACATATATTTATTATTTTGTTTCTTGCTTGAGGTTTTCCATTAAGAGGTTTTCACTGTTTTAAGCTGGAACCCATTAACATACCCTTAGAGCGTTAACTGTGATTTCACCTGGTAACCTCTGAGCTTTAGGAAATGCTCCCGCTCTGCCTCCATCGCACCCAAGTGGTTTAAGGGTAGCAATTTTCCTTTCTCAGATGATACAGAAAGTCTAGACTGTTACAAACAGCCAGTTAAAAAAAAGCATGTTTGCCTTCAGTTTTAAGAAATGAAATAAAAAAAAAAATTGCCAATCTAAAAAGACTGGTTGATCAAACAGCTGAACGGGACCCGCAGTCCTGTGAACCCTCCGCCAGCTCCCACCTTTTCGGTCACTACATCCTTCCATTCCCTTTATATGCCTTTTTCTCTTTCATGCCCTTGATTCAAAATCCTTCCTACAGTTCATATCAGAATGAAGTAGTTCTGCCCAAATGTCTTCCTTTTAATTCCCATTTGCACTTCCAGTCTTTGGATCCCCCCGTTTTTTCAGCAGCCCTGCTGCCAAACCCTGAAAACTCCCAAGCTTTCCTCTTTACTTTGCAATCCCGTGGGCACCTCTGMGATTTCCTACAAGCCAAACCCCTACCACAGCAGAGGAAAGCTTTGTCTGAGGAGCTAGAGGGTGGGATGGGTTTCCTACACGGCTCATTCAAGAACACCTGAACTCCAGCCGCTGGCAARCACCCTAATGCGTTATTCCATTAGCGGCCCTGGCCCTTGGGAGCRCGTCCCAGCCCGCGCAGGACAGCGCCGGCTCTGCTTCCAGGCACCTCTCCTTCCTCTGGCATTACAGTCGTCGCAATCCATATCTGATTGTTTTAAATACTCTACTCGAAGACTCTACCATGTTAAAAAGGCTTTATGTAGAAAAGAGTTCCTCCAAATCGGCGTTTAACTTCCTTTGATCTGTATCAAGTGTCAAGAAGCAGCGGACCGACTGCTCAGCACAACAGCACTACTTTGGGTTTCTGTCGGTACTTCAGTGGTTTCTCTGCCAGACCCCCTGCCAGCTTTACAGCCAGTGCTCTTTCACTTTGCCTCCAACTTGAGCAAACTCTGCATCTAGCACCTTATTTGCCAGTTGTTTTGATGGTCTCACCATGTGCCTGCGATTCCATCAGCAGTTTGGTCATTTCCACAAGATAACTGATTTCTTTCATTWGTTCTATTTTTTCTTTCTACAACCTACTGAAACAAGAGCAGGGATGCTTACTCCCACTGACATGCAGTCTCTCACCAAGCAAACSTTTCTGTATCCCACTTCTTGCTCTCATCCATCCCATTCATTCCATCTAAGAAAGAAAAAGRAAAAAAAAGAAAAACAGAAAAAAAMCAAAAAACTCTCGGACTTTTTTTCTTGGCATCAGTAAGTAAATTATTTATGGTTGGACTCGATGATCTTAAAGGTCTTTTCCAACCTTAATGATTCTATTCTACGATTTTAATTATCTCACATACCCTGCCAGTAAAATAATGAGAAACCACCAAAAACAACTGGAGTTCTCTGAAGTTATTTTGCAGAATTTTCATTAGCCTTTTTCCCAAGGATTTCTATAAATTAACTCTGGTTTATGTTCACCTTTTACATACAAGCTACAATTCTGCCCCAGTTTAAAAATGTTTAAAATACACTTAGAGCTGTGTTAATGGGAGAGAAGAAAGTTGCTCCTCTGAGATACACAAAGAGGCCACTTAGGTATCCACAGAGAGGGTAAGATGAGCCCAGCCAAATTACCTATGCTGACATCAGTCCTCAACTAACTTAATGCAGACAAAAACATTTCCTCCTTAAAGACCACAGATGTTCCACCAGTGGCACAAAAGAAGATTTCTTCAGATTTTTGAAGAGSAGCAATGATGTCTGTTTTGTTGTTTTTAAAGCCAACTGATGGATCCAATATTTTCACAACAGGTTCAGATAAAATCCTGTAACGGTCAATAACATGATGCAAAGAAAAACAGTGTCTATCCAACCACACAAACTTCAGATCATTTTCCTTTTTAAAACAGACAAAAGATGGGCTTGCTGACAATATTTATTTCAAAACTTGTTTCAATTCATTAGCTACAGTGAACACTTACTCCAGTTATTATTAGTACTACAGACATGAATCTCAAAGAAATAAGGACCAAGTTGATACCATTCACGACAACMCTGCAGTGCCCTAAAAACTATCCTTGTAGCATTCCTAAAATAACCCCAGGCTTACAAAAACAACTACCCCCMAAAAAAMTAACAAAAAAACATCTAAAAGAATTAAAAATCCCTAGAGGCTGTTCTGTGCCTCTGGCAGCCAAGAGCTKCTCGGTCTTCATGGCTCCTACRGTGCATAGGAAATAAAATTCTCTAAAGTATTACATTTCCTTAGTTACAATAAGGTGACATGAGGACAGAATTTTAAACTAAATTCTGGTCTTACCTTAAACAACACAGGTAATGCAATTTTAATTTGGTTTTCGTATGTCTAAATTATAGATTACTGCTATGYCTTAACTCATGATAATGCTAAGTGTCTGACACACAAATATCTCTGTTTTGGAGAAGAAGCAGGGACTTCAGCTGTGAAAATTAACCTGTGAAAAAATGTACTGGTATTGATGAGAGCTCCATAATACTGGAAATACCTGACATGTAAACATAAGTTGCATTTTTTACAACCATCAATTAATACAGATCAACTCTTCTCTCATCTATTCACAGCACAACATTTTTAAARTGTCAAGAATTGTGTTTTGTTGTTATGAAAATGTAACAGGAATGTTCAAAAAAAAAACTTATTTTCAGTGCCAGAGTTCAAATGTTATTGTTTGTTCTCGCCACTGAAAACTAATACATTACAAGACTAAAAAGAGCCTTGTCTAAATAATTACAGTAGAAAACAAACTGTGACAGTGGCTAGTGATGCTATGAGTTCTGTAAGGAGCTGAAGTTTCACAAGTCATTAAAACTCTGGCAGCCACACAGGCAACAGCAGCCCAACGTTTGGAGAGCTCTATCCCGAGACAATACTGCAGGGCACATGGAATTCCAGATCTACATCGAGTTTCGTCTCAGTTGACTAATTTATAAACTCTTATATACACTGATTGGTAAAATACCATGGTGCTGACGGTCCCTCTTCACACATCCTCGRGCTGCTAAGACCTCACTTCACTGTGATGACATGCAAGTGACAGCTCCGGGGACGCACCTAGCAGGGCTACAAGGGCGCACGGAGCGCAGCGCGAGCACGCCGAAGCTGCAAGCAACGCTCGGCAACATACTACCTCCGAGCTAAGAGCTGCGTAATGAGGCCCTCAGATCCTGTACATGCAGGAAAAAAAAAAAAAAAAAAAAAAAAAACACCAACAAAGGACCACCAATCTTCCATCTATATTTTCTTTCTGTATTCATAAAGAAATGCATTCGTGGAAGTGAGAGGAGCAAAACAGGGTGGTCACGAACTAGGCTGTAGCTGCAAGCAGAACTGTAACAAAGCAGGTTTAAAACAAACAAAGTCTAGGAGGAAATAAATGAACAGATAGGTGTTTATTTGCATATTACAAGCCAATTTCCGATAAAAACAATACTTCAGGAAAAGGCTTTCTGTTGAAAAGTAGTACAAAATGTACTTGCGTTTAACTTTAACGTATTATATACTGGAGTATGAGAAAATCCAAGCTTTCTAGAGTAAATGGCCACGCAGCTCATATTGAATCATTTTTATCTTAATAAATTATCAAGCAAAAAGTGCATTTAAAAAGTTTTACAGAAAGTATCCTGCAAGTTGTTATAAAAAACAGAGATAAACTTTTAATTAAGTGTAAGGAAAATCATCATTCATCAGTCCAAGCACTCACTCTCCAAGCACTCAGGGATCAGAGTGTTGAGTAACCAAGAGGCTGTGCTCCTACAAATCAATTAAGATGGAGAAACAAGGCAATCCTTCTGTAGCACGGGATGGAAGGGAAAAAGATCAGAAAATACGGAATAGGAGAGACCATAAATACCCTGAGGGGCTGGTTGAAACTCCAGAAACTCAAGAGAGCGCTAAATCATACAAACCAAAGTTCGTAGCAGGGAAGAGAACCATCAGGAACCAGAAGAGAGGAGCTCACAGGGCAATCACCCGCTGCCTGTGCCCGCACACAAACTCGCGGCACCCACAGATTCCGCTCTGAACGACAACGGGGTGCTCCGCACCACAGAAAGTTGGGCTGGAAGCTACAGGCGTGGACAGAGAAAGACTGGAGGGAGAGGCAAGGCCAAGAGGGAGAGAAAGACGCTCTCAAAATTGACTGAGAAAAGAAAGCGAAGGATCAGTTACTCTMTTTGCACTGAAAACATTTAAAATTCATCCTACCAGGGCTATGTTCCATATAAGTGCATTAGCAAAGACAAGGATGACATCGAATCAAATCAAGGACACACTACCCAAGGTCTGTTTTTCTTCCGAAGAGCTGAAAATAATCTTTAATTGCATGAAGGTTTCAACTCAAGATCTTGGAGATCAAACTGATGCCCCTTGGAGTCAGAAGATGGTGTTACACTGATTTTAGTTACAGATAACTAAAACTTGCATCATGTCCCTGTGAGAGGACAGCAGAAACAGGAATGGGACTGAAAAATGACTCCAAGTCTTCTGTTCTAACCCAAAYACAAGCTTTTACAGAGCAAATGTATCTTGTTATTATGCTCAGCATTATTAGATTTTATCTAAACAGCAGAAAGAGAAGAAGAACACAGAAGCCTAGAGAAAAGAAATTACTGTCTACTGTCTTAAGACAAGTTTAACATGCACCTGGGATCTTAAATGAAACTGTTTTCCTTCAGGAACAAACATTTTAGAAGCTTAGATGTTAATTCAAAACCCCTTATTTTCTATAAAAAGCACATTATCTCAAAAAGCATCCCTTTTTAAATATCCTCTATAGATACATTACCCAATCACTCTGTATTTTCCCCATCAGACCCTCCTGCTACATAAATGGGGTAACTGCGTATGCATTCTAGGCTTGGGAAATTGTTAGGATGTGCAGAAAATTTCCATTAGAGGAGAACYGTATACATTTAAATCGTTAAGTTTAGAGCTCTCTTTCATAGTGACTTCATAATGCATCTACGTTTAAGAGTCTAATACCACAAAGTACATTACAGACAATTTAACAGACACTGAGAAAGTTATGATCAGAATTACAAAGACGATCAGAATCTTGCTGAGATACATTTAAAATATTTAATTTTTTTGCTTTAAAATATTGCTTTAGCCTCAGAGGAATTTAGATTAGTTTAAGTTGAATGCCTCTTGTCCTCGCAAATACAATGTCTGTGGAAGCAGATGTCCACAAGACCGATGCAAAGTCCTCTAYCCTCCTTCATCTTCCTCCAGAGTGGCAGTGGTTTGACAGCTGGGACTGCTTTGATTACTGTTTTCCACATTCCTCGCTGCTTATCATACTCACGTTTGCCTGAGGATGCCTGCATCTATTTATCTCATCTTCTACAGTGTATCATTCCAGGACGCATACGGTCCCCAGGGCAGAGACCATTTCTTACGATGTGCTTCTGATGAGGGATTCTGCCCCTGTACTGGTACCTCCAGACACAACTGACAGAGCGACAACCATCATCTTCCTGCAAAGGAGATCTCTTTTTGGACACATTTCCAAGTGTCAGCATAGTCTTGAGAAATACTGTTGACCTCTACAAGGGCCTGCATGGAAGGGCTGAAAGGCTTGTGCAGCTCATTTTCAGATGCACTGCAGAAATTAATGAYGCTCCAAGTTCTCTCTCTGTTTATCCTCCTTTTAGCAGCTCTTCATCCAGGAAAATAGATTGCATTGATTACTTTACAGATGTCGACTCCGCCTCTTTTACTTTTGGAAGCCAAAGGCAATGGAGTTTCTGGGAGATGAGGGGTGTGTGCAATGCAAACTGGTGTGGACACCCCTTGTACTCAAAGTATCTTCCAGGAGGTGACGGAGCTCCTGAAGCTGGCTTCTCCTGCGGGTCACTCCACAGCCAGACAAATTACCCTCCTTAGGTTAAGGTTAACCTTCAGAAGTCATTCTTTACATACCTTCACGAAAGCTTACCTTTCTGATTAGTCATATGAAATATGACTTCATTTTACTCTGATTAAATAGATGTATCATTACRCTGTCACATTCAGAACAGCTGTAATTACAACTGAGTCAACAGCCCATTTTCAGACYATTGTCCTACACCAGTTTAAAAGCAACTAATTAAAAAAATTCTAGGACAGATATCTACATAAATCCAATAAATTTTGCATTTAATCACTGAGAAAGCAAATGAAAAATCAGACGTTCACTGCTCTGTGGCAAGAAATGGTTCTAGTTTCAAAATAATATCACAAAATAGTTGACATTTTCAAGATAAAAGTTATGAACTTGCATATTTAAAATTCTGACGTCAGTTATTTTGCTGTAATACGTATTATTATAAAACACCTGTCATAGAAACAGGTTTGTGGTACAAAGCTCAGATAAAAATGGAATGAACTCAGATATAATTCAGATAATCAGTGTGCGTGATCAGTTTAGAAGTTTGTGGGGGTTTGCAGAAGCTTCAGGGGGCTTTGTGGCATTTTGCAGATGGGGCTACAGGTGCCTTTTCTTTTGTAGTTTTAAAGTTAAAAGCTTTTAGCTATGGATTGGAATGCAAAACCAGTTAATAGGTTTGCATCAGCCATTTAAAAAAAAAAAAAAAAAGGGAAAGAAAAAACAAACCTCCCCCTCCCCAAGATTTTACACTATTTCATTTATGAATAGTAAATGAGTGAATAAATGGCTTGGCAGCAATCCGCTGGGTATCATCCACAGAGCTGACACAGGGGGCCAAAAGCCTTTACAATCTTTTTTTTTTTAAACCCCCCACCCCTTATTTGAGCACAGGGGGGTTTTTTTGTGGTTTCTCACTTCGGCCCAAACTCTACGGAAAGAGCAGTCCCAGCTGAAGTACCAATGTGACTAAGCATTCCCATTTTTTAAGCAATATTACACATTCAGACCTCCTTAATAAGGGCGGTACAGGTAAGCCGAGCTTAAGTAAATTGATCCTTTCATATTTAATATCTAGAGAGTAGGAAGGGAAGAAAGCAAAAAAGAGTCAACGTGTATACTCGAGACACGGACGATGACACCAACAGCCCAACGTTTGCCAGCAGCAGCTCTAAGGTGAGGAGCCGCAATGACCTGGTTGAGCCCGCGGAGCCCGTCTGCCCTTCAAGGCAACGAGAACCTGCAGCTCCGCTCCACCTGATGACGGGGTGGACTCGGCACACGTGAAACAGCCAAAATTCGGCCACACGTACACCCATGTATTTACACACTGATTTTGGCAACTGCATAGGGAAACCCCGAAGCCCAGCATTTTCGCCCCCATACACAGCGAGCTTCCATTTACATTTTATCAGACATAAAAACCAAACAAGGGAAACCGTCCTGCACAGGGACCCCGCACTCCCAGCTGTGTTTCTCCCTTGTGCCTCTCCACACCGTCACGTCACTTAAGAGTCTAAACTTTTTGGGACCGAAGTCAAGAGCAAATTTCTTGCTCCAAAGTCAATGCCATGTCTCATGATGTCAAGAGCACAAGGAGCCCACTGCCAAGAGCCCACTGCCTTCAAACCCTGCCGGCTTTCACATGCAGGAAAGTTGCACCATCTTTATTCTAGCCTATATGAGCTGCAGTATATATACAAAATTGTAATAAATAACAATGAATATATGCCTGGGCTCAGGTTTATAAGGCAATTCCCGTGTTTTGGGTGACTACTTCTTGGCAGTAACGTTAATAAGATACCAGCAACTCGGCTAATTTTCTGACCGAGCATACCAAATAGTAAGAGTCTGACAAATAGTGTATTTTTTAATTTCTTTAAAGGCTTTTATCTCAATAGGTGGGTTTGCCCGAATGTTCTAGATTTCATTACCTCCTTTAAAAGAAACACCCTTCCCTCCCCAGTTTCACAAAAATACTGCATCTTCACACGCACAAAATAATTTGAGTCCTTCAAAGCTAATTGTAATTACATAGTTCAGCTAAATAATTAACCAATTCCACAATGCTGCACAAAGGAAACAAGCAGTACAGCTTCATACAGCTTGAAAATTAGAACATCAGTGGGTTTGTATACCAATATTTTCAAGTTAGCAATGCATGCAAGCAGTCATAAAAATGTTACACTTCAATAATACTTGTTTCATATATTAATAGGCTAAAAAGCAAGTTTTACATGTTTCATAAGCAAATGGCATTTTTTAGACTTCCTGTTAATTTGTAAGTTATTCATATATAAAACAAATTCCGAGATTTCAAGGTGTCCCCCCCCTTCCCATTTAGAAATGATTCCACAAGAACAGCCCATGCACAGCCAGGACTCCAGCATCTCATCCAAGCAGCACGCAGGGTTTGAGAAGTGAACACTCAAATAGCATCACGGTTGTCAATACATGTCAGAGAAACGCAGCACAGACAAAATCTTACTTACTTTGGAGGCCCACGGTTGCAGGCAGTTGGCATAACATCGAACAAGAAAAGCCATTTCTTAGGCTGGGGAAAAAAGTTTCCTTTCTCAAATAAAAGCCACAGAACTAAAATATGGAGTAAAATCCCTTCTGGATTCTCTTTAAAAATCATAAACCAAAGCAGCAAATGTACATGTATGCAACTTCTCAGGCTTGAATTTCACACTGAATTCGATTACAGCTTCCAGTGTATCTGAGTAGTTTTCAGTATTGCAGGGAGTTAGCAGCAGCAGCAGCAATTCCTATAAAAATGTTCCAGTTTTAACAAGCACATAAATTCAAATCAAAATGTTTCCTAGCTTTTCAAGTACAAATATCCATACGTTCCTGCAGGCAAGAGGCATGTACCCAAAAAGTGCTTCTAAAATTGAATTAATTCTGAAATGGATTAGAACTGCAGGTTAAAGCAACAATGCATTAAAAGGTGAGATATGAATTCTTCAAATTCCTTTTTTCTCTTCACTAAAATGCATTTACGAGTGGCTTATCTTCGGGTCCACTTTTCGGAAACTTCACATTCATATTGTAGATGAAATTTTGCAAAGGTTCTTCAGCATCTTAGGCGATTCAGGAATCCCACAGCCTGGATATTAAAGTTTCTTCTTTATACTCTTTTCCATCATAACTGCAAAAATTGAATTAGTGTCCGGATTGTAGCTCCAGGATATATGCTCTAACAGGTTTGCACTGTGCAATGTATTAAAAGCCTCTGCAATACAAACCCTTTTCTCTTTTGCCCCCCCTCCTTCTTTTTTTAATGCAGTTTACAACTCTGCAGTGTTGCTTAGTATTCTAATGCATCAGCCAGATACCACGGTTAATCCACGCCTAGCTTTTCCAATTAAAACATTTCTGTAATGCACAACAAAACAGTACGTCCATGGCTACAGCAAGACTGACTGCTGGAGTCCTAATTCCTACTATCTTTGCTTGCTTCTCAGCAGCTCCCTCAGGAGAAGCTCCCATCGATTGGATGCTCCGCAGCAAGATGAAATATCTAATAAGGAGGAAAGAGAGTGGGAGGGGAACCGAGCTAAAAGGATGACATCACCTGTATAGAAAGCCTTTAGAAACTGCATTAGATCAATTGGCTACTGTATCTGCAGATGCAGCCAACAGAGCATCTTTATTGACCTAATATAAACACACATATCGGTACAACAACTGCTCAGCAAAACACCCCTGCTCCACATTGTCTTTTATGTCATTTTATGATCTATTAATGCATATACTGTAACTCTGAATATTTTTCTTTTCCTAAATCTTTTTTTTAAATGAATCTCATGTATCTAGTAACACTTTCAACAGTATTTAGGTGGATTATTTCTCATCTTTGCATCCAAATTTAGAAATAAGTAAAATAAATGTCTGCAGACATTCACATGGATGCACACACAGATACACCCATAATCAGTTCACAATAATTTCTTGCTTTTATGTATGCATGTCACACAAGAGCCTCAACATTTTTATTTCATCCTATACACTCATTAGATTTCTGTCGAGAATGAGAAGTAAATTTCTTACTGAAAGGTGATGTTTATAATTCTCATAATTTTAATGGTTTTGAAACCATGTTAAAAGTTTTGGTGGGTGGGGGGTTTTTTCCTCTCAATCAAGGCCAATTCTGTTTATAACCAAAATTGTCTTAATTCTGCAGTAGTCAATTTAGTTTTATAATTTCTTTTTGCAACTAAAACCTGAAATATTTGCAAGCAGCTTAGTATCTTGGATGGCAGCCCAGCCTGCTGGAGAGCTGCTCTGAGGAAGCACCTACGAGATCCCACACCTTTGAGCGGGGACTGCCGCGATGCTTTCAATTCCTAGAAGGCAAATGACTTCTGCTACCATGCACRAAAGGACGAAAGCACGGAAGAGAAAAGGAGGGGGACAGAGGGTGCTGGCTCTGTTAAAGCCATTATTTAGTACTCTGGATCATTTACTTCATCTGCAAGAAGGGGCACTCACTGTTTCCGTTTTCCTCTCTTTGGAAAGAATTCTCATCGCCATGTATCTCATTATTCCCAGTTTGCATCAGACTCGAGGGTAATTCTCCAAAACCAAACTAGCCGTTGATGGCCATACCTTCCACACAGAAGAGGAGCTTCCAAGAGTGGCCTGRTGGCTGTGAGGGCCAAAAATCCCTTTTTTTTTTGTTTGCTTATTCTTGAATACTGAATCAGACCGTTTAAGGCAATCCACAGAAAGCTCTTTTTCATCTACTGTGCCAAGGGGCACACGGAAGAAGATTCTTACATTTTGGAAGCCAAGCTGCACCAGCGGGACACCCCACCCCAACTCAAACCAACAGCTCCTTTCAGCAGTCATCCAGGAGTTGAATTCTTCCCGGCATATAATCCACGTTACGACGGGAGTTGCGCCTTAACCGAGAAAAAACCTTCCCCTACCACCTTCCAAAACTGTCTTAAAAGAAAAAAAAAATAGGCATTGATACCTGAATTTACTTAACCTCTATCAGACAATGAAAATAACAACAGATGCAACCAGGCTTCATAAATATTACTGGGTTTCATCTGCATTTAAACATAAAGGAAAAACCAAACTTCATTCCTGCATTTGCAAAATTTGCAAATCCAAAGTCTATTCGATTTTTAAAAGCTGAAAGAATTTTAGATAATTACTTCAGATTTTTAAAATGCATTACATCAGGTATTTAAATATCTGTTTCTTTTACTGTTCCTTCAACACTGAACAATAGGCTAGATATGTCAGCTTCACCTTACATATAACTGTATTGCATCTTTTCTAGTAATTCACAAAATTGTATTCAGAATCATCTTAAACATCAAACATAACGCCACAGTGATAAATCTTCAGCAGCAATGAACATCCAAATACTTTTATGCGGTGTTACCTGTATCATAGTTATCACCATCACAATTTACATCAAGGAGAAAAGAAAACCCACCCAGCTAAAGGAAACCTCTCCCTGCCTGCACGCACACCGATAGCGCACAAACTCCATCCCTCGGCTAACTGGGCAGATATTCATCTCCCAACTGCATTTTAAACCCGCTGCATTGTGCATGAAATCCAATCCACTAAAGATTTTGGCGCGGATGCCATATTTTACAACTACTGTAAACACGAGCTCAATAATGGGAACAAAATTCTATTTCCTTCTAGTTTTGCCTTTAAGTGAAGATGACATCATCCCTCTGCCCGTCCCGCCAATGAGCGCGGCGGCGGTGGTCCCGGGGGGCTGCAGCCAGCTCTGCGCAGCCCTGCCCGCCCACGCAGCCCCGAGCAGGGGGAAAACCTGACCTAGTTCCACACCCCAGCTTTTGGGGCATCCCCCCACTCATTTCTGGGTTTTTTTGGTTTAGGGTTCAGGTTTTTTGTTCTTTGTTTTTTTTTTTTTAAACGCATGCATTTCTGCAGCCCCAGCTCCATGCAGCACAATGCTGTTAAGTTTTTATAAATCGTCTGYTTAACAACAAATCTCAAAACTAAAGCAACTCAGAGATGAAAAAAAAAAATCCAATACAAAGGCTGCTCTGTAGTGATCACGATCAAAATACCTGTGAAGAACTGCAGCATCGGGCAGAATCATAAACAGTAAATCGCCGGTCTCATTTTAAGCCAGATTCCAAGTTTTCAGAGAATCTTAAGGAAAAAACGCTTCCGTCTACAGTCTCTGAATTAAAGGTGGTCTTTGTATCTTAACACTGATTTCCTTCCACRCTTGAAATATCACTCTGTACGTTTCTGTGCATCATATTCCCTTTATCCTCCCAGAATGCTATCTGAATCCTCCCGACTGTTAAACAAATCTGCATGTTCTAATTGTCTAACAAGACTAAGTCACTGGAAAAGGGATGTTTTTAAAAGGATAGTAAGGCCTTTCATGATTTAAATGCACATTCAGTTAAGCAGGATTAGAGTCTTACTTAAGGACACCACAAATTGAAGTTCTGCAAAAGCAGAGAGCACTCGCAGCTGTCAGCAGAAGGTACCCGTCAAGCAGCACTACTTTTTCCTGATCAATCAGAAAAAGAAAAGCCCATTGTGCAGCGCTGGCRGGGAGGACGAGTGCTGATCTCAAAGCCATCACGGCACTGGCTGAAAAGACAGAAGCCGCCGGCGTGCCAGCAAGCCGAGGGGCCTGGGTCTGAGGGCTGGGCTTGCGGACTTCTGTCCTTTTGTCCTCAGAGCCAGGCGACCGCCGGCACGCTGTCCCCTGCCACGTCCCCCTGCAGCAGTGCTCAGCTATGAGCGGGTACCTTAATTTGTTCCCCCCTCCCTTTTGAGTACAGCACCTAAGGTAGCATCCTGACTCCAAGCCCGCAGTGGTGGCTGGGGAAGGAGATGAGCTGCTTGGAAAGCAATCTGTCATTTCACACACCCGGGCAAAGATGTTTCAGGCTAAAATAATTCATCTTAATGCAGTTTTGCGAGTGGGAATTGCCAAACACAGCAGCATAATGCAGAAATATTTTAGCATTAAGGGCACCTGCATCAAGAGGTTATTGCAATATATTTGAGTATTTTAAGTCTTTTTGGAAAGGCAGGCAATGGGGAGCGTGGGGTGCAGTACGCAGAGCCAGCTGCAGCATGAGCTGGATGCAGCCCCTGCTACGCTGGCACAGCTTGCTCGATTCAGTGTCACTGGCATGCTTCTCCGATTTCTCCCCGCCATTTAACGCAAGCATCTTAAATGAATCATTGTACTTCTGTGGCAAGGTTAGACCCTCATTAGGGCTTCTGTTTATTCCYGTTTMAAGGAAAAAATTTWAAAAAAAAATACAACTCTCCACCCTGTTCCTGACCCTTTTAGGAAGCAAAGGCAGGGAAAGCAGCACCGCAAGCTCCCATTCCCCTTCAGGGTGACATTACATGGCGCAACCGCATCCTTACGTACATCGCCTTCCACGGTAGCACTTACTAACAGGCTGTAGAAAAATCCTACTGAAAAATCTGTAGGACTCATAAGTAGTATGAAAACACAATCCATCCTAAGGGAAGGAGCGAGGGAGAGCGGGAGGGAGCGGGAGAGGGAGGGCAGAGACTGTCATCATCCCTGAAGTGATGTAAGCTTCTAAATATAGCACCAGCAATACAGAAGGAACAATAAAAAGGCACCATGGATTCAATTTCTCCGTCGCTTTCGCACTACCCCAACCATCTATTTTCAGCTGTTGTGTTAAGCAYGGAAAGGTCATCTCCTATTTGCAGCGATTCAGATTTATACGGTTTATAATACTTTCTTAAATATGTTTATAAATTACAGCTCTCCTGCAGATCCGTGTCTGTTGGTGCACACACTCTCTGCAGAGCCGGGCAGCAGCATGATCAGCATCGCAAACAGGGACAATGCCAGCACGGGGGAAAGGGGGAAGGCCCCTCTGCTACGGACTCAAACAAAAAGTTAATTTCTACGGTTTGAACCAAGATGATTCATATCACGCTCCTCCCTTCCTTCCTGACATCTCATTTCAGCAAAGGGTGGGGAAGTTTGGGAAGGTATGCAACCCAAAAATCCCTGGTGATGAGAAGGAGTGGATACCAACCCCAGAAGGGTCGGTTTGTGGGACTGAATCCACCCAGAGATACTGAAAGGAGGAAATCTCTAATATCTCACAGCAAAATTTCCCAAACACATTCAGAATTTTGCTCACTAACACGTTACCTTGATCTAGTCTCAAAACTGAAATCGCAGCCCAAACCTAACATGGACATGCCCGTAATTTCCTCAGGTGCCACCAACCTACCTGGGAAGCCAGTCGGAGTTTCACGTTTAGAAATTGCAAAGCCCACCAACATATATATTCATTTTCATCCCCAAAAAGTTGATATGAAAGCCAATACAAAATACCACTTTTTCTTCCCTCATTTATAAAAACTGTATCTCAAGTTAAAACAAGTAGATTAAGACTGTTTAGAACATAAGGTACCAGCACACCTCTCACAAGAAAAAACCCTCTGATTAAATGACCTTGAGAATAATACATTAACTCCAAAGATGAGGTTAAAAATCATTAAAATGCCACTTCCAATATTTCTTCTGTCATTTTTCTTGAGGATTAACACCAAACTGGAAGCCTGAAAGCAGGAAGGGGGGAGGGATCTGACTCCTTCTACCAAATTTCAAAATTTCTCTCTAAGCAAGAGTGATTTTGAACAGTCAACTTTCATCTACTAGCGACCAGGGCATCCAGCTTGAAGAGTGTATGTGACACCAGTATCATCTCACACGTAACACCTCACGAACGGTTTTTCCCCAGCACAGACCCCGTGTCTGGAGGCACCACGCTGCTTTTCTACGTGCAGAGTCTACACCGCCAGACCTGCCTGGGCTTAGGCGTAGCTGCACACGCAGGCATCTCGGCTGTCCCTGGACCCAGGCTGGGACCAGCCAGGCGTAGCATGGCCTGAGCTCCGTAACAGCCTCAACAGGGGAGAAAGGGGTGGGTAAGGCACTGGCAAAAGTGCTTCCGAAGGGTTTACTAGGAGAGTGACCACAGCACGATGCACGGATCCCAAAATCTGCCGTGCTGGGGAAGCGCAACGCAGACCCTAGAGCAGCTCTGCAGGGCTTTCCCCCATCAGATCATAGAATCATAGAATCAATAAGGTTGGAAAAGACCTTAAAGATCATCGAGTCCAACTGTCAACCCAGCACCACCATGCCCACTAAACCATGTCCTGAAGTACCACATCCACACATTTTTTTGAATGTCTCCAGTGTTGGTGACTCCACCACTTCCCTGGGCAGCCTGTTCCAATGCCTGACTACCCTTTCGGTGAAGAAATTTTTCCTAATATCCAATCTAAGCCTCCCCTGGCGCAACCTGAGGCCATTTCCTCTCGTCCTATCGCTTGTTACTTGGGAGAAGAGACCAACATCCACCTCTCTACAGCCTCCTTTCAGGTGGTTGTAGAGAGCGATAAGGTCTCCCCTCAGCCTCCTCTTCTCCAGGCTAAACAACCCCAGCTCCCTCAGCCGCTCCTCATCAGACCTGTGCTCCAGACCCTTCACCAGCCTCGTCGCCCTTCTCTGGACACGCTCCAGCACCTCAATGTCCTTCTTGTAGTGAGGGGCCCAAAACTGAACACAGTATTCGAGGTGCGGCCTCACCAGTGATGAAGCATTGCAGCATAGTGATTTCCAAACCTTCTCATTTTCTAGTACGATCCAGCCCTTATTGCCTTTGAAAACTGAAAGCAGAGTATGCTCTTGGAAATTATTTGGGGTCCCTCCCTCCACTGAGAGCAAAACAGCAGCAAAAGCCCAGTTATTCTCACCAGATCTGAGAAACTGATCTTAACAGATAAAGCAACGGATGGGCCAGATGCCATACCTATACTCCAAGTTTACAAACCACAACTGCTAACCAATCTTTAAAGGAAACAAAATCAAAATCATAAAGACAACACAAGCATCTAGTTTATTGCAGCTACATGACCTCAAACTAAAACTTAATCATATAAGAACAAAAAACTTTAATACTCAGCAATAGTAAGCAACTCTGACTTGCAAGAACAAAGTAAGTATCAACAAGGATGTAAGCTACAATGATGGTCCCATTTAGCCAGAGACTTCATTTAATCAACTATTTCAAGTATTTCATCTGTCAAATATATCCCCATTAAGAAAGTTTCCACATATCAAATGTAAAATTACAAATGCTGTTAAATGTCATTAGATAGCAATCAGTTCTATGCCAAAATCAAAGATATTCTTCTAGCTATTCTCTCGTACAGATAGTGGTTTTCATGCCAAGTTTTTCAAGGAAAACAGGGCATCCAAATGCTTGCATTATGCACTGACATTTTCTGATGGTGATTTTAACTGAAAATCGCTGAGGATATTCTCAGTCCCTAACATGGTCCAGAAGGCTTCCAAAGAACATGACTGAGTTGATGCAAATTTCCATATTCTAAATTAGAAAACCATTTTAACTTGAATACAAAGTTGAAGACAACACCATCACAGTCCTTTAAAGAAGTCCTTCAGTGTTACATGACATTCAATCCAATGACTCAAACTCACAACTCTTCAGCCTAAAATACAAAGTGACCTTTCACACGACTACTTCTCTCTAAGGCATGATAAACCTAAACCTAAGTAAAAGGTTGAGTTGGCTACAAATGAGAACACAGCCAGGCTGCTACACTTCAGTACAGCATATTGAACAGAAACAGCCCAGATGGAACAGGAAATAAAAAACAGATCCACGCACGCTACCATCTCCCTGCATGCAGGCGACCAGCTTGCTGGCTACTACCCTGTCGCTTTTCTACAAGAAGCCACTCAATATGTCACTTCAAAAGACTGAAACAATAATGTTAAAAAGAAGGATCTGACAAAGAACGGCAACTCATACACAAAAGGTTTTTAAGCTCCCAAAAATGCCTTTCTCAGGGGCAGAGCACTGCTTTTTACCATTAACCACCTGAGTGACATGATATAATTATGAGCAGTGGGCACAACCGTTACACATCATTCTCAATCTAGTTTGCATAAGAGGCTGCTTATAAAGAATTAATGACTTTGGAACTGCCACCCAACTCCTTAGGGTCCATCAAAACAGAGATTAACTCTCTGAACATGCTATATAAAATATTTTCTCAGGCATTTTCCAAGGAACTGAGTTAATTTCTACCATGGTGTAAATTTGTCTACGCGGTGAAAGGAGGAGGAGGAAACAGGTAACTGATTATTGTGTGGAGAGCACATTAATAATGACCCAAATTTTTACTTCTTGTGCATGTTAATTTGCAAAATATCTAGAATTTTTGAACAGTTCTTCTGCCACAAGCTGCCACGGAGCAACAACAGGCACAACAGTACATCCCTCCCACAGCACTGCCAGCACCAGCTTAGGTCAAGGTCTGAGCAACTCTCCAGTTCAATCCCAGTTAACGGAGTGGGGAGGTTTCCCTGCAAAGGACAGACTCTGCCCAGGATCCGTTTCCAAACAGCTCCAGGCTTCCTGGTGAAAGTGCTCAGTTGTAAAAACACCGATGTGTTTGGACTGCAAGTAGGAAATAAGTGTAAAAATATCCACAAGTTTTTCTTGAATTACCACACAGACAAGTGCAGTTCTGCTGTCCGCTGCTCTGCTGAGCAAGGGGAGGGTAACACACAAACCTGCTGCAGGGATGATATTGGGGTCATGGGGCTGATCATCACCCCAGCTTTCACCCACACCTGGGGAGGGAGCAGCTGTACAATTAAGTGCTCACCTTACTCGAGACAGAGAAAGGTTTAAAAAAAGTCTTTGAGGCAAGAGAAGAATAGAAGAGCAGAAAATTATGGTGTAAGCACTGGTAGAAAAAAAAAAATTAAGAAAAAAGGAGAGAGAACTTCTTTAAACCAGTTGGCAGAATATGCCTGTGTCTACGTGGCAAAAATTGACTGCTTTTTCAGCTGTATAAAAGGTGAAAGATGAAGCCCTGAAGAAAGATGGGTAAGTCAGCCTTGTTAGCAACCTCACAGTGTAGCTCCTCCTAACAGCAACTCRGTATCTTCTTCCAGGACCAAAGCGGGCAGAGCAGGAAGATGTCTGTCTGTCCTGCAGAGAACGATACCACATCCCGACATGGTGCCATCGCCCACCGCCACAGGCTCTCCCGCGGGCAACGGGGAGGGCTGTACACTACTGCCAGCAGCCACATTTGAGTAAATACAGGTGCTCGCTTAAAATAAACCCTCCCTACTTTCAGTCAGATGTAGTTTCATTTGCRCATCACTCTTAAATGCTGTTAAACAGCTGCACATATCACCTCCGAATTGAGGCGATTTCTGTAATTCACAGTTTATATATAATCTGCTTGTCAATTCCGTAAAATCTTCAGGGAAACTCCTGAATATAAGTTTTGAATAACTACAGCCACTTTCATTATGGATAAATCGGGGTTTACACGCTGCATATGTTTTTTTTAAAAAATTAAAATTTTAATCTCAAAACCACAGATTTTAATTGAAGGGCTGTATTTTCAGTAGGTATTTTCTTATTTTGTGCCCAGCCTATCCAAGCCATTACTCTCTGGAAACTGCAGACGCTTATTAAGTGGTCTGGGAAGCACCAGTATTCTATGGAAATTCCTAGGAAGATTTTTAATGCACAGCATACTTTGAGGATTGGTGTTTTGTTAAAGACCATCATAACCAGCGACAGACTTTCAAGGAGCCCTTGACAGAAACACTGCTGACAAAAGGAGCAGACAAAAATCAATATGTCAAATAAAATATGAGCGAACGTGCATTTGGCAATTTTCCCCTTGCTTACAAAAGCAAAGGGAAGTGCCCCAGGGCAGTCGTCTCAGCAGACCAGGGTGAGCTCCGGGTGCCGAGCACGGGTGCCCAYGGACGCCAGCCGGACCCTGCCGGAGGTTGTTCCCAGCTCCGCCGGTGAAGCAGCGGTTAGCCAGGGAAGCCGACACCTCTGACATCATTAGTTAACAGAGCTGCTCAACTGCTACGTCATTCACAGCCTCTTCCCCCACCTCCAAAGACCAGTCTGACAGTAATTTTTGTCGCCAGAAAGCCGGGGTCTCCAGCCATGCGCATCCCCCTCTCCCCTCCGCCCGTCGGTGCCGGGTGCTGCGGCTGCACCTACGCGGCCGGCTCCGTTTGGGTGCAGGCCACATCAAACCTGAAATCGTCGGCTCAGGAAGTGAACGCGCTGCAGACGCAGCTCCTTTTTGATCACAGAAGCAAGAAAAACACTTAAAATGGCAGGAGTTCAACAGAGTTGCAAAAAAGTGGCTGTGCAGGCGGGCTGTTACAGAGGTCCCGTCCTGCCCGGGTAGCCTGGCTAACGGAGGTTCCTGCACTCCCCGCKGCTCTTGAGCACGTACGACCTGAAAGTTGGGATCCGACCTAGGCCACGCAAAATTGAAGATGGAGATTAGAACAGAGAAAATCCTTATGTTGTAAAAACAGTGACAGGAAGAAGGAACTTGCATTATCTCTTTACATCACACAACACCTCCAGAAAGTTATCGACGACATTAATTTCTGTACGCGCTAAGTACACAGCGAGACTCAGGGATTTCAGCAAGACCCAAATTTTCTTCTGATTCGTTAGTCAGTAAAGCTAAAATTCTGTCAAGCATTTTTTAAAAGTGTCAAAAAGAGGAAGCGTGGACATAAACATATTAAAAAGCAATGAGCTGCAAARAGAATCATCCTCCAGCTCAAGAACAAGTGATTTCAGCTGCTCACAGATCAGCCACAGCCTCATTAAAATTAACCAATATTCCGAATAAACAGATGCCAGCTCATGCAGCATCCAAGTTTAACAAAAGGCAGCTGGAGGCATGCTGTGAGTTGGTCTTAGTTCCTTTAGATCAATAAAAGGTACCATTTCAGCAAATTTACCTGGTAGTTAAAAATAGATTATAAAAGACCCATAGTGTTTTACAGCATTTAAAAGGAAAAGGATTAGTGATGGTAAAGAACCTAATGGGTTTCATCCAGTATATTGAAATGTGACTTAATTTCCTAAATTGTGAGATACCCTACGCTAACTCCAGCCTCTGACAGGATTACATTAAATAATGATCAAAGAACAAGAAACTTGCCACTYGAGCAGTCTTCACTGACAGACTTCTCTGAAGATAAATGCTTCTACAAGGCTCCAGGAAAATTTTTACATGATGCAAGTATTAAAGATACTGTCCATAAAACTTAATATTATAATAAATCTTTTAAACCTCATCACCCTCTTACAAGTGTTTAAAAAAAAAAAAAACAAGGTAGGCTTGCATCTCTGAGAAAGGGGATTACTACCAGAAGTTTGGTACCGATTTCTTTATTCTGTCCTACAATGAACTAACACCTGAAACAATTCAAAATGTTGTCACAACTCCATGGAAATACGCATTACATCATACATGCACTATTTTTAGAAATACAAATATTCTACATTTCAAAAGAATCACAGAGAGAACTGTCAAAAATGCCCCCAGAGAAGGTCAACGAGGCTGGTGAAGGGTCTGGAGCACAGGTCTGATGAGGAGCGGCTGAGGGAGCTGGGGTTGTTTAGCCTGGAGAAGAGGAGGCTGAGGGGAGACCTTATCGCTCTCTACAACTACCTGAAAGGAGGCTGTAGCGAGGTGGGGGTCGGTCTCTTTTCCCAAGTAACAAGCGATAGGACAAGAGGAAATGGCCTCAAGTTGCACCAAGGGAGGTTTAGATTGGACATTAGGAAAAATTTCTTCACCAGAAGGGCTGTCAAGCACTGGAAAAAGCTGCCCAGGGAAGTGGTGGAGTCACCAACACCGGAGACATTCAAAAAAACGTGTGGATGTGGTACTTCAGGACATGGTTTAGTGGGCATGGGTGCTGGGTTGACAGTTGGACTCGATGATCTTTAAGGTCTTTTCCAACCTTAATGATTYGATGTAATAAATTAGTAAAAAATCTTATTCAAATAAAAAAAATATTTGAGCTTACAGGTTTGATGGTCAYGTAGAAATCTGTATCAAACTGCTAAACCTCATTTGGTTTTGATCACTGCAAGAATAAGTACAAAACTTACTATCTAAGGTTTTATTTTTTAATTGTGAAGATAAACACTTGAACCATTTATTTTCCAATTGCTTGATCCAAGATCAAAACAGCAATTTAACTTTTATAAAGCACCAGAACTACCATTAAACATTTTTTCCTACATCTGTTTAGTCTAGTTTTGTAAGCACCTGCTGTATGGTCACAAAAGTTTGGGGCATAGTTGAACAAAGATCACCACAATTACTTTTTTTCTTTTGTAATTAAAAAAATAYGATTGCATTACTTATTGGGCTGAGAACTAGACTAAGAACTAGAAATGACAGTATTTATCTCAGTTGTGATAATGCCCTGCTGCAAGACCCTGGTTCCTGYCTGGATTCTTATCTACACTACAGACAGTAATAGGCACAGAGTGCGTATCTCCAAAAAGATATGCAATCATACTAACAAACAAGATTTAAAGCAAAAGCAGGCATAATTAATACCAATGGCACATTTCTTTCCAATCCATTAAGTTTGAGCCACAGTTTTCTCCATAAGACTCCAGCCTCACTTCCCCCCACCCCATCACGATGTCACTCCGGGGATGACATGCAAGAAGCAGAGTTATTAAGTGACAAAAATGAAAAAGGCAGAGGCCAGAAATGCCCAGGGATAAAGAGATCCCATGTAATTACGGGGATGCCAGACCTGCCCCAGGCAGACAGCCGGCCATACGCTGTCACCGTGGCCTTTGCCTTGCACGTGACCCACCACGAGACAGTCACCTCCTCCGTCACTTCGTGGGCAGCAGTGCTATTCTGCGTCCTGAAAAAAACATTTGAGAAGTGTTTTGCCAAATACACATTTATCCTTGGGGTCTTGCCGGCTAGCTATGCTGTAGAAGGGAAAAACCCAGTGCCAGCAGAACCCTGACACGGCTGCTGGGCACCCTTGCAAGTGGAAGTGAGACCTCAGTCTGTTCACCTCCCTACGAGAGCAAGTCGAACATACTTTCTTGCATATGTATTGCGAGAACAAATTCAGGTCATTATGCACTTCGCAGGTAGAAACAGAAATACAAGCCTGTTCAGTTTTGAGTGAGAAGAAAGAACACTGTCACTGTTCACTGTATTTTACTGGAAGAAGAAAAAAAACCCCCAACTTTAAATACTTATTCTGCAGGAGACCAGTGCTCTTGTGAAACAATATTGCTCTATGAACCACAAAAACGTAGTAAAGGAGTCTAAATGGTAACTCCCTCACCAAAGAAACCAACCAGATGATGCACTTTTAACATTAGTTCATTCGGAGGCAGGGGGGGAATTGAAGATATCCACAATAAGTTGAATGTCAACTATCCTGAGGATACACAGTTAAATTAAGTACTAGGGCTCTTTTACTTAAGTAAGAGGCATAAGAGAAAGGAAGACATTCAAAGATGGTAACAATCATTTAAAATATTACTTAAAGCACCTGCATACAAATCTTTATTTCATGGCCAATCACAGGGATTTCCACAGAATGAGTCCCAGCAATGACAAGCAGGGAGCTCCATGTGAGAAGTAGATGCAAGTTCAGGTCACAACCTAATGGGTAATGTTTTATAAAAACAAAGATTAACCTTAATCAAAAGTACTAATCATAGTATATTTAATGTGCAGAGATTTACATTTTAAGGCGTTAATGGAGACTGCATAGATAATTCCCCTTAAAAGCAAACACAAGAAATCTTCTATTTAATCGTGAAAGGAAAAATTCTGAGCTGGGTTAAAGCAACACCGAATTTCAATACCTATAGGATCTAAGTTTTCTTTAGAAAGCAGAAAACTACTTGTGTCGGTTAACTTAAACAACATCACATCACTCTAACATCATACCACCGGAGCCTGACTGAAGTCCTTGCAGACCGGCTGGAAAGCCCCGAGCCCCCCCTGAGCAAGCAGGGCGCACAAAGGGTCCATCAGGCTACATTCAGCATCTGTCAAAGAGCGTTTAGCAACAGGCTGGAGTGAAATACAACACTGCRTTTATTCATTAGCATCATGCCACAGAGGAAATCTGCTGGCGAGTTTGTAAACAGTTTTCCCACTTTGGCAGAAAACGTTATTGCAAGTTCTTGTCAAATAAAAGTTTCATTCAAAAACCCTCCTCCTTATCCTGYCCATTCTCACATGGGCTGACATGAAGGGTTACGTTATAAAGCCTGTCCTTGAAGGCCATTGGGAACCAATGGCCATGTATGAGCAGACTCATATAGGTAAGAGTTCAACCTAGGCACAGAACAAACCATACCTCGGAAAAATTCATCCTTTTACCAGATTATAATGGAATATGGAAAAATATAGGCACCCGATTTTCATTTAAACAGGCAGCTGGTTATCGTGTTTTGATTTCTTAGTCATCTGTTGAGTTACAAATTACTTTTTGCCACACCAAGTACTGTGAGTATGACACTTCCCAATTAGGAGCTTACAGTCTACAGAGCAAGGATTGGTATTTCAATTCAGACTGCTGAAAACCCAACAGCTTGCAGATTTTCTATCAGAGAGATGGTTGTTTACTTCTTGCCACTTAGTACTCACTCATCCAGGAAAACACCTAGCAGTGTTAACAGGACTCTTTTTATATATTCCTAATTAACTGACATAAAAGCAGATTTAGGAATGTACTTTTGATTTATGAAGTTTATACCATTTCCCATCAAATGCTGATCAGAATATATATATTCATAAATCTGAGGAAGCCACCAGGTATGCAACAAGAAACTATACGTRCAGAGACACGCATGCGCTCCGTGAGGTTGGTAACATAAAGAAATAAATCAACATGAAGAAAAATATTAATGAGGACATCATTTGTCCACTAATCACAATCCTGCGAGTGTACCACACTGACTCCTTGCATCAACAACTGACAATCTCTGAAATTGTTCAAGCAGCCGTATAACTTAGACTTTCTTAGACCAAAGATGCCGAGTCCCTTTCTCATGCACTCCTCCAGGCAAGCTGCACAGGTAGCATCAGCATCGGCAGTTCCTGGGATTCTCTTCCTCTTATCACTGAAGTCTGAAAATTATTTTCCGTGTGCTTATTCATTGTCACAAACACCAAAGAGAAAGAGACCAATTTTGTCATACACAGATTGAAATTTAATTCATAATAAAGCCTTATGCACGACTGCMCAGAGCATGAGGATCCAACATCTCATTTCATCAATACCTAATTCAGATGACTTACTAATGATAAAATCCAACACATGCGACACTTCTTGAAATGAGATGGCAGAGGATGTTCAACTTCAAGAAGCGTATTTCTCTTCCTGTCACAGCAACGAGACCTTTTCTGCTTACAAGACAAATGCCAAAGTAACCTCTACTCACAGACATGATAATGCTGTGGAGAGTCTAAAATCACCACCTGCTACCAACAGCTACCAACACGCAAAAAAACAGCAGTTTATTCTAAAACAGAGGAAATCTTTGAAGTTTTTATCTAACTGCACACATCAGATGTTTTGAAGTGTATCAAATAAGAGAGGCTTTTGTATCTTTTGGGGAGATGAAAGGGAAGATGGGAAAAAAAGGGGAGAAGTTGAATTTGTTTTTTGGGGTTTTTTTTCTGTGCATGAAGACTACTCAAGGTTTGTGTACTTCAGCGTTAGCACTGTTTTTTAACCTTTGATTTTCAAAGTATCCAGAACAATTATTTTCAGTGAAATAATTTATCTAGATCACATGTATATCCTGCTACCAAGCAGGAAGCTTGTATGTGAAAAATAATGGTAAAGAGAAACCTTCACAAAAGCATTGTGGCCTTGAAACCACAGCTATACGTGCCTTCACACAGCGCAGATTATATAGTCTGTGATGTTATTTAAGACTAGCAAATGAGTTGCCGTTACTTTTTGATGCTTGAATTACCACTATACTATTTTTAAGCAAGTAAACATGACCAAGTACAACAACAGTGTTAATACTGTATTAAACTGCATTCATGATTGACTCAATTCCAAATCATAGTTCAAATTTATTAAGGAAAAAAAAAGAAAACCACCAATTCCTACTCCTTGCCAAAAAAACTCCAGGTAAAACCAGCAAAAACCAAGAATGACCATTTCTCCATCCAGCAAACATGTTAAGATTTATTTATAGTGCTCAACTGAAAACCCCTAAACCAAAAAACCTCTTTTCTAACTAGTACCTGAATCTTCACTTCCACCAGTTGTGTTCAAATCCAAAGCACTCCACCGCTCCCCAATAAGAAAAAAAACTGTTCTCAAAAACGACAAACACGGACTATTTCAACTCACCAGTTTTTCTCAATACAACAAAATGCCAGCCGCCGTGCAGACGGCGCGATGCCAAGGAGACCCGACGACAGAGAGCAGACTCACCGACAGGTAACTGCTGGAATCCACATTGTCAGTGATGGTCTGACGCTCGCCCCTCTGGTTGATCTTCCGAAACCTCCGACGGGACTGCCTGAGCGGGACTTCTCTTTGCAAGATGTTTTCCTCATTGTCTTTGGAGTTCTCCACCTGAAACACATGTTCAGGCTCCTGGTTAAACATCCAGTTCTTCCATATCACCGAAAGCCGATGGAGCCGTATGAAGCTCATGAGGGAGGAACAAACATAAGTTCAGAGCAGTTAAACTTTTCTCGAGAAAACGACTGTGGACGTTTCAGAGAACCACTGCTGCACGTCTCAGAACTACGTTATTACAATGAGCCGGAGGCCACAGTTTCCTTCCAGGAAACAGTTTTTTAAAAAAAAAGTAAAAAAGGCACACGTATCCTCTAAACAATGTCACTCACCAGCAGAAATCCTTTTGCACCCACACGTATCATACAACACAAGTTACAGACACTGCTCATTGCAAGTGTATCTTCAACTATTTCTTGGAATATTTACAACCCGGTAAAGGTGCTGAATTATATCCTATTTTTATTGGTGTAATTTTTAAAAACATAACTTATTTCTAGTACCAGTCACAGCTAAACAACTTTAAATATTTCAGCTTTTTCTAAATAGCTACTCCACCTATGTCATACTGACTTCTAATCGCTTCCAGCAGATTACGAAGAAATAACTGGAACTTGATTCATATCTTGATGTTAAATATTATTTGCAACTAAACATTAAAAATTCAGTAAATTTATCTTGCTAGTAAAAGCCAACATGAAGTGTTTTTATCTCACTAGTTACAACTCCTCTTTTCTATAAAAAGCAGTCCCATCCTTTCCCATTTCCTTTTGATGTTTTGGAAAAACATCTCCTAACAGGAAGCAGAACAGACATGCATGCAAATACGCTGCAGCCAGGCAAGAAGCTTCTCTACAATGCATTTACTGTACAGGAGTTTCTACTGTCCTCAATGATTTTTTATGCCCCCCCCCAAAATTTCACTTGAAAATCCTAAACATAAGACTTTAGTACTGGAACAGGAGAAGAACCTCTATGTGGTCTTATGCGGCCCTCACTTCACATACTCGGGTAAATGATCTCAAAATTACAATTCAAAAGGTATAAAGGAATGAAAACCAGAAAGACTTAACAGGAACAAGAAAGTAACCAGAATATCTAAACCATCACAAAAGCAAGATCACATCTACTTTCCACATCGCTTTTTCCAAACAGCTAAGTCTATCTGAGGTCAGAGGAAGGTGCAAGCAGCTGGGCTTGCCTTGTGGTTTATTTTTAATTCCATAGAGAAAAATATACATTGACAAMATAGGTTAAAGACACAATAGTTAAAAAAGAAGAGTGAACCTCACACCACAGTGTTACCAAAAAAGAAAGCAGAAGAGCAGAGTTTCCCTAGCAAGGGACAACCATGCTTCTCACTAGAATTTTACTACCTGTCTGCAAAGGCACAGGACAATGAGCAAAGACACCTAGTAGCAGTGCTGCTGTAAGCAAGATGGTATAAGGATGTAAAAAAATACAAGGCATGCAGGCAGACAAAAAAATAAAACAAAAAAATCCTTTTAAACAGGCCATTTAGTATCATCAAAAAAAGTAGGAAGACACTGGATATAGCAGCCCTTCTTCACCTAGCATAAAATATGGATTTCTAGTTGGCAATAATGTTGCTCTCAAATTGTACAGAAGGCTTCCAGAAGGAAGGAAGTTTAGTTTCGTACAGAGATACTCTATTAACTAACCGAAATTCTGTCGATTTAATTTTTAATTTTTGTACGTGTGCTACAGTACATGAGCTCCTTCAATAAATGCATTATTTCCTTTTTTTCTCTGCATTCAGTCTTATAGGATCATAGAAACTAAAACAAGTGCTGAGCTTCTCCACTATAACAGACTAACCTGGATGCCGAGGGCCCRCTGAAGTGGCCGGACAACGACTCTTCCAATACTGATGACCCTTAYTGTTAAGAAGTCCCAAACTGAATAAGTATTTTTAAGACTGAAGTAAAGCAAGCACTCCCTGTGAGATGAAATTATTTTTCTTCCACAATTCTAACTGAAAACTAAGAAGTGAGCATAAATACATTATTTATTAGCACAAAGGCAAAACAACCCAACTGCTAGTGGAAACTCAGAAACCGAGACCACCTGCTTCCTCCGGTTAATGCCACTGCTGCTGACAAAAACAAAACAAAAATCAGAAACCCAGGAAAGACCCCCACACCACATAGCTTCCAGTTTAGTACCACCACCACAATCAGTATTTTGAGTCCAGCTGACCATCAGATTGTTTCTGCTTCTGATTTACAAGAACAAATGGGTTTTGATATGGTGCACATTAACAGGACAGGCAGGCCAGGGCTCCCTCGCACTGCTCATCACTCAGCCGTGCCTTCACCTGGTTAAAACTAAAAATTTCTGTTGGCGGAGAGCACATCCAACCTCCTCACAACCCCCCGAGCGGGATGAACGCTCCTCCAGAGGAATTCAGCACCTCTGCGGATGCTGCGAGCCGGGCCCCGGCGTGGGAGCGGAGGCAGGACCGCTTCCCTGTGCCATCGCGGCAGCGGAGGGACCAGGCTGATCAACGAGCCACCAGGCTACCAGCTCAGATGGAGACTGCTGCCCCGTAGACTTCTTCGTATTACTTCATTTTCAATATGTTACAAGAAGTCTGGAATAGCGTGTTAACTGGCTAGTTTATAATCAGGGGTGTTGTTTTCATTAACCTTGAATACTGGCAGCAGCAGAATGCTTCCATACAGCCAGCTTCACCCACAGTACTCGCTGCCACGTAAAAATCGAGGAGGATCGTAGGACTCTCCTCAATTTCACTCTGCACTCCGTGCCAGCAATGAAATATTTTCCACCTCCAAGTATCAGGCCGCTCTTCCGAAACCTTAGCTTAGAGCTGAAGAAGAAAATGAAAGCATCAAGGAATAACAGAAAGGAGACTTCACTACATAGAGATATGCTGCAATTCTGGGCCATTTTCTTAAGTGATAAATGGACCTATTATTAATTCAATAGATTGCTCAGCCTCCAAAAATATGAGCTACAATGCCCATTCACACACTATCTGTTATCCTCATTAACTTAAGTTGACCACATTTTATGGCCTTTAAAATGGGTCAGTTCCCTGAGGATTCCTGCTACAAAACTGATTTACACTCTAAAAAGAAAGAGGAAGAGAAAGAATAATTAAAAAAAAAAAAATAAAAAAATATCTGTCAGCAGCAGAAAACGATGGTGTTCTTTAATTACATTAAAGTAGCTAATTCTTTTGCTTGAAAATAAATATTCATTATGTATTAAACCTCATTAGTATGCTGCAAATTAAAAACAAGAGAGAAAAATAAAATAATTAGGATAAATTAATAAGAATTAATCAGGACAATGAAATTCAAGTACACCTTGTGTCAGTGCAGATCATCAGCAAGGTGTATGCCACCACACTGATGCTTTTCTCTCACCCCATTTGAAGTCCTACCTAGAAAACTGACAGTTAATAGTACCTTTAGCTACGTTTACCTGTAAAACATGAACATAAAAATAATGAAGAAACAACTTTGCACTTTTAGTTCTCTGATTTTCCTACAGAAAAATACAATGAAGTTCCAGAAAAGGATTTAAGGCACTTCAGGTATCTCTGTATTCTCTATATTCCCAGTGGGATTTAACTACAATTACAGAAAGTTCAAGAGGTTTAAAATACACACTACAAAGAAACTACTCTTTTGTTTGCATCTTCTTGTATTTTATTTTTTTACAACAAAGGTGGTAAGACCAAACAAGGATGTTGATATTGCCTAAGAATTTCATATTATCACATATTTTGCCCGTGGAATATATTTCATGTAAACTTGCAGCTGGATTTGCAGCGAGTGAGTCACCAGCCAGCCCTGTAAGGAAAGTCGCACGCTTCCCATGCGCACTTCAGGCTGCTCCCGCTGCAGACGGCAGCTGCATCACCGACRATTGGGTTTTTGTGGGAAGCGGCACGCCAGGTCTGGTAGTGTCTGCAGCACCAGTTATAGAAGCTAAGAGTTGTGTAACTGGTTTGTTAGTGAAATTGGTCCAAACAGACCAAATTCTTCTCTCTGTTACATCAACTTGAAGGATTACAGAGATACAAAAGGTCCATACATGATCGGATAAGTGAGTGTTTGTCATTCTGTGCTACAAGATGCCAGGAGCGTTGAGGTGCAAGGCTCAGCTCAGCCCAGGCRGTGGACATCAGCGTACTCAGCACACCAAATCCTCGGCAGCAACAGTTAACAGGCAAACCAGAGCGCCCGAGGCATTCACGTGACGTGGCTGCACATACCATCACCCAAGCAGTCCCAAGGCATCCCTCAATGCATAAATCTCTCCCCCAAAACTCCAGCTTTGAGAAGAGCCTGGATAATTGGGAATACACAAATGAACTACTTCACTCCAGAGGACTGAGACAGGCTTCTTGCACTCTTGCCTGCGCTTACTTCATGACACRGCAGACTGTAGCTTAAAACATCTGCTGCAGCAAAGAGTATTACTGATGCTATCAAAGCCCATGAGCAGAATCAGACTGACACTGCACAGAAAGAATGGCACAAAGGACAGCAAGTGTACTCGGTACAGGACATCTCTGGCGTCCACGGCTCTTAGTGTACTGTGAGAACCAAATTTCTCGTAGAAGCTGAACATTCACATACTCAATGAGTAAGAGACATCAACAAATATTAGTTTTAACGTTACCATATCTAGATATAAGGAAGCTAAATCAATCACAGTTTGGAGATCTAAGCCTGCTTAACAGACACGTGGCTTCTCAGAACAACAAACATTTTTGTTCCAGCTCCATTAGCAGCATCTCATAAGAACAAAGTTGAAATAGATCTCCCTGAGTCCCCAGCCACACTACTGAGGTACAGTGTCAGTCGGCACTGCAGAAAAGCGATCCTAATATTCCAGCTGCTGACTGTATGTGTGCATCAACCTGGGAAGGACTGAGTTACACCCTGTAAGTACACACGAACTTGGCAAYACTAGTAAGTATTCTGAAGAAGAAGAAGGAAAGCTGGACATGGAAAAGGTCAATGACAACTAAGCTGAAAACCTTATCCTTCAAGCTTGGCTAAGCACTCCTACGTTCCTTCTCCTCTTACCTAAAAGCCTTCACATGTGTGGAACTGTAAAGGCTAAGAGTAAGAGGGGCTTTCCTACCAGACCCAGCACAGCTGGCATGGCTGGTAAAAAGCAATGAAATGGGGGGTGGGGATATAAATAAAATATTCAAGATAGCAGTCTATCGCTGCCTGACTCAGGAATACTCAACTCAGCCGTAACTGGTAGGCTTTTGAAACTCAAGTAAGCATAATTTTAGAAAGAATGACCTAATCATCATCATCATTTACCCATGTAGATTAAATTTACATAGCTATTGCTATAGCAGCCATAGGTATAATTGAAATCAAGGCAATTTTGCTGCAATTTTATAGAATACTTTACAATAAGCTTTCTGCTATAAAACAGAAAGAATTTGCTGAAACCAGCAATAGATTTAAATAYATTTGAAAAATCTGTCTTACCACAATCATTTCTGAAGGCTCCAATATGATACATTCGCATCCTCGTTTTCCTCCAGACTGCTTGCCAAAACTAGAGTGGGATGGGGAAAAAAGCAAACGAAAAAGAATGAGATGAACAGCCTATTTACCTTTTCAGTAATAAAATAATTGGCAATAGTACAGGTCACAATATCCTTAAAAACAAAAAAGGACAAAGAAAAATTGATGAATATTATTGTGTGAAAAATTCTAAACAGATAGTACCATTATCATAACTTTTTTAATTTACTCAGCATCTCTTGTCATAGCCTGCTATGTAAAGCCTAAAATTAAAGAATGTTCTTTTGTAAAATCATTATTACTTGCAGATACCCAAAACCACTCACAATGCATTTCAGTGTTGTCAAGAAAACATTAGTAAATGTTAATTAAGCATTAAACAGGCTTTCTAAAAACAAATATACATAAATTCCAAAAACTCAGAAGTACTTCTTTGCACACAGCATTTTTAATGAGAGTTAACCCTCAACTCCACGTCGCCCCYTCATCCTCCCAGCAAACAGGAGGATAGAGAACCTCTTCTCTAAAACTGAGCCTTAACTTGTGACCTCTGTCTCTATGTTGCTTCTTGAACCATCACAAGGAGCATACCATCGTGACGGGTTCTGTTTAAGAAATATGAAAAAAAMCATAAATGCAACAAAATGTGATGGGCAGTGTAATACAGCGACTAAAGAAAGAGGCTAAAAGYAATCTGATGCGCTTCAGCTGATCAACTCTGAAAGGCGACTGCCTTCAGGACATCTAAGAACAGAGGCGACTTTAGGGGAATCAGTTCTGGAGAAGGTACCACGCAAGCAGATCTGAGGGTGCTGGAACTACCAGCAAAAAAGAGCTGAGCTAGACACTGCTGGGGGTATGTGGGAGGTGTTACAGACCAATAACCTCTTAAATTGCTTAATTTGTGACTGTAGCAGCACCTGGAATTGAAAATATCTGGCTTCACATATTAGTAAGTTTGTCTTCACTACAGACCTGTTAGCTTGAATTAGGCATGCTTGACCTGCCCCACTCAACCGAGCTCAAGCGAAAGCCATCCCATACAGACGTCAAATTAGAAAAAAACCTACTTGATTAACAGCATCGTGGCCGGATTAACAGTTCAGTAGTGGTAGCTGCTATGTTACAACTCAGACTGTCAACAGCAATCGCGTTTTAACACGTATCAGCAGGTGAAGTAACTGAAGAATCAGTTAACTCAAAGCAGAGATTAATGTGTGATTTAAAAGAAGGCTAAGACAAGTGAGGAGACAAATCCTAAAAAAGTGGGTCAGCTCCATCTGTTWTCACTAAGGTTATGTTTGGAAAGTACATCTGAAACTTCAGCCACACAAAACATTGAGTTACATACACAGTCATCTGTACAGCAAATAGCCACTGAAACATGACCGCTTTACAGAAAACATTTAAAAGACTCATGCTTATAAACTACATATTAGGGGAGCATACAAAAACTTTTGTAGGATACGYGCATTTTCAGGAAAGGAACTTAAGCAACTAAACTGTGAAGTTATTCAAGTGAGGCTTCAGATTATTCCAACAAAGAAATTATCAGTGTAATCTGGTTAAGATAAAGTATTACAATTAAAGGAGCACGGCAGTTTAAACTGTCAAGTTTTCACTTTGCTAATGGTCTGCTGAAAAAAAAAAAAATCTTCAAATTACATGATTGCCATGGAGTCATAAACGACAACTGAAATTTTCTCACCCCATGCTATAGCAGGCCAGAGAAGCACAAGTTTCACACGGAAAACTGGCATTTTCACACATCTATAGTAAGTAACTCATAGCTAAAATTTTCATGCCTTCTTTCATGCTTTTTCCACACAGCACGTGATCCAGGCATGACAGTCTTGTGTATTTGCAATACATCAAAAAGAATGGCCAAACTACTCTAACTATTACAACAAAGTTTATTTAGTTCAGAAAATACAGAAATGYCGTTTTTTCATGTAAGCTCAATGTAAGCTCTAACTTTGAGGCTAACTGAAATACCATGTTATGGTTTCTCCACAAACCAAAACCGAAGTGAAACCAACTTTGCTAAGGTATCATTTGCAATAAAAAGTTCTAATTCTATTCCATACAATAGAAAACTAAAGATAATAGATTTTTTTTTCCAAACAAACTTCTAAAGGAATTACGTGCTACTGGAAGATTCAGTTTTTGCTGCTTTTTAAAAACAGAAATAATCTTTATCAGTTTTATCACAAAATAGATTACTACTATTGCCATATCCCCAGTAGTCAGGAAAATGCTACAATTTTCTGGTGAAGGTTGTTCAAGCACAGTATTTTTATTGTATAACAACAATTTATCAAACTACTGGAGGTTGAGGGAGGGTTGTTTTCTTTTTGGTTTGTTTTACATAAACACATCCATGAAATTCAACTACTGTCAAGCTCCCCTCTGCTTATGTTGCAACATTTGCTAATTAAGTAATGGCAGTAAATAATAATGCTAGGAAAAAGAACACTGCTTGTAACAAAGGTCAAGCTCTTGGCACTATCATTTCTGGTCCATCAAGCACTTTACAACAACCRGACACTCAGAAAAGGATTATGTTCCAAAGACAAAAACCACCCTTCTAATCCTAAAGAATAAACTACCCGTATTTACAAGTCAAGAGGTCAAGTTTAATTATTTCCTGGTGCACATCATGGGATGTTTTATTGATTATACCATAACAGAGCTCCTTCAAAAAGAGGAGGCATCRTATGGTTCTTCCCCAGCCATAACCACCACGTTAAAAATGGGTATTTTTAGAACATTCTTCTTAATTAACATACCCGTGTTTTAGAAACATGGATTTTAACTTTCTTAATTACTTACTCTGTATTTTTCTCTAGAATACAAATGTGTAGCTTCTCTAACATTTAAGAGGTTTGCTGCATTTCACTAACCTGACAATTCTCATCWAGGCTTCAGAACGATGTTCCTAATTGTCTTGTAAAATTACACAATGAAATGTTTAGAATAAACAGAAACTCAGCCCTGAAACCATTCACCAAGGAAGACTCTTTCTTCAGTAGTAACATCCACTAACGTTAATAACAGGCAACAAGAAAATACCATTAGCAAATATGTAAGCAAAGATGTACATGTTTATCTAACTGATAGAAGGTGGTAATGTACGACATTTGTCACAGTGGTGTTTTTCTTTTTAAACTGAAGACCACTAATGAACATTAAAGTTCAACTATTTGCTTTATGGGTTTATTGTCACAGAATTAGAGTCTTAACTGGTTCAGCCRAATACATTAGGAAAAATTAAAAACAGCCAGAGGCAGAGTGCGTGCGCATCCAAGGGACAGAACGAGAGGAGGAGCAAGCCGCAGCGTAACAGTCCCMGAGTCACCTAAATCTGCTTTGAAGTGATGGTTAAAGTCTTTGTGGGAATTTTAGGTAATCGGCAGTTACTTTTTTTTTTTTTAAAAAAGAAATAATTTCAAGCATTAAATTAATTAGTAACAAGCACTGCGACAGTAAAAGAATTACTAGGTTCTGGAGCCACCTAGTCATGTCTAGTATTGAACCTGCCATCTTCTAGTTAATGAATATTTACRTTAGAAAAATTAACAATACAGTACTTACAGAGGTATGATCAAAATTGTTCATTGGAGAGAACCTTTGATATTTGAGAATACTCCAGTTTTCAAACTCATGCCCACTCCCCAAAATACTGGCATTTTAACACAACCTAACAATATACAAGAAGGAAAGGCTTAAAACTTCTTTAAGGCACTGGAGCTGTTATAACAAACCTTGCTTTTACAAGGCAAACTACCTATAAAAGACTCCAAWATATTTTGAACATAATAAAGTAGTTCTTTAAATAGAATGTATACAAACACTTAAAGCTTTCTAAACACAAATGTTTAAAAATGCTTAATATCCAGCTGTTAAGTGACCTRAGAATTCGGTGCTGAAATACAGCTGGAATTCCAAGACTGACAAATTTAAGGAATGGCAATCACATTTAACTTGAGAATTTCTTGATAYCAATATGCTGAAGTTATTCATTACTGATGGTTTCTTATTATGGAATACTCAAAATACAGTACATACTTYAAAGGTAAAAACACAGACCTGTCCTGAAGAGCTTTCAGCCTACAAACAGATGGAGACTGAGCCTGAATGCCTTATTATTTGTTTGAACACTAATTAGCAGGCATCTTCAAGTTTACAATATTCTACTACATCCTGAAACAGTATTTTCAGATGTTTCAYGCATCAAAGCCTTCAATGACAAGATGTCAGGCAGTTTAAGATTTGTTCTCTATTTTCCAGGAACTACAAAATCATAAAATTATCCTGGCTGCCTAAGTTGGTATCAATAATGCACATAGTTATCTGTGATTGCCAATAAAGCTATCTGCAGTGATACTCGGTACTGTATTACATGTAGGACTGGGCTAGGACACTGATATACCAGTTTATCAGTATAACAAACAAAGGGTTTGCAATTTTTTGCAGATATTTTGTTCTTATGAATATACTTGTCTCTCAAACTGCCTGTCTGCCTGTCAGGCTGCTTTTAGGAACATAAAGATGAAGACAAATTGTACTTTTTGCCACTGCAAAGAGAACCCCATGACCCTACGCATCCAGCAACCTGGCTGGATTTCTCAATGCAAAAACATTTTGCATGCAAGTGCACAACTTGGCCTGGAAGAGACAAGTTGCATAAGAAATGGGYATGTTGTTGGTTTGTTTGTTTTTTTAACAGATGAAAATGTTTTTTTCACAAGTCAAGGCTTACCCTTCATTTGAAATGCATTTCATTTTTCCTCTCCCCGAAGAGTGCCTCTTGTGCAAAACAGCTGTTCCAGCTGTTCCACCCGGGACATCTACTGCAATGTAGCTGCTGTTCGGACCCAAGATAAAATCCATTCAGTTACCACTGAATGTACTGTACAAGCGTATTATGAATGGCTTGGAGCTGTCATTAGTATTATTAAACCCCAATCTAAATACTYCAAAAATGTAATTTTACACTTAAATTCCTTGTCGTTGGCTGGGAAGTAACAAAGGGGAAAACCTGCGTAGCCGCATAATCGGCAGTAACACAGCCGCGCTGACTGCGGATAGAGAAGGCAGAATCTGCCCTTCTTACWTTGCAGTCGTGGCAGACGAGTGAAATCGACACTGAAATCCTCACGGGAATAACTTGTTTTTCTGGGCATCTGCATGGAGGTCTTAATTTCTCTAGATTTTTCTCAGATCGATCATCATCTGAAGAACTGGGCTGCTGGGGAGTCTCTCGGCTCCCTTTCTGGGGCGCAGAGCGGCAGTCAGCGCGGTACCCTCAGGAGCCCTTGCTGCAGTTTGCAGCATTTCCCATTGCATTGCACACTGCTGAGCAGCCCCAAACGCACTCTATTTGCAAAACACAGTAAGGAGATGGGGGAAAAAGTTACATGAGTGCAGACCAAAAGTTTCAGCAAATGCAGGTGGCGGGGTTTTCAAGATATATATGCTGTCCTGAGCATTTCAAAGTAACTTAATTATAAAAATATTAGAACACTTAACTCCATCAGAAAATGGTTGGAAGGAAACCTGAAACCACAAGATACACGGCTGAATGCAAAATACCGATTTCAATTAATGCTCAGTCATCGAAAAACATTTTTGCATTAGCTCTCAATAGCAACAACATTTAGCAGGTTTATCTCTTAAGCTTGCTGAAAGTTTTAATTGGGAATKATTTTGGAGGCTGCATAACATGCTACACGATTTGCAGGCTGCAAGCTCAAGATGTCTATATTAATTACTTCATACTCTGAACACAATGATGCTTTGGGGCGGTCTGTATCTTTCCTACCTCTTTCTGTGAAGCTGTGCAGCTATTCCAGGCCATGTGACTAGATAGTCTTAATAAAATTATATTTTAAGATATAAACAAACAGCACATTACCATTTGCTTCCAATTTCACATCTCCTGGACTTTTTTRGTTTAACCCATAAAAAACTATTCTGTGGTGTGATCAGCATCCCTTGCACTCTATAAAACCTCTATAGGGCAGCTCTTGTAAGAAAACACAAACAGAACAAAAGGAAATTACTGGGGGGTGGGGAGCTGTGGGCAAGATTATTTGGTCATTGAGTTGTGACAGGTCTGAATACAGTCTGTCTTCATTATGTACTTSCTAGAAGACTGTTCAAAAAAGATGCACCACGTTCTCTTAGTTTGCAACGCCTCCCCAGCCCTTATTCAACAGCAGCACCCCCAGTACGAGGAACAGCACTTTGGGAGGCCAGGACACACGGCCTCTCGCCGACGCGTTGTCTCTTCTCACCCACGTTCCCTTTTTCCTCAGAGTATTTTCATCACAGCGCTAGCACTGCCAGAAGAATTTCAATATGAACAACCATATCTGAATTAATTAGCTTTACAAAATACATTTATTGGTAGCATTCCCAAGTTGTATTACAGCGTTAGTTTACTTACTGGCTGTCAGGCAATGCTACAAGTTACAGCCGCCACTTACAGAAATACCCAGGGAAAACAGCACCTCATCTAGAGCCACAGATGCACCAAATAACCACTGCTTCCTATCCAGTGGTGAGTATAAAAATCTATCTAGTCTTGATAAGCATAGGGACGTAAGCCTCAAGCTGTCTTTTTGAAAGCAGAAAAATAATCTACAACAGTTGCAAAGAGCTCTCAAGTGTGAAGCAAACACACACTGACAGAGTATCATCTTAAGAACTCTGCAATTTTTACAGTCACACAAACAGTAAGAGATTTAAGTTACAATTGTTTTAACCAACATCACAATTCAGAATCTTATTGGCAACTGCAAGTTTGYCAAAAATTATATTTACTGTATGCCAGCAGTGGACTGGCACACATACGTATCTAGACCTTGGCAGCTGATGGAGGAAAAGCAATATTCCGCACTACAGCCATCAGGGCTCTAACGGCAGAGACTGGGACGGAGACAAGAAAGAAGAGGAATAGCAGAGGCTAACGAGCACTGGGACAGAGGCTGGGTACAGCAGGTACACTCTAAGCAGATAGAAGTACTCAAGAAAGTTAAATCTGGAAAGGAAGGATCAGTGGGAGAAAAAGGCCAGTATACCTTTTACTGGCAGAAGCCGGGAATGCAGGAGCTCTGAGCCACTCGCTTACTTTTTCAGTGAATGGCACAAATTCACGAGAGTTTGCAGAAAACAGCAGTACAGGTTTTAGAAGTAAAATTGATCTGGTTTTAGATGATACATTTGAGGCATAAATATATTTGAAAACAAAGTGACATACATAAAAATTTAAATATTTGTAAAATACAAGAAATTTAAGTTGTGCAAATTGCAAGTCTTTAATCCTGCATTCTTATTTACCAAGACTGACAGTCCTGTAAAAGCACAGAATTTTCTGTGCTTCTGGTACTTCACRTAGAATAGACTGAAACACTACTAAYAGTCACAGTAAGTTTCAAAATATATTAAAATATTGTTATTCACAAATATTAACTTAACACAAAACAAGCTAAAATAATTTCAACCCAAGCCGCTGCTCATAATGCAAAACTGGATTTCCTCTTTCATTATGACAATTTTCTTGATCCAAGCGTTTGTGTCTTCTCCTTTTACCCAAGAAGAGAAAGAGAAATGGCTTATTGCATCATTGACTCATGAAAAGATACCACAATAACGATCATGAGTCTATTTTGGATAAAGCAAGTTTTTTTAGCAAAAAAATGCACTACCTGAATAGGACAACGATTCCAATTTTCTCCACTTGTGAGATTTTGGAAGGGCTGTTCATGAATTTCTTGGAAGGGCTCAGAAGAGAGAAGTGTTTGTTTTTAATAAGACTACATCTTGAATGTTTCAAGACTTTGTATTTTTCCCTTCGAGGTTCAATTCCCACAGCTGTAGGAGGCTGCCATCCACATAATTGGCTTCAAAAGTTCCTCCAGACCCTTGATATATTTCCTATGGCTAATCTTGCTGTGAGTAATCTCCTTCAAATACCCTGTTCACATGAATTATCTTGATTAACAAGCAAGGTTAACACAAAAACTGTTTAACTTGCTGACATGATTTTCCTTCCACAAAATCCGTCAATCCTGTTCTTTTGTTCCAGCCATCACTTTCATGTTAGACACAAATTCTTTTCCTACTATGCCAAATCTATAGACAAATCCATTCTCCAGGCAACAGGGTAATCAAGGTTATGCTATCTTTGTACGTGGTATTACTGATTGATCTGCTTCTTCCCTTAAAAATCTTACAGGGCTTTTCTCATCATGATCATCAGTGTCAGAATATTGAACAGATTTATTGTACCTGGATGCAAGTTTTACTCCTCCAATTTTTAAGCCAATTTCTGAATTACAGCCTGCATACAAATTCATCCAAGTTGAATAAAAAGCCCTTCTCAAGCACAGTGAGCCACAGCTTACACCATTACTCATTTGAATACTTGAAGTCAATAAAGCAGTGACTGCCCACCTCCTTATCCTTCTGTGGGGCTACGCCTCTTTCAGGTTTGAATCTACAGAATGTTTTATTTCAAAAAGATCTGCAGAAGAAAATTAAGGTTTCCCTGAAGCTCTGTTGACTCTGAAACTACCGAATGGTCAGTAGTGGATGAAACAAGGCATGCAAAAGGAGAACTTAACCAACATCTTAACCAGGTTAAGTTTACAGTTGTCTACTAAAGCCTCCTCCTACCTGTCAAGGTAATCATGGGGCAGGTGACAGAAAAAGGACAAGTATTGTGAGGAGGTACCAGGAAACAGTCAGCAAATCATCATCATCTTCCAGTCTTTTTTACAGAGACTGAAAGTACCTCACTAACAATAATTATATGAGAAACTGCTGTTACAATTGATTAAACAGAAGTTGCTAGGCAGTTAGTTTATAATACAATCCTGAATTTTGAAGAATGATTGCCAAATAAAACAGATTAAAAACCAACCACTTCACAAGAAAAGGGGGCCTTAAAACCCTCTATTGCCCAGGAAACCAGCTTCCTCTAAGTGAAAAACTTCCTGCTTCTCACATTTTATAAAAAACTGTTCCAGTATGCCTGGCAAAAGAACCCTAAAATGTACAGAAGTTCTTTAAATATGAAGTGTTTGTCAAATGCTCCAGAGGACAAATATAAAATTGCAATTACCATGTCAACATTACAAAGGAATAACTGGGGAGGGGGGGAGTGTTAAGAAGTATACACAAGGATTGAGTTTCAAACTAGAATCCACTTGCTAACTATTATCTGTTTTACAAAATGCCTCTGTCTACCCAGTTCTTCCAGAATGACAATTATTCAAACCTGGCTCTTGACCTTTTCAAAGCACTAGGAGGTCTCCAGATTAAAGCCTAAATTCTCATCCCTGGTAGCTATCATCTTCCTCACATTAAGGATTCTATTTTGGTCCTCATTCATTTTCCCTTAAGACATCTCAAAGCCATCATCAGTCTCCTGCATCACTTTTGTGCAGATGATACCTGTCTCTAACCTCACTCACCTCTGCTTATGTGTTGACACATTTATACCATATTCAACACATCAGACAGCCAGGCTGTATCTGATGCCGGTGTCTGAGCAGCAGTAAGCCTACCAAAAACCCAACTGGCTAGAAGGATGTTTCCATTTCCTTCACCAATCTCAGAACACTACAAGCGTGGTTTTCTTTTAATACCCTACACTTGCCCACCACTTTCCTGTTGTGGAAATAAAAAAAAMCACGGAAAAATCACTATCCCAAACAATGTACTCTTCCATAAAGTTTATTTCACTAATATCATACAGGTAYAGAGTCATATGCTCATTAGGCATAGAGAGCATGGCATAAGTTCTTCATCAGACAAAGATGAATTCTTTGCATGGACAAGTATCCTTCATACCCTTTTTTAAACTGATACAATTTTTTTCCTATTACAGTAAATAATATTGACAAAGGAGTGGTCAGGCATTATTTTCTAAAAACCAAAGCATAGAGCAACACCAAACTGCAGCAAGAGATTGGGGGGGGGGGAATACAACAACAACAAAAACCACCACCACCATAAAAAAACACCACACACAAAAAAGAAAAAAACACCAATCCATTCAGGTAATTATCTTCACTATGTTATCAGCGTTGAATAGAAAGTTTTCAAAAATAAAAAAAATGTACTTCAAAGATGATTTACACCTAATGGTATACTGTGGGTCATTTCCACTGCTACAGCTTAAGCAAAAGTAAAAAAAGCAGAAACAACCAACTTATTTTTGTTTCCTATCAAAAAGAATAGCTCTGTAATACCTGAGGCAATGAGAATGAAGGCAATGTTGCATTTCCTTACAAACATGTATTTAAGCCTCCTTTCAGAATGACTTGCATAGTCAGGAGCTTGGTTGGGGACAAGGAATAATGCATAACATTAAATATTACTTTAAATGCAATTAAAATGGTGCTAATTACAATTATAAAAGAATACTATTAAATTATCCAAGGCACTGGATAATTTAATAAATTAATACAAATATTTTAATACAAATTTATTAAATTATTTGTATGAAAATAATCTGTAAATGATTGGTGACTGTGCAGCTCCCTCAACTAAAAATGTTATCTGAGGTATTCAGACCAGGGAAAGTAACTTAACTTTATCCCACTGTTATAGAGCACTTGAAAATAAAAGTAAGTAAATTTAAAAGGAAAAAAAAAAAATAATCAAGAAAGCATTATCTTTTAAATTATAAGTTGAGGTTGGACAATGCACGTGTTTAATTTGAACGAAATGGAAAGCAAACTGCTCTTCCTTCYCCTGTTCTCGTGTCCAAGCGACGACTCTCCTTCCCCAGCCGTGTGCGTGGCCCCGGAGTCCCAGGGAGGAAGCAGGGGGGAGAAGGAGTTTACAGGTGGCCCCAGAGTCAAAAGCATTGGGGGAAACAAAAAAGTTCAAAGATTTTCAGCATCCTTTTGCACTCCTTAMACTAAAATTATTGTTAATTAGTTATCGAATTGTATGTGTGTGCCTTTCTCCTTCAAACCTTTAGCACACCAAAGCTCCCCTGACGTGAATTTTTGATTTCTTCCCCCCACTGCAATGAAGATACGGAGAGGGAACAACCTGGCTATCCAGCAGAGGAGTGCATTCTACTTCTTTTCACGTGATCTCACTACGTAAGGAGACAATACACCCCAGGAACCACACCATATATACTGTGACCTGCCAGCAGTTTCATCTAATAGAACTCTGCAACCCTTTCACCACCTAGCAGCTATTTTTCCTCATTATCCATAATAAAACTAGCTGTAATTTTGTGAACTAGCAACAACAGATCTGGTTTGCCTTTTTTTTTTTTTTTTAAAGCACAAGAAAAATTTAATGATGTGCTTAAGCGACTTATTCCTCAAGTTTAGTAAAACAATTTTACCTAGGTTTTATGCAAATATCAACTTGCCATGTCCTCACTTCTGGCACTGTTGAACTTCAATCACTCAAGGAGCATTAAGAGTTTAATACCCAGCCTATAGCTAACCAAGAATAGAGTTGAAAAATTCAGTCCTATATGTTCTTATTAGTACTTCCCATGAAATTCAAGTATACGGAAATGTTTTTTAGCTGGAGTTGACATTTTTAAGTCTATGAACTCATGGTCTACTCACGCTGAGTAAAGTGCCACTGATTAATCTGAGTTTCATAAACACCTCACTATAGGTGCATTTCCGAAGAAAGGAAAGACATTTACACCAAGTTGGTATCCATTCTTTATTAATCTGATTGCGTTGTGTTATGGCTAGAAGGGAAGCAGTCCTACTCCAGCCCAGCAGCGACAGCGCACGGCAGGAGCAGGAGCAGGAGGGGAGACCACGCCGGCGAGCACAAAGTCACTGCGGGAGTGAGCCCGTGCCCCACTGCCCCCGGGAGATGGAGTCCGCCACAGAACCACCACGCAGGGGGAAAGCCTTTACTTCATCTGATAAGAGGCAGCAGCACTTTTGTTAATGTCATCAAAAACTATCCAAACTGGGTACCAAGGCAAGTCTAAATTTTTTTTTTATTTTTTAAACCACTCCTGCCTAGCCTAGAAGTGCAGCTTGAATACAAGCAAGCAACATGCARCTTTAAGATATAGCAAAGTAAAATTTCTGGAGTGATGTACAAGGTCAAGCAGAGTATTACAGTGCAGCAAGGTCCAGCTCAAGTCAAATAGTATGCTTCAGTGAAAGCATGTCACAACGTTCACTGTGCTTCAACTATGAGATGCAGTCAGACTCCTGTCATATGCTCTCTGTAACCGATGCTGCTGGCCTCTATTCTCTTGCTTCGCATAAAAATCATATATGCCATTAAATACAGCCTCCAATCAAATGGTAGAAGGTGTGTGATCTACATTCACATTTTTTGAGACAGGGAATTCTATACAAAACAGTTACACAACAGGAATTATTCAAAGGGGCCTCAAGTTAACAAACCAACTACAAATTCTCTCATAAACTTAAAAATCCAGCCAAGTGAGATTTAAAAACCATCAAGTGCAGTAATTCACACGGAAATTTCAACATGTAAGAAAAGCGAAAGGGAATTTAAATGAAATTAGCAAAACATTTCTTCCACTATCCAACTTTAGAAAAACAAAATAATGAAGGAATTATTTTGAAATCATAAAAAATTTATAGTAACAACATATAAGAAAGCATTTATTTAAAAAAAAAAAGATCTTGCCTTACCTTAAATAACAACAACTTCACATACCTGCAAGGTGGTAAAAACATGGAATCTTTCATGAGCACAGATCCAGAAAGCAGTATATACCAGCATCTTGCAATGGTTTCTGAGCTGTAAGAAAAGAAAACATTGATATCTGCTTTCTTCTTACAGCAACTCAAAAATATATTATCCAAAATGTTACTGTAGTAAAATAATGATCTACCACCCTACCAATTTGATATGTGGACAGGAAATCTAAGAACGCTACCAAGAATTAACTTTTTTTAAAATGTCTACATCCAGAATGTATCTTACACCTTACAATTTGACATTTAATTCGACTTAAAAATTTCTTCTATTAAAATGAAATTACTAATTTTAAGTAAAAATATTTCATTCCAACGAAAGTGTACATAAAACTACAAATACAGGAAAGTTTTTATTCCGTGCTAAAGTTGATTAGTATTTCAACATGGACAGTAATATTACACGGACCTGTCAAGCCTTATGGATAAAATACAAGACTCATGCATTTGAGTCCTGCTTTGCATTCCTCCACCTCTGCACCTGCATCACACCCAGTATTGTCCCCCACTGTGCCACTCGACCCCAGAGGGACGGGTAGGGGATCTGCCAACCAYTTCAACCTACAGCCCGTAGGTTCTGCACAGAGGTTACCGTGTTTTACTGCAGTAGATTTTGCCTCTTCCTAGAGCGGTGCATTGACTTTTCCCAGCTACAACCCAACATCCCCTTCCTCTTCCAGCACACAACCCCACACATACACATCASCCTGGTACTGGAACAGGTCCGTGTCACACCCACCACCCACCACATGAACTCATAGGTGGCATCTCATCGATTTAGATTCGTGTACTAGAAGTTGTGCCTTACACAGAAAGCTAGTATTAGCTGTGAGAGGATAAACACACCATAACCTATGCTAAAATATGAGAAAAAAAAGTATATTTGCCTCCCAGCAGGAACCTAAAAAGAACTCTAAGCTAAAATACTAATTCTAGTAATTTAAAAGAAGAGACAGTGTTTGAGCTCCATCCCTCCTCAGGATACTCCTACGACGCAGTTAGGTTCCCGACAGCGCAGCCGGTGCCAGCTCCAGGGGAAGAGTGCCACCTACTGAGGCCTCACCACGGCTCCCACCAACCAAAGAGGTGACACCACCTGCTTTTTAATTGATCTTGCCTGTGCACAGACACCCCTCTGCCGTCCGTGGGAGCCATGCTGATAATTCATGGGCACCTCTCAAATGTCAACACCGTACTACTGTTACAGCCGCCTCCTGTCAAAGCTTTTAACCAGTCTGGCCAAGTTTAAATGTTGTAAAGCCTTCTATTTACAATTACTGAAAAAGCAAGCAATATATTACAACATGCAAAACAGTGTTTTTGTTTACACTTCTACTGAAGAACCCCAACAAGTGGTATGTACTTACCAAAAGAGAACTTGGTTGCCCTTGTACCTCTCGTAGCGGGCACTTGATGACATTATTCTGAGGGAGGAGGAGAAGTTTAATTTCAACTTTAATCCCCAAAGATCATAAGACATTAATCACGACATTTCAGCAGAATCGCTTTAAGGCTCTAAGACCTCAAATTCAACTATTTTTTTGTTCTAAACAAAGGATGTGCTTAACCATAAAATTCAAATTATTACTGTGTTCTTCATCATCCAAATAGATAATATACAGCATGTTCTCTAAGTGTTTAAATCACTCCCACACATTGGAATTACCCATAGCAACAGAACTGAAGGAACTAAAATACTTCCAACGCACTTTTTGTGCTTTGTTGGCCTTCCATTTTACATATTCTGAGATCATCCGAATGTCTGAAGCATTAAAAAGCTTTTGTAATCTAGAGTTAACATAGGGCACTGTCTACAGAGTCCTCTGTAGACAAATGGGTGTAAGCTCTGCCTTCGTTCTTAGCAAAGCTAATTAGTTTAGATTCCATGCCACATTCTTGCAATGACTTAACTCAGCAACGGACTTGGCCAATGCTCTGCCACCCCRAAGTGCAGGCAGACAAAAGCTTTGCTCATCTCCACAAAAATACAGTCAGTCGAAGATACCAGTTGTGCTAAGCAACACTAACTAGCTCCATAGTACTTTACCTTAGCTGATGTTCCCTGAAATGTGAGAGTATGTCCAGTCCATGAAGGAAAGAATAGATAGTATTTAAGTCCTAAAAAGAAAAAGAGAAAAAAAAAAAAAAAAAGACATGAGAAACTTCACTCACAGCATCTAATCACTTCGGCAGATTCTGCAATAAGTTACCTTCTCAGATTCTGCAATAAGTTACACAAACTTACGAGACATAATTCTAGAGACAAAGCCCAAATTAGTAGATAGGTCAGGACACATGCAGACTTGAAGAACCCTATCCACACTTAAGCTGTGGAAGTGAAAAGAGTGAAGTCCAACCGATGCATAAACACTTACCTGAAAAAGATGTAATAAAAGTATCTCTGAAAAATTATTTATATGAATGGATACAGCAGCAAGCAACATGTGGAATAAGCCAAATAGGATAGTCCTATTCATCCAAGGTCAAAAAGTTGTTGAAACCTTCTAACACCTCTTTAAAGAGGGAATTTTGCAAAATTAGTTTGCTAATAGCGAAGAACCCTAGTGAAAACCTAAACCACGTAGTCTAGCCACTATATATGGTGCAGAGAACCACAGTACCTTTTCATAGTAGAAGTGTTATGTTTAGAGAGAAAAAGCTATTTCATGTCCACCTCAGATCTAGCTGGTAGCCCTACTACAAACTCTACTCCATCTTACCGCCTCTCTAATTCAGTCCAGTCCTTGACTGGAGAGTAACATTAGAAGTTACYCCAAAATACTCTTTGGCAAAGATGAAGACAATGAAGTTTTAGATTTGTCTCCCACCTCCTGCTATCAAGACTCAGCATCACATCAGTGCCATCCATTAGCAACCACAGAAGCAAACAACTTTTTTGAAGCAACAATACTAAACCATGAAGATTATTTCACTTTAAAAATTGGACTTTACATAGAAGCTGTAATTAGGAGATACAGCTGTTTAAACTTCTCACTACACAGAATCCTCTTCAGTCACAAAAATATCTGTGCTGATGGTGCAGACCACATGCTAGGGAAAAGCTCACTAGGGCTATTCATCATTTAATTTACTATCCTGAACAGGTGGGCTGTTAGCATTAAATACATGCACAACAAAATCATTATATACCACAGAGCAGTCTCTCCAGCTTGGCCGTGGAAAATATGTTCTGAATTTTCAAGTGCTGCATTTATACAGTGTTTACAAAAGATAAATCAGTATGAATGCCAGCCTCAGAATTTACAATGGATTTACTTYAGAAAAGTTCTTTGGCTTAATAGTCAATGTTTAGAAATATAACCGATACAGACTGTTACATCAAATGAAAGGTCATACGTAATTGCAGGCCATGTAAAACCAATAAAACTCTGATTTATTTTTTTTAAATGTCATTACCAAAACCCATGCAAATTAAACAGAAGGCCTGAATGCTTAACACATATTTATAAAGCACCCGTTTCACACAGTCCCGTGTCGTTTTAATCCTCCGTCTGTGAATTGCCACAAACTTGATTTTCTTAGTGAAACGCCCAAGAGCACTAGCTATGAATCAGACTCCAAACACACCACTTGCTTGTGCTGATCAGGCTTGAACACCAAAGCCTGKAAGAAATGGCTACCTGGCAGCCAGAGGGTCACTCGAGGTATCGGACCAGCTCAGTTATTGAGCTCTCCCCCTTCCTGAGCAGGGAATTGCCTCGACTTCACCACCAGAAAATGTTAGGCACAGGAATGCGGCAACAATATCCTCCAACCCTATAGTGTCTTAGTAGTTAATAGTATCTAACAGAATGTCTTCAAAATATGTCTTAGATTAGCAGTTCTATTGTCACGAGTTACAGAACGTTGTAAGCAGAACAAAAGCTTATGTTCATGTTTAGTAATGAAGTTTTTAAGTTGTACATATGAAAAAATGACCACATCCTTACTTGAGAATTATTCTCTACAACTCCACAGAGCACAGCCTCTTAGCAGGCTAAGTCAGCAAGGGCTGTCTCCCGCACTCCACCTGCGGCCAGACTGACCAAACAGGACTACTGTACTGACCCACCATGCTTATTTAGGAGCTTGACGAATAAACAGTTGGTAAATTAAAGAGAKAAACATTTGCTTAAAGGGATTCATGCCTGGAAAGCACCCCTCAGCTCAGACTTCGGCTGCTGAGATGTACAGCAGCAGAGGGAACAGCTGAGCCAGAACACCGCACAGAAAAGAGAAGGCAAAGCTTCCCATTCCCTCTTAAATGCCTTCTGCTGTGATTTTAAGGTGGACAGCATTACTGCTTTAATGTTGATAAATGAAATAAGAAACATCACATTGTTCGCTACCCAGCCAGGTGACATTTCAACAAGCTGTACRTATTAGCTACTCATGCATCAGCTTCTATAGGCATTTTTAAATCAGGATCTGTAACACTCTCCCTAAAAATAACTCACTTTTAAAGCAATCAAGCAGAGCAGGTGATTTTGTTGGGTGCCACCGAGCGCAAGAGCTAACGCYGAGACCGCGTCTGCGGGCTGCCTCTTTCCTCTGGTGCGCCAAATGTTCAATGTATTTTACATGTCTTGTAGAAATAATGCTTTTTTTTTGTTTAAATAGATTCTTTACAGACAGCCAGGTGAAATCCTCCTCTCCCTCACTACTTCCCTCCCTCCCTCMCTTCAAAGTCTAACAAGGGAGGTTACATGCAGCTAATCTAACCCAGTTTTCCTGATAGCGTGAAAATTTCGTATCAGTCATACTCCGTTACTCCCATTTTGAGTAAGTGCTTACAGAGCACTGAAATTATATTTGAGAGACTACATTTAGAGCGTTGTTTTACATTTTTGCAAGCAAGGAACATGATTTYCGTCCCACGGCAGCTGGAGGCAGCAAGCGGCCTGTGGCGGGCAGGAGCTGTGGCCACCTCGTGGCCAGCCCGGCTGCGCCACCCACCCAAAAATCCTCCATCAGAGATGAAAGTGTTCATTTCTCTAATCCAAGGTTTATAAAACTGAAAATAGGATTAGAAGCTGTTATTTTTAAAAACAGATTYATGCTGCCACACCAGTTACAAACAGCAAACACATAACCACAGTACAAAGGGCAGAGATTATTTTCACAGATACGCACTATGAAAAGAAAGGGCTATAAAATGATGTCAAAGGGCAACAATCAGCGCTACGACAGCAGAACGCAAAGTATTTGCTGAAAAGTTACAGACCCTTTCCATACCCTTCCCTATAATCTCTTTACATACTTCCTTCTGCCAACCGAAACACAATTATTGATGAAAAACAATTTCTCCAYATGCTCTAAACTAGGGACCAAGGTMAAAATTATTTTATTTTGTAATCTTTATTTTCAGAGCTTTCCATCAGCTGAAATAATAGCTGAAGCTAAAGCACAGTATCTACCCTTTAAATGGTATGCCCACACATATTCTTCAATCTTTAACAGAAAACTACCTTGCTTAGGTTATTTAAGGAGAAATTAACTCACATTTTCTATCCAACTAGCTAAAAATGCAGCTCCAGTGAGGCAAGGGAAGGAGGCCAACTGGGAAAAGAGTGGAGGGAAGCAGGCAGGAGTTGTTAATCTTGCTAGGAAGGAGGTTTGCTAGTCTACAGAGAGACAAGACGTGACCACTGTGACTACAGGGATCCTGCACAAAGCTGCCTGAGATGGTTTTTCTTTGCCTCCAGTTCTGACGGCACCGAGTTCATGAGCAGAGGTGTTCTCAGCTACCACCTCTGTTTAAAAAGCAGAGGACATCTGTTTCTTCGCATCATTCACATGAAAGAAGACACTGTATARAACAGCGTGTGTTTAAGCAGAAGTGCAGAAACCAAGGGATGGCTCTGCGGATGGCACTGTTATCGCCAAACCCGGCCACAAGGAAAGCACRGCCCAGCGCCGACACGCCAGCAGCCCCCAGCTCCATTCAGCGGCTGCTTTTATCATCCCCGACACACACATCCTTCCGACAAAAAGCTTCACCAGCTGCTAAACCAAAAGCAGTGTAAAAACATGGAGATTTCAGTAACAGTGTAACGTTCTATAAATCAGCTGTCTTTTATGGTAACATCCTCATCCCAACACACGATGAGGTGAGCCACTTGAATAACTAGACCACTTCTCGTTTTCCCTGCCAGATGCAAACTCACAGAATTACCACAAGATGCCACAACTGCAGAATAAGGAAAAATAAAAGAAGCACCAGCAGCATCAACTGAAAACTCATCACGTGAAAGCAAACCAGGTAACTACTACCATCACTCATTTACCCCAAAACACTTTTATTTGAAAGTAATCTGCTACTTCCAGTTTTTACAAGGATGGTGAAATATTAATTTCTTAGTTGCTAAGATGTAACTTTTAAAAATAAAGAAATAAGTGAAGTCAGCCAAAAAAGTCTTCATGAGAATATAATCAAACCTCAAAATTTCTGGGGAAGTGGTGATCATCCTTAGTTCTGTTATCAGCATCTTTTTGAAAATACAACCAAGATCTGGATGTTTCCAAACAAGCACAATAGCGCAGAAGCACCAAGCGCTGCTGGAAGCCATCCTCTCCCCCTACGGCCACCTCTACTTCAGCAGCACGCCGAGCAATACCACGGCCTGTGTACCCTTTTATTAATCCAGGAAACTTGTTGAAGCATAGATTACTAGTGTCCTAAGGCTAAAGTGATTTACACAGACRCCTTTGAAGTTTATGTGAGTTAACTTTTCACAATTTAATGTCCACCCTCAATAAGGAATTTATCCCTGCCTCTGTCACCTGAGCTGATGATCAAAGTTTGTGAGTTTGTATAGTTTCCTTCTGCTTCACCCTCTTCTCTCCCTATCTTTTGCCTYTATCCCAGGGAGCAACTTTACAAAGCTTGGGATTAAGGATCCAATGRAACAAGGGTGGTCTGAGTATGGAGTTCTGAATACTAAGTTTTCCAAACMACCAACAACAACAAATCCAGCCAGTACAAATGTAATTCACATCAACCACATACATATGCTCTAAGTCTGCAATAAGGTCCCCAATTCCCCTGCAGTGTTAAAAGCGGGCAAAAGCAGTGGGATGCTCTGGAACGAGGGTGAAATGATTGCATCAAGAGCAACTTTGCTCTTGATAAACATAAAATGAAAACCTGATGCTTTACTTGATGTGACCCCAGCCAGGTGTTCCAGCAACACGATTATTTTAAAACACTAAGCAGGAAATCTGTTCTATTTCTAAGGAAAATAGAGTAAATTGTTCCAAAATGACTTCATAGTTGCAAATTCTGATAGATTTCAAAAAGAGCCATCCTCAGCGATTGCACTGAGGTATCGGGGAAGCTGAGGAAACCATAAATCCCCTGAGAGTCCCTTTAGCACTGCCCGGTACGTTATGTGCTTCRTGTCGTATGAAAGGGGAGAGGCAGTGCAGTCCCCGAACAGCCGCATCCAGCCACGGCCGCGCTGCACGGACCRTGGGACAGCTGCTCGCTGCAGCGGGGCTGGGACTCAGTGATCCACGAGACTCCTTCCAGCTCCCGGATCCTGATGGGCTTGGACTTCATAGATGCTCTAGATCCACACTGAACAATAAATGAGGGGTCTCAAAAAAACGCAGACTAGCAGGTATTACTCTGTCAGTCCAGAGTTTTGCACAGGGAATGAGAAAAGAGCAGAACCTTGCACAGCAGTACCAGCACTTCAAAGCCACACATAAGGAACAGCTGCGTCAGCAAGTTCCAGACAGATTGCTCTCGCATGCAAACCTGTCCCRAAGAGCTACGCAAAACCTGTCTCTCAATTCCACCCCAAACACATTAAATTCCTGTTGCAAGAACATATGCTTGGCTCACTCGAGGCTCCCCACACCCAACCCACGCGGGCTGCGAAGCCACCCAGGATTCCCTGGTTCACATACAAGAACCTGCTCCTTACGGAAGCGCAAAGGATGGCTGACAGGATTTTGCATTCATGCTTTTTCCAAGGTAAGACAAGACAGTTGCCAGGATGCATATTTTATATGCTTCAGAGCAAACAAAAATGTTAGTATGTTCTAAAGATCTGTTACAGATTCAGTTGTATTACAGATAATACACTTTAAAAGAAACAGACACACATTTCTGCCTTTGAAACAACAGTTAAGCCATATGGTAACAGCTTCCCAAATCCCACTGACATTCAAGAAGGCCATCAGGTACGAAATCTTCCAGGGGAGGAAGCTGCATGGTTGAAAGCTGTGACAACCTCCCTATTTGTTTGTTAACAGAGAGCTGCTTCTTTCTCTTCAGTGCTCTGATCAGAAAGCACCAAGCAGGAAACAAGGATGGAGAACTTCAGCAGAATCAAGCACTCACTTGGTATAAGGACAAGGATTTTAACATGCTCCTGGACAGTGGCTGAATTTCTCTGTTATTAAATTTGTTATTTAAAGTGCCTAGATTTCAGTAAAGCAAACAGAAGTAATTCTTGGAGCATGGAGAGCAGGTTGCGTAAGCTGTAAATAGGAGGCTTTCCTCCAGCCTGCTGCCATTACTTGCTTCACAGTGAATCAGCGGGTTCCTTATACAGATTGAATGCATCTTTTATTAGGAATCCTGTCAGGCTCAATAAAGACTTTGTCACCCTTAGGGGGGTGTAGCTGAAGAGAGGAAATGTTACTCAGCACGGTTTATGGTTTTCATTGCTTCCCTTCCTGTTACTTCATCGAAGGCTGGAATCCGCGGTGTTTCCTTTATTCCCTGTTTAAGGCCAATTGTAAAAATAGTACTCCCAAATTCTTTCCTGATAATGTAATACCAGAAATAAAAATACAGAAACATGCTTAAGTTCTCTGATCCACGTTTTACATATCCAGGTATCTACACAGCAAATTCACCAACCTTAGTGGTGCTGGTTCAAGGAGCCCAACCTACGCACCCGAAGCCAGATGCTACACCCCATCAGCTACCCCTGAAATTTGCGGGAGGAGCCATCAACTACATTTAAATGTGCATAGCAGAGCACATGGTCCCTTGACTAAATGGAAGATGATGAGATGAACCAGAAAGCAACTCCTCCACCTTAATTATTTACTCGCCCTGTTCAGTGACGTAAACATTTGACTTCAGTAAAAGTGAAAGCGGTGCAAAAGAACATCAGCTCCAGATTCTCCACTTAGAGTAACAATTCCCTTTAAAGTATCCTCCTATTTCACTGGAAGCCATTTAAATTAAAAAAAAAAAAAATTTAAATACAAGCATTTGAGGCACTATTAGGGAAGAGAATGGATGGTTTAGTTAGTCAGATGACTGAAAATGTTCTCAAAAGACTTTAACAAAATATCTTGCAGAGAATGACATAGTTTAAGTAGCACTCACAAGGAACGAAGCATCATCATGCCATGTAAGAAATACCACCAATGCAAAAAGCCTAATTAAAGTACTTCTCATAAACCACACTAGCAGCAAACTCCTGCATGATCTTAAATCACTGCCTGAAACTGCACCCAATAACATTTGTATAAAATAAACTGGTTCAGCTGCTTCAGAGACATATTCTATTATTCAGAAAAAACAGCATATACTCCATAAAGAATTTTTCCGTCTACGGTACAGGTGACGTTTTTCTGGCCTCAACTGCCAGTCTACTCGCTATAGGCATTTTGAGCAATGCTGAATTTTCCTAAGACCTTGCTAAAAATCATAATTTGTTTATTATGATTTTGTAACACAGGATCACTACACCTGATCCACTGAACAGCTTCAAATGACCAGAACATGATTTCTTAGAATTCTAGTCTTCCATATGTCCACAACCTCCTGGTGCATATGACCATCAGACAGCTACGGACCATATTATGACCATGATACAGGACTCCTGCCTAAACTCTAAACTTTACATTTACCCATATAGATGACAGAGACTGTTTTTTCCAAATGAGGAAATGTCAGTCTAGTTATTATAGTATCTCTATACAGGAGAAAAGAGAGAAAAAGGGACTTCATTTCACTCTTTTGTAAATCCAGGAAGCAATTACAATTGACAGCATCACTTAACAACAGCATAGCCACAAATAGGAAACTAAAATCTGACTTTTGTTTTTGCAAGCTGTCAGAAGTAAAATTTGCACGCTTGGGGTTTTATCTTTTTTTTTTCCCTGCAAAAGTAGCAAGTGTCTCAGTGGGACTAATATGGTTTCCTTATATATTATTTCCTTACATTTCCTTACAACATGCACACAGGGCTACAGGCACAGACTTAAGAATTACATTCCACTCCTAGAAATAGAAGTATCCTCAATAAAATTTGAAAAGATCTTGTGTAAGAACAGAGGCCCTAGAACCACTATTACAGTTTATTTATAGACTGAAAGTACCGCCATTCAGCAGAATACTTCTGAAAATAAAAAAAAAAAAGAGCAAAGTATTTCTATATGAAAATAAAACAAAAAGTTTCTCTACTCCCCAATAGCTCCCACACCCAATACAGATAAACACCTTCCACCTAAGAACCCTGGACTATGTTGATATAAGACTCTGGTAAAAAGAAAAACATTTAAAGGAATGCAGGAGGGGAAATTTTATATTATTTTTACTGCTGTTTCATCACACCAAGTCAGCATTTCTGGAACCCTGACTTTGCCAGAGAAAAAACTTCCTTTGTAAAAGCTGATTTTGCAGAGAGAAATACCAAGGGCCCTGAACTAGAGAGATGGGAACATCAAATGTCATTGCTTCAAAGCAAGCAGCTTGTGGAGAGTTTTGAATATCTGAAGCAGAGTTCAGCCCTTATCACTGTTCAGAACAAAAGTACAGCTATGAAAAAGTATCTTCAAGTAAAACATTACCATAAAGTTCCCAGACACTCATTACTTCGTTTTAAAATATCTTTCAGACTTATATGCTGATAATAGAAAACCAAAAGCAAGCTGCCTTGAAAACACTGAGCTCCTAGAGTTCAATAGGATGGGAAGTTCAGAATGTCCAAAATTAATCTCAATGCTWACATCTATCAAAGAGCAGGATTTTCTAGCAAACATTGTTCAGTAAGAGATCAAGGACCATAAAAGCAGCCTCCTTACCCAGGCTCTTGAAAAGTCACCCAAAATCAACAAGCAAAACGGGCAATTTCAGGCTTCCAGTTCAATCAACGCTCTGCTAGTCGAGCAGCTGACTACTTGTCAAGATTAACGATCTCCCTTCCAGAGGACAAGCATCCATCAAATAGCAATATTTCGGTTAAACCTTTTCTGTCGTAACTCCAAAAACATCAAGCTTGCCTGATTCACAAAGAAACTCCCCCTGCTATTTTAACAGAAGCAGGCAAGAAAGTACCAACATCTGAAATTTYCTTTTAAGAAAAAAAAAGAAATCGTGGTAGGAAAGGTCAGAACACTGAAACACTAAGAAAAAAGGTAGATTCTATTTAATAAGAAATTTGGTACAGAAACCTGGGATGAGGAGAGAGGAGTTGGAGGATGAAATCCAAAGGTCAATTCTATGCTTATCAGTAATGACAACTTGGGAGTATGTCTGTATGCAACTTAGTCATGTTGAATGTCTGAGTTCATTACCCATTTATGACTTTCCTCTTATCGCAGAGTATGATCTAGTTTTTGGTCTCTTTCCYCCCTCTTGGACTAGAGCTCCATGCTACTAATGGAGATTCAAAGTCTTTTTTTACTGAAACGTAATCCTGTTAACTCTAACCGAGCTCCTATTCCAAGAGATTAGCTCCAGGAAGGCACAGCGGCAATGCTGTGTACCCAAACACAGCCTGGTCCCACAGACATGGCAAGGAAGAATGAGCTACATACAACAGTGAGATAGGTAGATAGATAAACAAGCAGACAGATAGACAGCTAGTAATAATACATACAAACAAAGGCAGGAAGATGTGCTATTCTGAAAACCATTACTGCCTGCTTCCTGCCCCCCTCCCAAAATAAAGCACTAAGCAACTGCTGTTTCACATTTAACACACAAACACACTACATCGTACGGATTTTCCTCAATCATTTTCATCATGCTTTGCCCAACGTACCTTTGCAACCAGCGAACGTTACTATTAAGGTCACATAACTACAGCTCCTGTTCAACAAGTATCTCAAGCAGAGAAAGACTAGCAGACAGACTAACACGTTACTGCAGTTCGTTTCCACCATAYTAATCATCAGATTTTTATACAAATGGACAAGAATATTGTTATTTTTATAATGGCACATTTATGATTTTGCAGGATATAATTTCATATTTCTTTGTGAATTCAAGCAACCAAAGATCATGTCTGTCAGGAAATTAAGTCCTGCTTAATAACAGTGAAGGCAAAATGAGATCTCTTATCAATATTGTAACTTAAGTCACCCACTCAGTATCCAGGTAATGGAGAGGACAGCTCTACAAACTGTCTCAAAATGTTTTGGTGCATCAGTAAAATATTACAGTCACCACACTGCTTCCAACTAAAATATTCTGTGTTTTCATTCAACATTGAAGACAATGCACAAGCACATTAGAAAAAACACAAGAATAAAAATATTATAATTGGAGAATAAAATATCACACAGAAGTAAAGCTCTGCTACAACCTTTTTCAATAAAATCACTGGAGGAAAAAGAAAAATCAAGCTCCAGCTATTTTATTCCCATAATAATGCCATTACAAACTATGAAGGAATTCCTGTAGAGGACAACAGTAATATGTTTACCAGTAATTACTCCTGCATCCTGGTATGAGGGTACCCAAGCATTACCAAATAGAGCAATCCAGGAAAGTTACTGTAATTTACAGTAGGCTATATCCCTTCAGAGAATTTTTAAGTTATCTCAACGCAGATTCCCACAATTAAATTCTGCTACTGCCACAACTACTACAATATYCTCTCACATGCAAAGAAATGTTAACATACCTGTGTACATGTGTGTCCATATATTGGCAAACATACATMCATCCCTCACCAAACAGAAAAGCATAATCAGTAGCTCTTAGCATCTTCGCTTGTAGCAAAATATAAGCCAGATTTACCCTCCTGCTACATTTGCATGCAAACCACCACAGCAAAACTCTAAAAACTGACACTCTGCCACTCCTTTAAGATCTACTTTTGTATTTCTCAACAATACCTGTGCCATAAACCACAAAGAAGCTTACGGATCCAAACTGAGGAGTTATATTCTATGTGTATATATTCATATATCTAGGTTAACAGGTTTCAAGTTTGAAATCAAATCAACATAAATATCAGAGGTACAGATACTTGTGCACTTCCCTAGTAACTACAATTGATCATTCATATATAATGTTACAAAGGGAATAATTCTAATTAAGAAAATTAACAGCTTCAACATTAGGAGAAACAACAAACAACTGTACTCTCAGGGACTGAATCAACTGCGAGATAATATTGTTACTCAGGAATTTTAGCTCCAAATCCTGCAGCCTAYCCACCAGGCAACCCAGCTTCCCAAAGTGCAACAAACTTCATGACTAACGTGCACAGAATTACAGACAAGATGCAGAGCAACTGCCTTCTCCACCTCCATACTAAATCAAACAGGTACTAATTGATTACACACGGGCTACTTCGGCTGGGTTGTAGTATACGGGATGATATGGAAACCTCTTCTCCTCCAACCAGCCGTTCCATCCTTAGAGAGACCAAAAACTTCAGAAGCTATGATTACCTTTGAATACAAACCCAAAACAAGTCAATCTCAACTTTCCCATTCGTATGAAACCACGATCAACACTAATTTGTAATGCAACACGCCAGAGACTCCTCCAACACCTCACTCTTCCAGTGTTATTCAACCACAGCCTCTATGGAGGTATAACAAACCTGTTTTTAAACAAATCTGTGTCTCATCTAGAAAAACAACTTTTGCTTTCAGAGAGCCAGACTACAATTATTCACTAAAGATGGGGGGGGGAGAGGGAAACAACTAATACTAAACTTACTCTTAGTATCAAACTTAGGTTTATAAGCAGCAATGCAATGCATTAATTTAAGACACAGGCTTTTGACTCATCAGCTCACATTAAAGGAGAAGATTCGTACAGGGTGATGAAAGGCAAAGTCTGGACCCAGCAGCAGAATGCCGCAATCAAAGATTACAACACCATGATCTTTGGACAGTCATGCTTGTGACTACAGACACAGAGAACGTACATTCTAGATCCCAGCCCACCCCCCCCAGGAGAAATGGAAGGATCCAGTATTGCAGTTCAGACATTTTACACAATAATACTGAAAATTAAGACACCTCRGCTGTGCGTTTTCTTGAAAAGCAGTGCATTTAAAGCGTATTAGCYCCTCATTCAAGTAGCTAGTCCACTGCAGTACTTACTAGGTGCACCCTGCACGTGTCAGAAGGAGGAGAAGACCTGTTATCTAAAGATTCTCACTTTTATTACAGAAGCATTCATGACTGCGAGAGCTATATAATTACTTCAGTTAAAAATACATAAAAGAAATGTTTGACTAGAGCTTGGGRAAAATCAAAGCAACATTACTGTTCACGATACTAAACACTGAACTCCATGACCTCCAAATTCTACGTAGCCAGATTTGCTGGATTTGAGAGAACTAAACTAAGTGAAAAATGCTGAGCTTTTCTTAAAAACATGGTTGTGATCAACTCTGACTGGTTATGCCACATCTGTTAACTATAGGTCTGCTATACTCCATAATCCCCTTCTTTTAACTAATGTGTACAGAGGGGAAGACAAAACAAAGCACAGTTCCTCTCCTGAGCTGTGAACTCCACCCAAAAGTGCAACCCAATGGCACAGGAGCCAGGCTAGCACAGACACGCAAGCTGGGAGATCTTTGCTAATGATCACACCAGCTGGATTATGTCCCTYAACTTCTGTACTAAGACTGCCCACCAGTTAGGAGGTACTAGCACATTCTGAAGACTCCGACGAGCATTTTGTTAAGTCACGTATGACAGCATCTATGGAAGAGTTTGCTGAAGGAAGCATTACCATACAACAGAAATGGAAGCAACAAATGTATTTGACAGGAGGTCAGTAGTCTAACATAGGACTGCCAGTTTCCTTCCTACTTCAAATGGGAAACAGGAACAGAAACTCCTTCTGCAACAGTTGGAAAGACCACTTCTACTTAGCCAAACCAACGCAGCCTACTGTAGGCTCAATAATGTTACACAGAACCCCAAGAGGGTAAAGTAGATCAGCTTTAAGTAGAATATCCTCCCTAGACAACCCACAATATCTAGTGGCCACAGGCAAGCGCGACCCTTTGTGACAAGAGCATAAAAAACCTCCCAGAATCAACGTTCAACAGCAGAAGTGATCCCATCACCTTTTAATGCTAAATACACAATACAGTTTACAAAGGCAGGCCTCACTCTCCAGCTCTTTGAAATGCAAATTGTCAAGGTGAAAAATATTACAACAGCTCTGGAACTATCTCTTTGTAGGAATTCTTATTTGGCCAAAAGGCCAAATTGTACATGCCTGCAACACAACACAACACCACACCACAAGAATTCTTTCCCTCCAGACCAAAAGGACCAACATTTGAGGCTCACTTTTAATCAGTCTATGGAGGACGGACGGCTTAAATGTCAATGCTTTAATCAGGCACAAAAAGATTACAAAGAGAGAATCCCTTAAGGCAGTTATTTTTGTTCTATTCGGCAAGAATTTGCTAGACTCTCTTAACATGCTAAAAGATAACCAATAATTAGCAGAGCTAAGGAACCTAGAGAAACCAGATGCAGAATGCTAAATAATTTGTGCGTGCTTCCCTGAACTAAGGGTATTTCCAAAATACTGTATTGAAATCATCAAAAGAGGAAGAAGGGAGTATCACAGTTTCATCAAACAAAGGAAAACCCTCTATATTTTAAGCCTCAGGTCATTGGAACAAGAAGACCTCCTAGTTTTAGAAACAGCTTGTCTGGCAATACCAGCATAAGCAAAACTATTTTACGGCAATGGCAGAACTCTTACAAGAAAGGACATCAGAGCTCCGGATATCCTTTATAGATCTGTTCTCCAATACACTTCCCAATGAAAACTAATTTTTGCACRTGCTTAGGGGAGGGGGGAGAAACCCTGCCAACTGGAAGTTTATCCAGAATGCATGGTCTTCGGAAGTGTGCAGCTTCTTTGCCACTGATACATTGACAAGACCACCACAAGCCACTTTTTAATGCCAAKAGACTCGTTTCCACCAGAAGATTGCCAGCTCTTTACACTCTTGTGATGGGAGTATAAGCACGGTCATAGGGCAAACACCAGCAGCGTGTCATCTATGCTTGAAACAGCAGTATGTCAGGGATGCTTAGACAACTGCTTGAAGATATTTGGCTAACTTCCTTCCCCTCCTCAGAAGCAGTGCCAGGGCACAAGTGGGCAATACCTGGGCACTTTCAACCCAATTTCTCCTCCAACAGCATACATGCAAGTTTGTTAAGACTGAGTATTATTTTCTTATTCTTATCTGCACTATAAACTGGTACCCAGTTGTTCTTACACGAAGTGATGCAACAATCTGTTTTGTCAAAATAAACATTACAGGAAAACTCCTCTGTAGAGCTTATACGAAGTAAGTTTGGTATACTACTTGAAGATATTTTCTTTTAAAAATTATTAAATTTTTTATGATTACTTTTATTCAGTATGGTATTTTGGGGCTTTAATACTGTTTCTATAAGGAATTTAACACCTACACATCTTGACTACTTGCCCTCCACCCTTTGCAGTTTTGGAGAACAAAAACAGAAGAGAAATGTATTTTTCTTCCATTTGGCAACTCTTCTGAACGCCAAGTGTACTTGCAGTTCTCTCCCACCTCCTTCCACACCCTTTTCTCGCCCTTCTTCACTATTCTAATATCTCCAAGGAGTTCTTATTGCAAGGTCAGTAACAAGGCACTGCGCTTGCCTTTTAGCTCAGATAAACAGTTTTGTAAAACACACYCTTACTACCTAAGACATCCCTGAAATTCACTGTTTAAATTCAGATAATACAATAGAAAAYAGGTTTTTAGAAAAATGTTACATTACATACTTGATTTTTAATTCATCAGTGAAAACTTTTAGTTAAATTATCACTCTGCAGATGAAACTAAGTGCATGACCCCACTGTATGGGGAAAAGTATATACTACAGGAAATAAGTTCCAATAAAGAATTCCAGGACTCCATCATAATTTCTGGTTTCACTCTCAGAGCTGTCACAGCTGCCATTAAAATGAAAAACCAGTTTTTCAGGAACAATAATTGGAAGCAAGGATAGGAAAAGTAATCTTAGAGCAACAACACTTCACACGCCGCCTGGAACATCCCTGGGAAACAGCCACCCTGATTCACTCTAACTTCATTTACTCCTTTAACAAGGTTTAAGGTCCATATGAAGCAGAAGTCTTATTACCTTCTGAAAAGAACCAAACAGAGCTCGATACTGGAAAGTTACAGGTACGAGGCTGCCTGGTCACCAGCTTGACCTTAGCAGACTGGAGTACAAACAAGGAGACACTGCAGCCACTATCTGCTTGCTGATGACTACTGCGGCACGCTCGCCAGCCTGCAAGATCCCCAGAGCTGTTCTGTAGCATTAAGAGTCTTCCGTGACAGCAACGTTCAGAAAATGGGAGTCATTTTTCAACCTCCTACAAGTTAAATTTACTGCCACCCTATCATCACAGTTTAGAGAACTAGGCCTCRAAATATTTGATCAATAACAATGTATGACCTAGTCTGCAAATCACATCTGTTGAGCGCTAAATCCTGCATTTACTGTGAAGATTATCGCGAAGCAAGCTGCTGTGATCTCTGTTCTTTAGTTACATGTACTTTGGCCAACAGCTTGAAAAAGATCCGTAAATACTATCTGTGTAAACTTCTAGCATGCTCTGACAACCAYGCAGTGAAAACAGCGAGTTTCTTTTTCAGTAACCTCCCAGAGACAAAAGCCTTGTTGACAACTATATCATCAGGCCAGAAAACCCTAGAACTACTGAGTGCATCTTCTAAAGCCAGCTTCTTGGAACAAAAAATAAATTAAAAAAGAGGGAAGGATGTGCATCCCTTCCAGGACATCCCGATAGCCCCCTGAAAGCTTGCTGCTACAGAGAAAGGGGCTGCACACCAAGGCATCCGAAGGCAGATAGAGGACAGTGTTGCCACAGCCCAAGTCAATGCAGAGGCCACCAGAAAGACCAGCCCAAGAGAAAAAGTCTCCCACCGACCACCAGAACCCCCTGCYGAGGCGAGCCACGGCGTGGGAGCTMTTCCTGGGGGTTGCTGTTGAGATAGACCAAAAGCACGAGGCAGTGAGAGCTGTTTGCACRCCGTGCCTCGCGGCCAGCAGCAGCAACAACAAAATCCTTCTCCAAATACAACCAGCCCTTGTCAGAGACCAGGCTGCAACACCAAACCTCCCGGTTACGCTTTCTGAACTGAGGTGAAGGAAAGAGGAGTGAAGGGTGAGAGACTTGGGGAAGACTTTGTGCTCTGAGAATAATGTCACAGGAGAACTAGGAACTTCATGTCTTCTGGAGATGTTTGACGAAATATTCTTACCCACACCCACACAAGATTTTCAAATTCCTTTAACCAACAACCAGTACTGAATCAACAGGCACAACGCTAATGAAATCAGAGCTAGAGTATCTCTCTGTATTGGGTATAGAGCAGAATGAGAAGCTTAAAAAACAAAACAAAAAAAGCAATAAAAAGATCAAACCACACCTAGTAACAGCGGTTTCAGACAAAGCTGGTCCTACACATATCAGACTCTGGACACATTAGAGCATGACACAAAATACTCAAGAGCATTTCTTTTAGGCCAAGGACTGCTCTTCCAGAGGGAAGGTGAGGGAAGACATCACCGCCTGCCAACACTAAGCAGGGGAAGTTCCTCCCCCAGATCTGGGAGCAGAGGTCCCACGAGCACCCTCTGATCTAGCAAGCTCCACAGCAGAACTAGCAACACAGGAAGATCACGATCATCTTTTTTCCTCCCATACAAGATTCATACATATAAGAGTGTCTTAGAGTTTCCTTTGAAATCCTTATTTTAAATATATATTCCAGAAAAGGTACCTAAAAATCATACTCATAAGGTGTGCAGTAGACACCCGTACAYACGCACATGCAGACACAGAACAGTCATAGAAAGCAAGCGACACTGACACRCAAATTACAAAGCCACAATGTTTTGTTACTGCTTTTGTTGTGGCCCTTCTTCCTTCAAATGAATCCCAACAAGCAGCAGCAAGTAAGATTAGGCAATAGCCTCTGACTTTKTTGTGTAACTACACACAAGAGAGATACCGTATGTTCATTACACTTGATGAGGATGTTCAGAATCAACAATTCCACCAAGTTTTAGACACAAGAAGTGCTCGAAGCCACAAGACTGACCAGGCAGCATGCAATTGTGCTCACCACTTTCATGAGTATCATTCCTCAAGCTCCCCAAGGCCCAGACTTGTAGCTGTCTCAGCTAGACCTAACTGCACACTCTTCAGGTAAGCTGGACTAGCACTTTGAGATAGGAACACTACACGTTTCAAAAGGCCAAGACAATGCTTGAAGATATCCATTCACTTGTATCCTGTAACAGAACCACATTCCTACTCACCGCTTCATTTTAATGAATCAGAATTGGAAATTACATCCAGTAGACAAACAAGGATGGTGGAACAGCTTTTCACCTTGACGTGTGTAACTCAGTGACTCACTAAACATAAACCCTGAACTTTCTGCAAACAATGCCAATACACATGAGCCATTGTCCACAGAGTTATTAGCGCACTGTAATTTGATCTTCTCTTTAATACATCCATGTTCTGTATAGCAGACTTTACACTACATGAAGGAATTTGCATTAGTCATGACCCAAGAGCAGCAGCTGGGAAGCAAAAACGAAGCGTTRAACTCAGCTGGTTCTGCCTGGCTACTGAGCAGAGTGAAGCAGGTAGGAGGAAGGGGCCAGGGCAGCTAATTTATGATAACCCTTCCAAGTCTGTACGCAAAACCAAAAAGCATCACTTGTCACAGAAGCAACATCTGTACACTTCTGTTCTTACAAGGCCAAAGAGGTAAAGATAGCCAAAGCACAGTATCAGCACAGGTAAAGGTTAAAGTCTGCTGAGATTCATACCAGCGGGGACCGAGGTGTTTAGTTCAGARAAGCGGGTCTGAGCGGCCGCTGCAGACGAAAACCTGAGGCTCCGTCTATGCCAGGGAAAGCAGCAGCAACACAGTCCCAATGACCCTTCACAGGCCCGTATTTAAAGGAGATGCTTTAGAAACCAGCGTGAGCATAATCAGTTTTAACACATCACACCAAGCCAATCACCAGGACACTTCCAGAAGTAATGCTGATTACTTTACATCGTAATGATGTAAGCACCAGGTATCTTACTTAACCAGTGAAAAAGCCTTGGTTGGACCTCAGCTGCCCGGGAGATCAGAAACCATAAAGTCACAGCCGTTAGATGGAAGAACTGTAAGCAYGTTCCCAGGTTACTAGCACTGCCTCAGGTGATGAATACCAAATGTTCAGCCTAACTTACTTTTCCAAGTTTTTATTACAAGTTTACTTTCTTTGGCATTTCACCCAACCTGAAAGGTGAAAAAGAAAAAATGGTTTTGGGGAGGTTTTTTTGCGGGTTTGGTTTTGACTGTCTTTTTTTTTTCCCCTCTCTTCCTCCCACCCCCTTTCTCTTGCAAAAATATTTAATCAGGAGAATTCATACACCTACTTCAGGGCACCTTGGGAGTCACAATGTTTCCCTGTTTCCATCTGAGTTTTTTTYACACCTTTCACTCCTGCCCAAGTTTTCTTTTCTGCGACAGTCTTTGACATCTTTACCACACAATACAGGTTAATACGGACACAGATTCTAAAAACAAAAACTCACCCGCCCAGCAACATTCATGCTGTTTTCTCTGCTTAATATTAAATTTTTTGAACACGGAAACTTAGTTAGACAGACGCTAAATTTAACAAAAATCTATTTGTCAATGACACTTCAGTAAAGCCAGTATATGTACTCRGAGCTAAAACAGTGCCCTGAAACTTGATTTATTTGGTTGGAAGCATGAATATATTCGACTGAACGCAACAGGCCTCAACTGTTAAGAAAGCTGGAAAAAATATTTATTTCTGTGAACCACTAGCAAAGTTTCCTTGCAGGTATTCCAGACAGACAACAGCTGCAGAACAGCCAAACCAGAAGCCCTCCTCTGTGAACGCAGCACCTTGTTCAAGGCTCAACATAACCTTATTTGTGTCTCTGAGACATAAATAATCAAAAGACTAATATGAGCAACACATTCAGTCTTGCTGCTGAAAGCACAACAAAAACAAGCTCAAAAAACTGGTCAAAAACAAACAAAAAAACCTCTCCTAAAACAGACACTGAAGYTCTTATAGCTGAATATTTACATATATTAACATTTGGTTAAAAACTGGTAAATGCTCCAATATTGTATTTTGGTTCATTTGAAACAACAGATGGATTTTGTTTTTTAAGTGCAACTAATTTAGGACTGATTTCAGCTTCAGAAAGTGTGTTGTACTTCAGGTTCCAACTAGTGATAATCTGAATTATTTGCGTACTGAAACATATGCCAGGTTGTTGAGTACTTCTGGCGAAGAAACAGGCAAAATCGACTGCACATCACAAGTGCGGAGCTGTGTCCACATGGCAATGAAAACAACTGTAGTAAAATAACCAAGTATCACTGGTTAAGTAAGACTTAGTGAATTCAAAGTTGATCCTACGATCGGCCACAGATTAATAATGCAAAAGGAGGTTAATTTTAATTATCCAGAAGAGAGATKTGATCCTGCCCCGTCTCGGTGAGGGGGACACCACAATTTACCTGCACTGTTTTCCCAGGGGTGCTCAGTAAGACTGACCAACCACCAGCAAACATGCATTGATTGGTCTCTATTTGGATTTTTTTTAATAAAAGATTGAGACACGTCTTATCAAAGAACATCATTCTTGATCATCTCAGAAAACAAGGTGGCAAATACAAAGTTTATGAAAATAAATTATCAAGAAGCATTTTAGGGAGGTAGTACAAGATTTTGCATGCTTGGCTTTTTTTATTACAGGAAAACCATGGGTCTAATTGAGACAAAGACTCAGGATACTACACTGTATTAAGAAATAGAATGATAAGAGGCAACTACCCACCCCAAGCACTCTTACAAGACAAAATAGGGGAAAATGTAAGCGCTAAAAACCTCCTAACTCATCAAGCTGGCAGCTGAAGAGACGCAGCTCTCCCGAAGCTCCGAGGCTTGTCAGACAATCCCCTAGGATTGTCAACACTGTATTTATCATGACCTTAAATACATTAATTTAATGAGCAGCTTGGGAAAAAAAAAAATGTGTTTTTGTTTTACCTTCAACTGAAAGCTATGTGGTGGGGAAGCGCAGGAGGAGGAGAGAACGTTTATTACTGTTTCATTAAGGTAATAAAGAATTTCAGGACCTGTTTCATTAACAAAGAAACTTTATTCTGCTTGTGAATAAGACTCAAACAATCTTAAGAGCTGTCAGCCACCAGTACTATATCCACTCCTCAGGTACTACTGTTCTGAACTTTAATTTTACTAGACGGCTATAAAAAGAAAAAAGCTTTACAACACATTTTATTTAGAGAGACTAATATTTAAGAAAACTTCATAATTCTAGATCTTTTSTAGACTTAGAAAGATGGTGATAGAATATGGTGTCAACAAGCCAGCATAGAGGACTAGAGCACATGCACTCTCAAGCCTTTCTGTAAAGCTGCAGTTACTGAACATTTTTGCTAATAAAACAGGATTTTTCTGCATTTGATTTTTCTGTCATACAGAACAAAAATAAAACTGTACCTGTCACCTTCACAAGACTGCTTATAAAGTATTCATAATTATATTACAAGGTTTTATTTTCTTGTAATTGTAAATAATAATTGTTGTCATGTGAGTACAGAAAGGCAATCTGCATAAGGYACATAACGACCCAGCCAGGAATTTATTAGCAGTAAATTGCAGGCATGTCAGTACGTGTTCACAATCACTTTGGTTAYCACCCAGTGATAACCAATGCATCARCTTTAAAGGTCTCTTCCAACTTCCAAGCACAGTCACATGCAAAGACGGAACGAAGTCTCTGCASCGCAAGGGACAAAAGTTACGTACCGCTGGTCAGTTCATCGTTGACACACAGTTTGGGGAGGCCCTCTGGCAAAGATACTGAAGCACAGAGCTACAGAACAACCTCCAGTATTTTTACACCAGGTAACTGCTGGTGGTCTTCACTTCGAGTTCCGGAACTGTTACTCACATGACAAAGTCTTAGAAAGCATCAGCTCTGAAAGAATATATCACTAACAAAAAAATGGGGATGAAAAATGTAAGACAGAGGTTAGGTAGTAGAAAATGATGGCAGGAGTCAGGTTTCCATCACTCCTCTTCCCCTGTTTTGGAGGCCCACATACTAACAGTAAGGAATTTTTATTAAATACAACCAGCATCTGCAACTTCATTTAATACAAATTTCTTTTCGGCTTTAAGATAACTGCAAGCATCTAGATTTTTGTAGTGATTCTACAATTCTGATTACATTAAATGGCTATCCAAAAACAACACCATTGTTACATTAACACTGCTAAAAGCTCACTGCGAACTACAGAAACAATGGATTTTAACAAAGGCTAATTCCCTGTTTCACCTACTGAGTTTACAGAAAATTATTAAAAGGATGAAAAAAACCACTTCAAAATACCAGTTATTTCTGGAAACAAGAAGCAGATGTTCTCCTCTGTTTGGCTCAGCTGTGCTACACTACAAGAGTGCCTTTGTTATGCTGTCAGCAATAATTTATTTTATTTATTACAGCCATTTTATAATGCCCATCAATGTACTATTTGTGCATGATTTAGATTCATGCAGATCTATTTCTCTATATATAAGCCATCAAGAAGCATCACATACACACTCCAAATAGCAGAGCCTGTTATGACACAATTGTGCAAATTAGGTTTTTTCTCTTTTCACTATATTAATAAAAAGGGAACAGGAAGAGAAGAAGGAGTTAGTATTGCCAAATAAAGTTGAATTAACATTAATCAAGAATTACTGAAACAAGACAAAGTTAGGAAAATGCAAGAGCTTAGAGTATAAAAATAAACTCTAACTCTTTGAAGTCCAATAAAGGCAAAGGTTTCTGAACTGCGGAAAGGAAACACTGTCTAGAACAAAGTCATGAAGAACTAAAAGGAGACTGTTGGGAAAAGGATCCATTAAAAATGGAAGAGAGCATGCTCTTGGGGRGGGGAGGAGGGAGGGAGGAGAAGAAGGAAAGAGAAAGAAAAAGGAGCATAATCATTTGCTATTCTGCCCTATCAGCCACTGAGACCTTACCTGTGGTAGGCATTAAACCACTCCCCAAAAGACTAACATCACAGCCTTTGTATGGAGCTGATAAGGAATTCTGGGCCTCAAAAAATTAAACCTTTAATGAGAGAGCATAGACGGTGGCATAAACATTTGTCCTTCCCTTCTACTGCTTTGAACGAACGATTTCCTTCTGTTAAAATATTCCCAAATTATTAACTTAATATCCCCACCTGTGACACAAGAAACAGGCAGGATGATGTGCAAGACAAAGCTAAAACACTGCACAGAAGTAAATCCCAYATTCCCAACCTGCAAGAACTGGAGGATCTGCATGTATAAATACGCACACATTTAACACCACACAGACATCAGCATAACCCTGGAAAGACAACTGCAGATATTAAAATATTAAACCAGTGTATGAAATCCTGTAGTTAAAAAAAAAAAAAAAACAAAAAAAAAACCACCAAACATACATGTATTTAAAGTTATTAAGTGTCCAATTACTGCAAAGGTTTCCTCTATCTGACAAGACGGTGTGCCCAGAAGATAGGATTTGTTGGGATAATCTGTTATCGAAACTAACACTTGACAGAACCCTTGCAAATTCTACACTTTGAGGCTGAACCTGAGAGACAGACAGATTTATATACAGTGCCCATACACAGTCACAGTTCCATCTACGTAACCAACAAGTCTTCAGTTTTACAAAAGTGGCACTCGCATCCTGGAGTGGCAATCTGCCACATACGAGGGYATCAGTCCACGAGCAAACATTTTGAAAGACTTTCCACAAGAAAGACCAGCTTGCATCATATATCTGTACAATTTTATGATGCACCAGGGCAGAGGGAAGAAAGAAAATAAAGGAAAAAAACTCAAAAGATTTCCCAGACTTGAGTAGTACCAAAGAAAGTTTCTAAATGGAGTAACAGAACAGCAATTACATAAAAATGTATACATCATTAAATGTTAGCTACAATCTCTAGGAGTTCATCAAAATAATGCCCCCCGCCAAATAAATTAAAGATTGTAACACATGAAATATCTGAGCAACAACCACCAAAAAAAAAAATCAAGTGTGTACATGTCTAATATGCATAACTTATACACTTTAACAATTAGCAAACATTGGAATGTTACCACAACACTGAAAACTTGCCCTAACAGAGATTTTTCCAAGCAAAAATATTTGTAGCATCAAGGATTAAAATTTTTACTTGAGCAAGCCATCAAGATAATTCCCCAAAATAAGTAAATTATAAAAATATTTCAGTATCTCCCTGCTTAGTACCTTAGATCTTACAAATTAAAACATTTTGTCAAGAAAAAGTCCTAAAAATCAAAATCATACRGATAATCATACCACTCCTAAGCAAAATTTGACGTGTGGATTATTTATCTGTATTTTTCCAGAGACTGCTGTACAGATGATAGTTATGAAGCACCAGACCATGCTACTAATCAGCACAGCCCCAACCCTGTAATTTGTAATACCCAGGTAAACTGCTCATATAAACTGCAGCATCTGAAATAGAGAGGGGGGCAGAAAGGGACTGAAAGYGATTGAAACTCATGTGGTCAAGCAGCTTTGGCTCATCATCAAATACCAACCATGGTTKGGGGAATTTTGGGGGGTTTCCTGTATAAAAATGTAGTCAAAGTGCAYGAGCAGCCCCATGCAGCCAATTTCATCTGGGAGGAGCCGATGATAMCTTGCTACAAGAGTAGGAGGGGAGAAATGAAGCCACACTTTTTGTCTCTGCACAACTGGATACTTTAAGACAGGAGTCACCAGCTCGTACACCCTGTGCAGGGACACCCGAAACTGGGGTCTGACCCTAATGGCTGCGCTAAGCAGGTTTCGACTTCCCTGACCTAAGTCTTGCTGCCTATAGAAGAAAGTTGACAAGTCAGGATGCTTAGCACAATTTCAAAAAAAAAAAAAAATATTACATTGCAATTGTTTCCCCCTTATCACCCTATATCCATCTGTCATCACATCTCAGAGCATATGCTTGGGAAATCTGGCAGAGTGCGGCCACGCTGGGGAGGTTTGATTTTTTGCTTTGCGCCTGAACAGGTAGTATAGATCCAGAAYGGGGACCCCCAGATACACCATGCTATTGAAACAGGAAAGTGCTTTTCTTGAAATCAGGTTAGTTTCTAAATGTATATAAACAAAAGTACCCCAAGAAAACAAAAGTGATTTGACTGTAATTATCCACTCAGCAACAGGCAACAAGAACAGAGGCCCCAATCCTGCCAAGTTTTAAGTACATGTTTAACTTTAATCACAAGTAGTCTCACTGTGCAGTGTCTCTAAATGCCTGCCAAAAAAGGGCCAGATTAACAAGGGAATTAAGKTTTTTTTTTTAAATCACTTTAGCGGTGCTATTAGTTAGATTAGCAAAGATTAGATGGGYTTTTTTTTTTCCACAATTGAGATACCTTGGCAAATTCAAACCTGCACAGAACCCTGATGTCAGTCTCTGTGGGAATCTGCACAGATCCACATGAACCCACAAGCAYGGTCCAGCGCAGCTGGACACCATGATATCTAAGCAAAATATTTATTTTTGGAAGTTATTTTTGGCAATATTTATTAAGGCAGTTTTAGCCAAAATAAGGTGACAATCCTAAAGAATTCCACAACGATTGCTGGAGGGGAAATTGGGGATGTCTAAAAAGAAAAAAAAAAAAAGAAAAAAAAAAATGAAAAGCCTTGCACAGCTGTGAGACGTCGGTATTGCAAGAAGCAGCAGCRGGCAGATGTTTCGGGCCAGGCCAGACTACCTGTTCCCCAAAGTCAAACCCATGACGAGCCAGCACGGTATGCTAGCTCATGAATGACACTTCTGTGATGAACCCAGTTGCCCAACACTGCAAACCACACTAGGAATTTTCCTAACTGAAGACTACAGCTGAAAAGAAAGAAAGGTCTGAAGCAAGAGGGGAGTGATAAAAATAAGAAAACAGAAAGAACAGAGAGACTGCCTCATCATTAATTTAGGGAGCAGAGACACAAGGAGGAATGTATCGGATATCCCAAGGCAAGTAAACATTGGGACTGAACATGTGTGCTTCACTCACTCACAAGACTGACTCGAAGGGGAACGGGGGTCTCTGTCCTGCTAGGATGTACTCTGAAGCAGTCTCTGCAGCAGTTCTCCCCGAGTAGCCTTTTGATAATTAACTTATAAGGAAGACCAGGCAGGACATTCTGCTCTYCATGAAGTATCAAGGGAGAACAGATGTTTCCCAAAGGGACAAACTCAAGAGCGTATCATTTCATACCACTAATTCTTGAGCACATTAAAAAAAAAAAAAAAAAAATCACAGTAAGGGAAACAAATAAAAAAGGCTAGGTTAAGCAAACAAACTTCAATCAGCCTTTCAGTGAAATGCAAATGCTATCAAACATATTTCATTATGAAATTAATGCTCCATGATATTACCATTCCCAAAAATACATGGCTGATTACAGACTAGCTTTTGGGGAAGGGACAGAGGAGGCAGTTAATTGCAAAATGTGTTTTATTGTAGCCTCGCACATTTCTACACTCCCACTCACTGGAGAAACATCTCTTTATGAAGTCTGCAAAGCATAATTAGTTTGGTTTTGTTTAAATCTGCATCACTGTACAGGTAAGCAAAGTCTTTCAGCTCGCTAACTTTTCCCAGAAGTTTTGCATCACTGAAACATGCATAATTTACTTTTCAGTGATCTACCTCTTCTTCTTCTTCCTACAGCTTGCCTGAAGTAGTTCATAAAGCGCCTTATGTCTATATCCAGCATGCTACTGGATGTTTAAAACACTGTTGGTTTCGAGAGGTCCAACTTTAGAAAGTAGAAATAAATAAATAAGCAAATTCTACATAGAAGTTTCTGAGCACCAGCCTGGTCATGTGCAGCACGCAAACACCATGAACCACCGAGCAGAAAGCCTGCCGGAATACAGRTTTACGTAAGGGAAAATAAAAAATAAATTRAAAGACCTAGCGGGGAAGGAGCTGCAGTTCCCTTACCTCCGGAGTCCTTTCTGATGGTTTCTTTCGCAAAGCCTGTTTAATCCTGGGGTCCACAGGAGAGGTCATTCTATTACTCTGCTCCTCCAGGTCCGTAACTCCTCAGAAATAGCTGGCGGGGGGCGATGCCTCCAGACGAGCAGGGGACACGAAACACAACAACACAACGCGATCAGCCGAAGCTCCCGCCCGGACTCGGCAGCGCCGTCGCGGCCCCGGAGCGGAGCGCGCCTCGGCCCCGGCGCCACGGGCGGCCCCTCTCGCCGCTGCCCCGTGGCGGGGCGGGGACGCGCCCCGAAACTTTCCCCGCGCCGGGGGCCCGGGGGAGGCCGCGCCGCCTCGCACGCCGCCGCGGGGCAGGCGGCGGGCTCGGGCGGGGAGGGGAGAAGGGAAGGCCGAGGCGGGAGAGGGGACCGCGGCCGGCGGGGGCGCGGGGAGGGCAGGCCCCGGGCCGGGGCGGGCGCGGTGCCCGCTGCCGGGCTGGCTGCTCACCAGGCGGGCGGCTCCTCCGCGGCGCTCGGGGCGCCTCCGGCTGCCGGCTCAGCAGCGGCGCTCGGGGCAGGTGGCGCCGGCTCCCGCCGCCGCGTTCCCCCGGCGGCCGGCGCCGCTCCCCATCGCGCGGGCCCAGGCGGCGGCGCGGCCCCGCCGTGAGGAGAAGTGCGCGCGGGCTGCGGGAAGTTACCGGCCGGAGCGGGACTCCCTGCGCCCGCCCGCTCCCCGCGCGCTCGGCCCCTCCGCCGAGCGGCTCCGCCCGCCCGGGCAGCACAAAGCGACGCGGGCGGGTGAGGAGTTTCGCGACGGGGCGCCAGAGGCTCCTCCGCCTCGCCCCGCGCCCGGAGCCTGGCCCGCGCCTCCCCTCAGGCCGCCAGCAGTCACCAGCGCCGTCCCGACCCCCTGCCCCGCTCACCCACCGCACATCCCCCCTCAGACAGAAAAGTGCGAGAGCGGGCTCTTTAACCCAGAGAATCAGCAAGAAGGACGAGGGGCGGGGCGCGGGGGTGGGCGGGGCTGGAGTGAGCACCGCCCCCCGCCTGCGGTAGGGTGGGGAGAGGGCGGGGTCAAAGAGCAGCGCGGAGGGAAGGCTCGCGAGGGTTGGGAGGGGCTGGGCGCATGCGCGCTGGCGGCGCTGAGGGGGAGGCGGGGGGTCCCCGGCGCCGGGCGGGCTGTGCGGCGGGGCCGGCGGCTGGTCCCGCGGGGCGGAGCGGGCCCCTTCGGCAGGCCGGGGCCGAGGCTGCCGGTGAGCGCCGGGCCGCCGTCAGAGCAGCCGGTAGGCGTTCGAGCGATGCCCGGCCAGGGGTGGGTGTCACCTCGCCCCCTTCCCCCTCACAGGCCGCCGCCCCCAGGGCGCCCGCCGAGCTTCTCCTGGAAACACCGCTTGTCCCGCCCTTACACCCGAAATAACTCATTTTCTGCATTAATTGCATTGCGACATCAAATGGGCCATACTTCAACTAGAGGTTCCATGGGCAGGGATAACTTTCTCGTCATGACACCAACCGTTGGGGTGTCGTTTCTTCACCGTCACTCCTGTACTTGGCAGGCRTTCCCACCTTTTCCTCACAGCTCGTAGAATATTTCCCTTCTGGGTTCTTCAGCTTCTCAAAGTCTTCGGCTTCGGGCCCGGAGCTGTGGGGTTCAGGTTCCCCAGACCCCATCCCTGCTTTGCCCAGCGAGGCCTCGTGGGCATCTGGCATGAAGGTGAAAAGACCGACCTACGGAATTTGGATCTCGGCCTTAAACAAAAAAAGTCTTGTGGGGTTTTTACCAAGTGGACCTGGGCTGGTTCCCAAGTCCTCCCAAGACCTGCATTTCCAGTGGCGACGGCCCCTCGGGGACACCAGGAAGCAGCCACGGATCAAACATGCCTCGGAAGATTTCCTTCCTTACACCAAGTCCAACTTTGTAAATTTGTGAGATCAAAGCTATGCAGGCACACAGCTTGTGTTTGTCCTGGGTTTTTTTTTCTCTTTCCTTCCTAATAAACAAGAGTGTTTCTGTTTCTTCCCTTTCTCCAGCTATTCCTTCCCGTTTGCTTTACCACTTGCCCTTTATGGCACAATTGTCTTTGTTGTACTGAAGGACTCTATTGGCTGTTCCAAGTTGTTTTATAATATTTCTAGTGTTTTCTTCAAAGAAAAATCTGAGGAAATTTGACATTTCCTCAACTGTAGACTTTTTTGGTGCTGTGCCTAGTATCATTGCAGGCACAACAACAGCGGAATGGCTAGCCCGGATCTTAAAAGCAACTATTCTTAACATCACAAAGTCATTAYACTGCAATCACTAGAGAGGCAATACAAGATGCTCTCAAAAATGACAATCGGGTAATGATACAGTTTCAGTTCCATAAAGTCTAKCAAAACTACTTTTTTTTTTTTTTTACTTCATTCTGGACTTCCGTGGTAAAATTAACATTTCCAAATATCATGTCTATTATTGTTCCAAAGGTCAGAAGTTTGTACTTGTTATTTGGCAGAACATGTTATCCTTTTTCAACTTTAGTACATAAAATATTATTTCCAGTAGTGTGGGAATCTTCTGAGATTCCCTGCCAGGAACCCAAATCAAAAAGCTGGACATCAAAAGTTGTCCTGAGTAATTGGGGAGAAGCAAGTAGAAAAGAACTAAAGCATGAATCCTTCTTTATTAAGAGATTCTTTTTTTCTTATTTTTTCCTTCATGTTTTCTTTTTTTTTTTTTTACCAGAGATGTAATAGCAAATAAAGTAATTTTTATTTATCAGCTCAGTTTATACTTAAAGATCATGTAAATATAAAAGATTAGTCGGTACTCCCCAAGTGCAGGTGGCTGGAAAAAACTTCATGGAAGACTAGAATAAARGGCATAACTGAAATCTGTGCTATGACAGTTCTCATGGATCTGTAATAATTTAAATCCCAATCCCATTTTTTTAAAAGGTAACTCATTCTACCACCTGTTCTAGCTGTTCAGCGTTCCTGCAATCAAAATAACGCAGAAGTGGGCACTCAACATGGGAATACAATTAGTAGCCTAAGAATTCCTTTTTGTTTTGCACGCAAATTATCTTACTCACTGTACATCAGCCAGCAGCCGCGCATGGAGCAGTAAGGTAGACAGAGGTACTCGATAGGAACCAAAGTGCTATTCCAATGGAATTGCTTGGCTCAACTGACCTGTCAAAAAAGACTTTCCTCACTCCAGAAGTACCTGAATTTGGGTAGGTAATGGCTCTAAAAGCTGCAATTATTCCAGGGGCTATTTTAGCTGTCAGGTTTATTTTCCCAAATATCTGGAGAACAATGGAAATGAGTGTCATGATCCTAACTGCTTACTGGTGCTACRGCCTATGTCTCCACACCGTAAAGCCTACGTAGTTAAACACAATTAAGAAGCTTTCACAAGTGAGTAATTTCAGGGCTGGGATTAAAGGATGTGGCTAAGCAGGATGCCTATTGTCTGTGCRGAGGGGAAAATTTGCTTCCCTTTTGTCTGGATTGTATCACGCTGCCCAAATAAAGCTTCATTACTTACCACGTAGTTTTTTTATTTATTGAAAAATAACCATATCTGTAGTCTTACATATAAGAATYGAAGGTGTCTTGCTATTTATACAGATGAGTTGCAATCTCAGGAGATTAAATGTTTCTGCTTCAAACATCCGTGAATTTGAGAAGATCAGCTAAATTACGAAGTACATCTCCTCCTCCTGGTATGTTCCTTCAATTGTTCTGGTTCACTGACACTCCCAAAGATGTCTTCTAATCTCACGCCTTTCACCACCRTGTGCACATCCCAGATTCTTCAGGGTAAAACTCAACTTCCTCACCTCTCCCAGTGGGAAAGATACACAATCATCGTACAATGAAATATTTTTTACTTTTATTTTTATGTATTCTATATATTTCTTGTTCCCGTGAGTTTTACTACAGCCTGGCAATTTCCTTCCTCTCGTTCTCCAATACGGCTGTTAGGCTATTGTTTTTGATTTCTTAGCTTTGGAAAAAAATTCCCCTTCAGAGATTCATTCACATCATTGGCAACGACTACTAGCTAAGTATGCGGTTAACAGGCCACAAGGAAGACGTACAAACTAATTCTCTGCCTGACTAGAGGAAAACAAAATGTTCTGGGATCCCCCAATGGGAAGAATCTCTTCAGACTGTTTTACCATATTTGCTTATTCTGGTGATCAACTTCCCGAGTAGAACATGTTTGTGACGGTTCAGTAAAAGTGTGTGAAATCAGGGAGGCGCAGGGATAATTAGTCATTTTGTGCAAGTGCACCTTTTGCAGGAAAGTTACATTTTTGTAAATGGCACAACACTGACCAGGTACCCAGATAAGAACATTGATTGCCTGTCTAAAACAGCATTTTGCAGCTCAAAAATTCAATTTCTGAAATTATGTCCCAGAAAATGTGAAATACCAAATTATTTTTGCAAAATCAAAAGCRAGAATGAAATGGTCATTTTGTATTGTACCACTAATTTTGCTCCACTAACTTTGCTGAGAGAAAGTTCCCCACTGTGCATATTCCTAGAGCTTCAGTGCAAAGGATAGCGGTAAAATGTAGAAGTGAAGCATGAGAATTGTGAGATCTTTAYCTTTCTGCTGTATCATAATAACATTTTTAAAACTAAAAACCTATCTTTGCTCTCTTTAACTCAAGACTAGCGTGGCTTTCCTTCCACGTACAGATATTTCCTGAAGGGGAAAACTAGAAAGCCAAGTACAGGTAAGCAATTACAGAGTTCATCGTGACGGTCAAACCCTTATTTTTCAGCCTTAACCAACAAGACTGAAACAAATGGGAGGCCGAACAACTTTTACATGCGGGGATACAACGCTTTCTCTACTTATGCTTTACCTTCGGCGGCAATTTTCCCTGTCACACGTCTTTGATGGTCTCTAATGTGCTGAGTGCTGGTGTGAATGTACTGTGAATACAGTGAGCCTTAAGATTGAAAGATCTTAAGACTATTAACATGCAAAGAGAGGGGGATGACAAGCCCCAGCTGCTCCCTAGAGCAGACTGAACCATAGCTCCGGCTGGAGAGATTAACCATTTCCTACGTCTTAGCTCCCAACTGAAGGGAACATCTCCTCTCGACTGAGGCCACTTTATGGGATGTCCACGGGAAAGGCTTCATGGAGGACAGGTGGAAATTCTGAAATAACAAATATTTCATGCTTGAGGATGCTTAGCGGGTTAGGAACATCGCACCCTGGCCATCGTGTCAGGTAATGCCCAGCCAGTCAGGCACCGATCGCTTCTGGAGTCCCAGCTCCCAAGTTAGGAGCAATCTGCTAAAGCAAACAGTGAATTAGGTTGTTTGCTACTCATTTACAAAGGTTTCTATGAAAACAAAGATGTGCATTGATACGGACTCTCTGAAAGTTGCCAGTGAGGACAGTGAAAGCTATTTATATTGAAACAGCACTGGCTGTCCCGTGATGCTTACATATATGTTCTCATCTACCTCGTTTCCCCTCCATGTCCAAATGTGAAAAGACACGTATCAAGAAGGGCATTCCCCTCCCTTGCCGGCTGCTGAGTGACTCGGAAGGTGCCCTGAAGTGAAGAACGGCTGTCCGCCCGTCCTGCGCCCGCCGCCAGCCCGCCGCCGAATTACCAAGCTCTGTTGGATGTGAGTGAGTGGGATCAGGAGCGAAAGGGCTCCTGCCAAGTCACCAGAGCATCCAATCTGCCCCGGGCATGGTATAGTGTACAACATCATCAAAAGTGCCTGATAAAACAGAATAAGAACTGACAAAAACATTCAAAATTGTTATAAAATACCATCTAAAATAAAAACAGCTGGTTTGCTTAAAGCCAGAAGTTCTTGCCCCGAACAGACCCACGCTCCACAATGGAACAGCTCTGTCCTTCTGTCTGAAACAGGATCTTTTATCAAATGGTTTGTCTGTCTTCTGCCATTTTATTCTTACTACRCACCGCCTACAGATATTTGATTCCAGCCCCAGCACTTTGTTGGCAAGAGCTAAAAGAGCATATGGACCTGTCTAGATATTGGAGGTACCCAGCAACAGTATACAGATGTCCAAGCTCTAGCCTGAAAAAATTAAAGATGGGGGCGGCGGGGGAAAAACCTGCCCTGACAGGAGGCAATCTGGAGTCTAGTGACTACCCCATTTGCATTTTCTTTGTTGTTATAATCAGGTTAAAAATTTAACTGAAAGATTTTCTTCATTTGTCTGTAGGAAACCTCATGCCAAAAACCATTAGAAAGGGGAGGGTGGGTGAGAGAATGGGCTGGGCACAGATAAAGATGAAGACTTAAAAAAAAAAAAAAAAAGCAAAGCAGAAAAAAGAACACCCTTGCCATGGGAAACTCCCCACCAGTAATCTGGCATCGGTAGCCAATTCAACATATCTTATTCCAAAAATTTAATGTCTCTTTCATTAATTTTTGGGGGCCGCTTAAAGCTGTACAACTRTAAGTTGCAAGAAGATTTCACAAACAGTGGGGATTTTGTCACGATGACCTGTTATAACCCAGCGAGAACATGCAATGGTATTTGTATCTTTCTACTGAGTGGTTATTTTCAGAGGCAAAAAGCCAAACACTTGCATAACTCAATATTACCACTCTGTGTATCTATGACATTCGTAAGTGGACAACACTTTGGCTGACAATGTTGAGCTAGTAAAAGAACAGGGCATGTCTACGGAGAGGAGCCAGTTTAAATATGATAAAAGATTAGAGTAAATAGGATTTCAGTCCTCCCCCTTTTTTAAGTAAATGGAGTAATTCTCTGAGCATGTGGAAAAATAATAAACAACCTCTCTGCTGCCAAATAACAGGCTAACAGTCTAGACTTTTTCTTAACTGGCAATCAACTAGGTTAAGAAATTGTGAATAAACGCCTGACATGCTATTTCTCTGCTTTATGCAATCGAATACATGCTACTTATTTGTGAAATCCTACGAGAACTATTACAGCGTTTGAATCAAGACCAAGGCTGGGGAAGACTTGCAGTTCTTACCCTTTTCTTGCTGCCGGTGTCAGCATCACGGTACTTTGCAACCACGGGCTATGATGGGTCCCAGCTATCACAGCTGGGACCAGGGCAGCAATTCAGCCGGCATCACATCAGCTTTCTGCTCTGTGCGTGTATTTCGTATGTTTGTAGGAAGATGTGTGTCTGTGTGTTTGTGTTTCTGCGTGTGTGTATAAACTATAATTTGATTACGAAGAAATGTTGCACAGTTTAGCAGACTCCGTTCAGGCCCGGGGGCCGGGAATGCTCGGTGAACTCATTGCAAAGTTATGTAGGCCAAAATCCCCTGTATCGTCCTCTGGTTTTAGTCACATTTTGATGCTGTCGGTCTGATTTTTCTGATGAAGAGAGTATAAACAGCTCCCGCTGACATTAGTGAGTTAGCAAGTGCTCAGCTCCTCCACGCTGGTAAATTGGGTCCCCTCGCGTCAAAGCAGTCAGTGTCAGAGGCGGYTGCTTTTATCATCTGTCTTCGCACGATGACATACATCCTTATTATTCCTTATGATCTGTTCTCCGGCTTTTAATGACCCCACAGAGGTAATGAGATGTTTAGTTCCCCCACCCAAGCACAACCATATGGATGAGATGGTATCAGGCGGCTTGCTGAAACCATTAAATCTCAGGCATGCAGAATATCCAGAAAGTTCCTGTTTTCAGCATGTCGGTTTTGGTCTTCAAATGCAGAAGCATACRGCATGCTCACATGATGTCAGCGGCATAACAGAACAAACTGTCTTTTGCAGACAAAATCCTGTCTATTTTTAACTTTAAAAAGGTTGCAGAAAGCCAACTGTATCCTGGGCTCCATCAAAAGAAGCRTGGCCAGCAGGTCGAGGGAGGTGATTCTGCCCCTCTACTCCGCTCTCATGGGTCCCCAGCTCTGGGACYCCCAGCATAAGAAGGACATGGACCTGTTGGAGCAGGTCCAGAGGAGRCCGTGAAGGTGATCAGAGGGCTGGAGCACCTCTCCTATGAAGACAGGCTGAGAGAGTTGGGGTTGTTCAGCCTGGAGAAGAGGAGGTTCAGGGAGACCTTATAGSAGCCTTTCAGTACCTGAAAGGGCCTACAAGAAAGCTGGAGAGGGACTTCTTACAGGGGCATGTAGTGACAGRACAAGGGGTAATGGCTTTAAACTGAAAGATGGTAGATTTAGATTAGATGTAAGGAAGAAATTCTTCACTCTGAGGGTGGTGAGGCACTAGAACAGGTTGCCCAGAGTAGTTGCGGATGCCCCATCCCTGGAAGTGTTCAAGGTCAGGTTGGACGGGGGTTTACGCAACCTGGTCTGCTGGAAGGTGTCCCTGCCCATGGCAGGGGGGTTGGAACTAGATGATCTTTCAGGTCCCTTCCAACCCAAACCATTCTATGATTGTATGATCTGCAGATGACTCTTCTTCCACTCGGTGTGGTTTTCCTCCCTTCCTGCCCTCCTTCCAGAGGCCCTGGCCTTGGTGACATCACACAGTARTTCTGTATCATGGTAGATGTGATGGCAGGGGCTATGGATTCACAGCAGTGTCCCAGAGTCTGTGGTGCCCTCTTCCCACAGCCCAGAAGCTCTCCTGCAGTGGACAGCTGAGRTGCTCCTGCTGAGAGACCACCAGACTCTCACACCTTGGTGCATCAAAAAGCCAAGACATGCAGGGACACCGGCCGTCCTTCCTCGGTGGCAGGGGAGGGACACAAGTGCGGACCCGGGAGGAACGGCCTCGCTAGGCGCGGAGCGGGAGCTGAAGGYAGAGCACCAGCAAGAGCCAACGCGTAGAGTCAGAGTCCTCCTGGAAGACCTGCTCACTTCTCCTTTCGGCACACCAAATGGGGAGGGACCCTCATGGCAAACCCTGTCATCCCACCCCAAAGGTCCGCAGCGTCTCCTAGCAGGGCTTTCAGCGGGGAGGGGAGGCTGTGACTGTCGTACAGCAGCTCCTGGAGTGCGTATGGGGGGGGGGGGGGTAAATGTGGGGGGAGAGGGAAGCATTACTCCATCCTGCGCTTTTCAAGTAGATGATTTTACTGGTTGGGTTTTTAAATGCTAAAAGTGCAACCCTGGGCGGTCTTCCTTGAATGAAGGGAAGTATTGTGTATGAAACACAGGAAGAATTTCCTTTACTGTAACTTGTAGGGAGCAAAGGAAATAAAAGCAGAACCAGCAGCTAGATGAAGGTCAGATGATCACATGAATCATACGGTGATGCAAGTTATCGAGTGCGCGGCTCAGTGCACCGCCCAATAAAACCAGATGCCACCTAAGTACACAAATGTCACTCAYCTACAAGCACTTACCCCACATGGAAGTCATTTCTCTTGCTCAGAGCAGAATGGGCTGCCTTTTTTTTTGGTTTCTTACTATGATACTGTGAATTTAAAGATCAGGAAAAACTCCATCTGGTAGGACAACAGTGATGATAGTGAGGCAGAAGCAATTTCGTTAGATTTTTAGACATTTCATTTCACCTARGCGAAAGTTGAGATGCAAGCGTTCCCCAGTCTGAAATACTGAGGAGGTGACGGAGGCTGCTGTCRGGGTGTCGGCAGAGCTGTGTCTGGAAATGTATTTGCTGTTGCCGTTAGGAGGGGGAACACCATGAAATTCAYGCAGAGACCTGCCTGGCCTGTAGGAAGCACGTTGACTTCCGGAAACACCGTGACACCAAGAACAATCTCCTCAAGGAAGTATTATTTTTAATAACTGCATATGAAATGACTTGAACCAGCAAACTTTGACTTTTCTGGAAAGCTGAATGGGGCTCACTGTGTTTTGACACATCGCAGATAAGCTGCTCTCCAAGTGCCCCAGCTCCCCTCCGTGCCGTGAGGAATACTCTCAGTGCCGTACCAGCGTGCTGAAAGCCACGGATGGTACCAGCAGATATCTCGACATCTGAATTTTTCGATCTGTTTTAGTGACTAATATTTTTCTCAGAGCTTTGGCCAGTGGGCACATTCCTTCCACAGAAGTCTGCATGGCATTTAAACAGTTGGGTTTCGTTGCTGTCTTTATCCAAGGCAAAACTGCCTTTGCAGTGAGTAGAAGTGTTTTCTTTTATATAAACAATTGCTGTAGCGGTTGCTATTTTGTGAGCTGCTAATTGAGCCTGTCTCCAGGAGGGTATACACAAATGTGCTGCRCTTTTTAAAGAGGATACCAAGCCAMATGGAGACAGTTTGTGGGCTTGCAGTTCAGGACACCTTGAGGTAGCAGGAACCACACCAGAGTTTTTTTCCAGTTGTGGTCTGAAGGGTGTGCACCCAAATAGTAAAGAATCCACCACCCAAAATGGCAGCAAGAGTATTACAATAAGAAACTAAGAGAGCAGAAGCCTGTGTCCAGGATGGGGACCACCAGCAGTTGCGGGCATCTCCARGGATCCGGCCAGCAGCTGGCACTGCCTGATGGTACGTGAAGACGGGTGCCAGGGACCCCACGAAGGCGAAGGTGGTGGTGACTGTGGCACAGCCCACCGGTGACGGCGGCCCGGCGGGTGGAACTGTTGGTAACGCCACGGGCAAGGAGGGGGTTGCTGTTCTGTTGGCAAAAGTATTTTCCTCGCTGCGATAGCAAGACCGCCACATGCTCCGGTGATGATGCTCAGCTGCCTCGTTAGTTGACGGTCTGAACAGGAAATAGCCGAATCACAAATTAATTAGAAATGCTTAATGAGCTCTCATGCTTTGACTGTAAGTGATGAAGGCGGAGGACAGACACTGCTGATGGAAGACGTTTCCTCTGAAACTGCCTCTGTCGTACGCGTTCTGAAAAAGAGGGAATTCACCCCGTATTTCCGAGACTGATGGCTTGCACTGGACAAATCCCGCGTGGGCTCCTGCCGAGCGCTGCCCGAGCCGGTGATTCCTCCRCAGACCGAAGGGTGACCAGCCGCAGGAACCTGCGATCCAGCGGCCGCAGCGGCTTCCCGGCCAGTGAGCCTGGGAAAAAACAGAYGAGGATGTGACAGTGAACTACAGCGTATTTGAAAAGTTGTATTTAGGTTCAGGATTATTTTCCCCCTAAAAACGGGAGTCTGAATTCGTAGCTGCAATTGCCAGGAGCAGCGGGGCTTCTCACTAGCCCAGGACGGGGCCCTTGATTTTAATACTAAATGAGTTCAAGCCTACGGTTCTTAAAAAACTGTATCTGTTTCCAAGGGAAGGGCCTGCTTTTCACTAACCTATAATTTAAGAAATGGTTCGCAGATTTAAACTGTATTTTGAAAAAAAAAATTGCCTCCAGGCTGATGGCTTTYACAGCCTAACCAGCTTCAGAACAATGTCATGTGAAATGACAGAGATCAAGACCTTTATTTAAACTGTTGGAGCTGTACAAGAAAAACAAGCTTGGAGAATAAAGCACACGATCATTAATTATTGCAGCACAAGCAACACAGCTGTAATTATCTTGTTTGCCGAGAATGTCTCCCGCAAATTTTATCAGTCATATTGTTAATACATGGAAACAGGAGCCCTTATTCTTTCTGCTCTTTCGGTAGTGATCAAAATTAGACAAGATTTCTAGTTACAGCTGCTATTAATAAATCTACTCCTTGAAAATTTGGTAGTTAATTTCTTAGGATTCAGCGCACTCAATAAGCTATTGAAAAATATAATTGCTCATAGCTGTAATTTTGAAGTAATTACAGAAGAATTGCTGAATGTAGTCTTTTCAAATGYGTTCTCCAAAGTGAAAAGCATCTCTGGCAGGAAAATCAAGCGCACAAACCTATTTGTGCCCTCTTCCCCAAAGCCACTGCTCATAAACGCCTTGGTAGCGTAATGACCTTTCGCAATCCCCACACCAGAGCCTTTAGACGAGGATGTTTGCCCAGGAGAGGTCCCACCAGGGCTCCATGTCAGCGCCGGGAGCCAAGTGACCRAGTGACTTGCCGTGATCGCCCCTGTACGGCCTCGGGCTTTGCCTCCGTGCGCTCTCACCGCTGCTTTCTGTGCTGGCTCCGGGCCATTTATAAACCACTTTTCTTTTGGTGACATCAGTGGAAACATTCTAGAAATTCATTCGATTAGCCAAGAAAACKAAAATAATTTGCTTTTAGGAAGCAAGATGCTCAGTTCTCAAGCAAAAGCTCTCACCCATCTTTCTCAGCCCGACTACACGCACTTCCATAAGAAACACCCGTTGCATTTTCTACGGCGCTCAGGGAAAACGTTTGTTTTCCATTACCAGGCTGGGACAAACTCCACCTTCAGCTCTCCCGCCCGGCCCCAGCGATGCCACGAGCGACACATACRTGTGTCCCAGAGCTGCGACTTCAGCCCGTCCCACTGGCGAAGGAAATATCAAGGAGAGCAGCCCTGCATCTCGCTTACCGCCAGTGCTCCAGCGCAGCAGAGCCACGGTGGGACAGCGCTGCAGCATCCCACACCTCCTTAGTGGCTTTCCTTAAGAAAAAAGCTGAGTCTGTCCCACCAGCAGCACAAAAACTCACGCTAAGGAGTTAACGGGGAAGAAAAAGCAAGTTCCAGATTAAACAGTCGCTCTGGTTACGGTGGTTAGAGGCTGAACAGCAAGAGCAGCCAGAGGCACGGTGGTCGGAGAAAGTTCCTCTCTCTCAGCGGTTTAGAAAGCGCAGGATAGATGAAACCTTGAAACAAAAAAATACCAGCATTGAACAATGTCTTTACAGGCTAAAACCCGGCGGGCCCAGGGACGCCCCGGCCCCGGGCGGCTGCAGCACCGCGGGGGCTCCCCCAGCCCCGGCCCCCCCGGGGGGCAGCACCTGCGACCCGCATCGAGGAAGCGGCTCCCTCTCCTTCGCGCAAGGTTCTGAATTTATAATGGGAAAAAGGTGAGCCAGGGCAGGACGTTTCCCTCCTGCCACCCCCACTCTGAGATAATAAAAGTTGGAGACTTTTCTTGGTCTGTAACTTCATCTCTGAGAAGACGTATGTACAGAAAARCTGTTACCAAAGGAGCCGGGTTGCAGGTCCTTAAGGAAAAAAACAGCAAACAGAAAGCACGAAGGCATTTGGGGAGCGAGGGGTCACCCCAGGACCCCCCACCAGCACCCAGACTGGGGCTCCTGTCCCTGCCCAGGGCCTGGCCGGAGATGGGGCACAGCCAGAGCAGCTGTGTCAGAACAAACAGGCGTCTGCTTATCTCCTGTGCTGCTTTTGAAACCCGGGACCAACCTACAGCCCAACTACTTCCGTGGGGATGTTGCGATAAGGACCTGCTGGCTGCTCCCGGATGCCTCCCCAGGGCCCGACAGCAGCGGAGCTCYGCCGTGCTCCCCGGCTCTGCCCCGGAGCCGCGGCTCCTCGCCCTCGGCGGTGTCTGAGCACCCGGCAGCTGCCTGGGCTGGACCGCAAGGCTCCGCTACGGAGCTTCGGTGGAAATCGGGCTTTGAAACAACAGCGAGCGTCTGTGGCAGGACCGGGGTGTGAGTCATAGAATCATAGAATCATTAAGGTTGGAAAAGACCTCTAAGATCATCGAGTCCAAYCATCAACCCAGTACCCATGCCCACTAAACCATGTCCTGAAGCACCTCATCCACACGTTTTTTGAACACCTCCAGGGATGGTGACTCCACCACTTCCCTGGGCAGCCTGTTCCAATGCCTGACTACCCTTTCAATGAAAAAATTTTTCCTAATATCCAATCTAAAGCTCCCCTGGTGCAACTTGAGGCCATTTCCTCTCATCCTATCACTTGTTACTTGGGAGAAGAGACCAACACCCACCTCTCTACAACCTCCTTTCAGGGAGTTGTAGAGAGCGATAAGGTCTCCCCTCAGCCTCCTCTTCTCCAGGCTAAACAACCCCAGCTCCCTCAGCCGCTCCYCATCAGACCTGTGCTCCAGACCCTTCACCAGCCTCGTCGCCCTTCTCTGGACACGCTCCAGCCCCTCAATGTCCTTCTTGTAGTGAGGGGCCCAAAACTGCACACAGTATTCGAGGTGCGGCCTCACCAGTGCCGAGTATCTCCTGCGCGAGCTCAGAGCCGCAGCTCTGAAGAAGCCGCGCGGCCGGGCTCGCCCCGCAAACCACCGGGGCCGGTTATTCAGCCCCGCGCCCGCCGCAGCCCGGCTTGTGGGGCTCCCCTGGGTGCCGATGGGCCGGACCCGCCTGCACAAGCTGCCCTGCCCACGGACCGGCCGCGATGGGCATTGCTCAAACCCGCAGGGGCTTTGAGCAACAGGCACCGGGCAGAGGAAGCGACCGACGTGCTGGCGTCCAGCTGACGCGCGTTAACGTCACGGCTTGGGGAAGGGGCCCGCGTCGCCGCGCTGCGGCTCTGAGCTCGCGCAGGAGATACGATCTCATGGCAGAGGAGGTGCTGCCGGGTGCCTCCCCACAAGGCACTTGTGATGTTCCTCAGGTAGCCTTTCCTTTAGCAGTAACGTCCCAAACCACAGGAGCAGCTACCTACATCTCCCTCGGTTCTACACCTTTTTCTTCTGTGCAGTAATTACCGGTGATTGGCATTAAGAGCTCCCCGCGCCCTGTTGTGCCTGGCTCCGCAGGAGCGCAGCTGAAGGCAGGAGCTCAGGCGGTGGCTCCCCACCCTCGGAGCAGATGCCTTCAGCTCCAGCTGGGAGCAAACAGCTGGAACAGGCAGAGGTTTAGAAATCAAATTCTGCCGCTGTACAAATATTTTCGGTAATGAAAATAAACAGAGAAACGRGAGAGACGTGCTTCTTGCTACTACGCTTCCTGGGAGGAGACGGGCTGTAAGAGAGCAGAGGACCTGCGCAAGACCCAGGCGTGTGATGCCGGGGTGACGGCTCACGCGAAGCCGCTCGTTTCCAGAGGCCACACGACGTGCCCAGCCTTGCGGGACGGCCGGCAGACATTGCCCTGGCAGAAAACGCTGCCCAGCAGCGGTCCCTCGGGGGAAAGGAGAGCCACGGCCCCTCTCCGACTCACGGCCCCTCGTGCCGGCTCCTCAGCCGATTCCCGTGGGGATCCCCAGCTCCGTGGGAAGCTCCATGTCTGCTCTTTCTGCGTCGGTCGGGGCAGGACCTCACACCGCCGGACTTCGGTGCTGAGCGAGCTGCGCGTCCTGCAATGACTCTGACAAAGCTGGCACGCTGCAGCCGAAACCTGGGGGAAAGATTTAAAATAATGTTTTTCTGTTAGGGCCAGTATAAAAGTGGACGCTCTGGGTTAACCCCTGCTCTGCTGGTTGGGAACCGTGCGGTGCCTCTGGCGTTACCGCATCCAAACGCTGCTGGTGTTTCTCCTCCTTTCCCCCCCCCCGGCAGCAGGACTCGCAGCACCCGCCGCGCCGTTTGCTGCCCCGCGCCGGGGGCAGACGGGGACACCCCCCCCCTTCCCTCTAACCCCCAGGAGGGGCAGAATTAACCACCCTTCGGGGGAGACACGGGGCACATCAGACGCAGCCGATTCACCTTCTAGCTCCTCTACCAGGAGAGGTCTGGAAGCAGAGCCCACGTTACCGGGGAAGCAGGTCCTGCTCTAAAAATCCGGAGAGATCCCACCAGGATTTGAACTTGTGGTTCTTCGACTGCAAAAGCTGAAAAGTGCCGATTCCAGTAAAGCTGCATCTCCAGTGAGCACCAGCAACACTTTTCAAAAACCGGAGAACCGGTGTATTTMGATTTGCCTGGAGCAATAGCAAAGATGGTGTTACTGTGCACAGGCAGGACAGGAGGGCCCTGCGGCGGGTGCGGGAAGCCTGGAACCGCTCCTGGAGTCCATGAAAAAAGGAGGGGATGGCTGGAACAGCACGTGCACGCTGCAGCACATAAACGGAGGCGTTACTTTCAGCGCAGCCACAGACTCGGCAGACGTGTGCATGCTCATTTTTAACTCCAGCTACAAGGCCGCTATTTTTTAACGATAAATGCTTAAGTCGCATTTGCAGAGAGAGAAGAAAGCTACAGGGGTTCAGCAGTGAGCTGTTCAGGAGCTCTGTGCGTTTGGGCAGCCGACAGCGACACAGCGAGCTGCTTCCCGCCCCGTGGGTCCCGAAATCATCTTGTGGTTACTCTGCACTAAGCCGCACAGAAAACAATCATCTCCTCTTCTGCAGACCCCCTGGTAATCACGCGAGGGAYGAAAGACGCTGTGGTGCTCGGATGCCTATGGCTTGCTTCCCTGCCTTTGCCTAGGCAAAAGTGAATTAGCTTTCCCGTTTGTTTCAGGAAAATTAAGGGAATTACAGAAAAGGAGTAACAATACATGAAAAAATATTGGCTAGCAAGTGCTATATCCCAGTCTAGCTGGAGAGTTAAAAAGGAAATAAATTCTGGGCATTAACATCAGTGTTTTCTGGATGCTGCAGTCATTATACTGCTGCCTTTACTGCTAATTTAATTGCACGTCAGACCCACGATCCCCGGCTCACCTCACGCATCCCCTCTCAGCAGGACGCCTCATGCCCGTCTGCTCTGGTAACACAAAGCTCTCGGTGCTCCCGTAGTGCGCTCAGCCAGCCCAGGCCCAGGCCGAGAAGCCCCGCAGGAGGTCCGACAGGCTGCCTAAAGCAGCGGTGCACAAGTGGGCATCACCGATCCCCCCAGCCGAGCCTCCCGCCTCTCCTCCGGCRCCAGCTAAGGCTGAGCATCGCCTGCCGCAGGTACTGCCGGAGCCGGCGCTGCTGTGGGATCACAGGCTCTGCCTTTTGAATCCATCACGGCCAAGCAATAAACCCCTATGTTATAATTATTAAAAGGCAATTGATTCTCTATCGATTGTTTTTCCATCGCCCCTCCCACAGGGAGCATTAAACCATTTGGTATCAAGCTACTGAGGACGGGAGCGGAGAGCGCGCAGCCTGAGCAATTCCTCCGTTCCCTGCTCGTGGGGAAAGCTCACGGTGGTGGTACAGGACCAGTTTAAACACCCGCCAGTCTGCTGTCACAGCTTCCATTCCTCCTGGAGATGAACGTCTGGTGACTGGTATCTTTTTACAAGACAGGACTTGGCAGGTGTAAGTGGAAATCCTAGAAAGCTCCRGCCCGGGAAGTCTGGCTGTGCTGCCCGTCGGAGCCGCGGAGCCTCCTGCCCAGCAGCCGGTCTCYGCAGGACGGGGCCCGGGGCCACCCACCTCGGCTCGTCCCCCTCCCAGTCCCACACTGGGGAAGGTACGTACCAGGAAAGTAAACCACGAGAAAGCTTATCAAAAATAGTGGGTGCAACTACTTCGGGCAAAGCAAGGTCTCCATCTTTGGCTTATTATTTATTCCCTCTTCAAGAATACAGGACCTGTATTAATCCGAATGCTCTAAAAGCTGTCGTATGTACACTCTGCTACATCTTCCCAGGTTAATTCTGTTGTATGATTATTCATTTTTCTTGACAGCACYGTATCATAATTTGAACTTACAGTTAGTAAAACCTTACAAAGGCTTCTCAATAACCTTTATTCCTGTGCAGCAGCCCAGAGRGACAGAAAAGGGATCGTAACTGGGCAGATGGGCACAAATATGGTAAACTGTAGGAGAGGAATTACACTCGACTAGCGTGACAAACTGCTTTGCAGGTAACTTTAGGAATGAATGTACGGACCAGGGCGAAGACCACGGCTTTATGCTTACGTCTGCTCTCCTCACGCGAAGCCAAGCATCAGTCCGGACGGTCAGGACCCCTTCCCCTCCTCCTGTCGCTTTTGGGGCCAATGACGTTCACAAGTGAAGGGACAGCAAGTTCAAATACAAACTCCTATTTGAAATTATTAATTCCTTAAGAGACCCCCAACGAAATGGCTGCAGCACCTCCGAGTACCAGGAAGCATGCCCCGAAAGGATGAGTGGCAGGAGATGGACAGCTGTCAAGCTTGAGATGGTTATGGTTTATACACTCACCAACACTCTTCTACTGCAAGTATAAAAAATGGACAGAAAAATGTACCAGAAGTAAATTGACATACCGTATTTATTGCACAAATTTCCCCTAAAATTGGGAATGGTTATTATAATACAAGTGCACATCTTGGGAAATATATACAAAAACAGAAGAGAKAACAAGTATGTACATTTTACCCAGCATTTTACAAGTACCACCATCTAAATAATTTAGAGAAAGCAAAAAATTGTCATAAAACATCTATATAATAACTAATARGGAAAACATATGCAAGGTGTAAAATCCTTTCTTTTAAATATTTTTTGTTCTTAGCAGCCCAGTGTTTGCCAATTGCAACAAAAACAAATTTGCTAATTTGTGTGCCTAGTACACTTAGTTTTCAGCCAGAAAATTAAGACATGTTAATGGAGATTGGTTATAGTGGAAAAAAGAAATCAAATATTAGTTTTCTATTCACATAAAACAAATCACGATATACTTTTAAAAAGTCGATGCTATAGTCCTGTAAAAGATCCCTTTTTGTATAATTTAACAAATAGACATACGTACCACATTGTTCACGTACCCTAAAAGTTAACTTACAGAGTAACTTCCCGTCGCGCGAGGGTTTTGGCTGCCTTTCGACTACAATACTGCTGGAGAGGGTGCTGCCGCGCCGAGGGCTGCCGCTCGGCCCCGCGGGCTCGGCGGGGACCGGCGGCGGACGACGAGGAAGCCGCATCGTCTGGGACCGACTGAACACATCGCGACGACGACGACGACGTTAACGGGTTGCGTTAGGCAGCAGACAGCAGAGCAGGATGCCAGCGAACAACCCCCTTTTCCTCCTTCTCAAGTTAATACTAATTTCAAGCCGTGCAAGGGCCTTTCTTGAGTCAAATCCGTTTCAAAGCAATACCCACAATTCGCCTAATAATGGTTAAATGGAGGAGAAGAGTCTTTTCCTGTAAGGACGCGTGCTAAGCACGGCACTGGGAGGTGCCAGGGTTACGGTGCGGCGCTGCCCAGCTTCTTCTCGAACCGCGTCAGGAACCTCCCCAGCGGCAAGGGCAGGAGCATCCTCGGGGTTCCTCGCCAGGACCGCAACGCCAGCACCCGGCAGCACTAATATCGCCAGGTTACAGCTGCAAACCTATGTACAATGTTCGGAATCGTAACTATTGGCTATATAACGTGTTATAGCAAAGAGTTAAAAATTCATATTCTGAGCTCAATCCTCTATTTCATTAAAAATGTGTTTACGCAACTGGGCCCCTACATTTTGTGCTCATTCCAAAAGCCAGATGTAATATACTTGTGTGGTGAATAAAGGACATTTGAAGAACAGGGGAGAAACGTATCCTTAGATCACATATTAAACACAAGTTTCTTCCCTGCAGCAGTCAGCGTTAGATTTTATGTACAAAAGAGTTTCAAATGACCCTGCCTATATTAACGTTTGGTTTACTTCCTAACGTAGACTCAGTCCTACATGGGAAGGGGTGTGGGTTTGCCATGTAGGTCTTCCCTGGAAGAGAGTCTTAAGTTACAGATTTTAAATATTACTGAAAAAACACTCTGGGTGAAATCCTGGCCCCAGCGAAGGAAGGGAGGAGAGTTTTGTCATTTAGAGCGGTGGGGCAGGGATCTCTCCTATTGTTTTCAAGTTTATCAAATGGTTAAAATAGATTTGTATTTAAAATATCTCTGCAAACAACAATAGCAGGCGTGCTATACTATTGAAAAGATGATTACAGAATGACATATTTATAGAACTGTTTATAGAGTTCAGCGACCAAGTGAACACGTATCTCCTACTTCAGYGGATAATCCATGAATTTCAATGTACTGAATGTAATCGATGAAAACAGAACCTAAAAATCAGCAACATGAATTGGCTGCTAGGACAAATAYGCAAAGAAAAGCCTATAATGAAGTGTCCAGTTAAACTGAGGTAGTAGAGCCTTTGAAAACATAATCCACCTACCACTGTATATTTACATTACTTACACCAGATTGGGTCCATCGGCTATTCGTACAACTATTGTATATACAATGACAAAACAGTGATGGCTGAGTAGAGGAGAAATGCTGAGAATAAAATAAACAACATTTCCTGCTGGTAATTACACAAGTGAGTAGAAAAGGGATTAGAGTCATCTGCATCAAGGGTATAGTTGTCAAAAAATAATTTTGGTATTACTATACTATGGTGTAATCGATGTTCATTTTTTGTAGAATGGTTTTAAAAAATATATCAATTAGTTACCTGAGCAATTAAGGGTAATAGTCTATTCATTTTTTTCCCCAATGCTTTGGTACAATCATTTCTATTTCATTATTTCAATAGCTGACTGACTGCTGTAAAAAGAATATGATGTTGCAAGAACATTATAGACCATAAAAAAGTTAGAGGTAATAGTCATGTCATTCTGGGGACCCCATGGGGAAATTTCAGCCAACGTTCTCTTTAGATATTTGCTTTTTTTTAACATTTTGATTACGTTGTGAAAGAAATGCATCACTTAGTATAAAGCAACATTTAAACATTATAAACATTTAATACTGGTTACAACATCCGGCCTAGAAAGAAGAGAATCTCCATCACTAGTTTGTCTGTTGGCCTCTTCCTCTTTCCTCCCTGTCCCCCCCTACACCCGCCGCTATTCCCCCTCCCCAGGAGAAAGATCATAAATAAATTTGGGAGCCGAGTGTCATTAATAAGCTTTTTACAAAACAAACCAGCCCCCCCAACCCCTGTTCGTCCTCTGGGAAGTATCCAGAATTTGACTATGACATGAAAAAGTAGAAGTTGTTTACAAATCATTGCAGCTTGAGAATTACAGATCTTAACGAGATCCTAATCAGTGGAAGCCAGTCTGAAGACAGCTGCTGCATTCTCTTGTTAAGTTTATAATCGGCGATAGCATCATATATTTCTCAAAGCAGTTCTTCCTCGCATTTCCCAATATAAATTACAGTTTTGTGGCAGAAACTGATAAAAAATGCAGATCTTCAGCTTTTGCTAAAATCTTTGCTTTTCTGTGGTTGAAATCTTGGGCTTAYTCATTTTTCTTTTGCCTTTCTTTATCCTTTTTTATAAATGACCAAGCGGGAGAGGAAAAGTCTCCAACTGTTTGCATAACGTGCAGTCATATATGGAGGTGCTGCAGCTCAACGAGCAGTTTGTTTTAGTTGCTTTAAAGAGAAAGGAGCCAGARCAAGTTGTCTTCCACTTTGTTTCCAGAGGGGAAAAAAGTCAACGCCTATGGCCTCTGGCATTTTAAAGTAGTATCTGGGCAACATACGGAGAGTGAGTGCTTGCTACAGCTGCCAGTAAAGGGAGGTCGCTGGATTCAATCCTAAAAGGAAGCAGAAGAGTCACATTTAATCTAACCCGAAACGTGGCTGGGCTGAACACGTGCGTTAGTAACCACATTGCCTGCTCAAGCCCAAGTGTTTGTGCTTGGGCCGTCAGCGTGTACAGCTGCGAGYGGCAGGACATTCTTCAAGTCGAATTGAAGCCAACTGCACTTCTCCCCTAACGCRGCACGGCCAGCTGGGTTCCACGCTCCCGCCACCAGATTGTTTCTAACATCCCCTCCCCGATGAGCGACAGCTCTGCGCTGTCAACGCTGCCTCGGCTCCTACCTGTTTGGTTTTTTTTTCACAGAGCCAACAAGCTGGTGAGAAAGCTGATGGAGGGAGGAAAACCAGCAGATTCCTTCCTACCCTCAAKGTAAAGGGAGCAATAGCTGGGGGACAGAGTGCAGGAGCAGAGGACTAGGCGAAACTACTTCTGCAGCTACCAAGGAAGCCCTGGCACCGTGCTGCAGCTCATCCCACTGCAGCTGCTCCCCCAACTCCAGCTCCACACATGCTCCRTGTGCCTTCCTCCTCACCCTGTACTCCTCGGCGTAAAAAGATATTCAGAGCCTTCCTATAAACACCCCTTAAATAGCTTCTCTGCCTGTGCCCCACACCCACAGAGAGGTATTATGTGCCTTACATGACACAGAGGGTGTTTTCTGCCATGTAGGGAAAGTCAACCTGGAGGAATCAGGTGCCCCACGTTGTTCAGTGCTGACTGACCAACTAAGGAAGGAGTCTGATAAGCTCTGGAGTGCTGAGCCCACCTTCCTGCCCGGAGGGAAGAGAGAAAGGCTGGGGGATCCTCGGGATCGAGCAATGGCTAAGGAGAAGCCTGCGGCCATGGGTGATTTATGCCACACTACGGTTCCAGTCCCATTTAGGAATCCATTTCGCTGCGCTTAGAACAAGCCCAGGCGGAGGATTTGGCACCAGGAAACCCGGGGCAGCACTGCTCGGAGGAAGTGTGTGATCGTACCCCAGCACCACGCCGAGCTCCTTGACGTGAACTCTCATCTGGCCCTTGAGATACTCGGACAGCATCTTGCTTTTGAAGTAGAGCTCCTGCAGCCGATCTTCCAGGTGCATAACACACTAGAAAGCAAAGGGAGTTGTGTCAGGGAGAAGACGGAGCTATATCCAAACCACACCCAGCCTCAGAGCAAAACAGCACGGACCCCATACGTCTATTGCCTTTTCCGTGGCTGTGCCTAGGTGAATAATTAGTAAGATATTCACTGGCAAGACTCTGACTTTTGAGCAGAAGCCTTTGATTGCGTGTTAAATCAGAATTAATGAGACGGCTGTCTTGATTACAGAGTAGCGTTTAAATGGACAGCTCGAACAGTTACATCGGGGGATGCACTGGCTACTAAAATTGGGGCTACAAATAAATAAACCTTACAACCTCTTTAAGCTATGAAGTGAAAGGATGCTTTACAAACATCGCCCTCTCGATTGTCATTCATACTTACAAAGTTTGGAGATAAATTATGCTTGTAAAGCTGAAGAGTGGAATGAAGCAGGTTGGAGACGAGACTCGAGACTAACACTTCTTTTCCCAGCTTATTATCAATCATTCGTCTCTGGCTACTGGCCACTTGCACCGTCCATTTGTCCGTGTCTGCAATAATGCAGACGGCTTCTGCAATCGGTTCATCCAGAACAGGATGCTAGAAAGAAAAGATGAATAGCAGAACCCTGAGAATGACAAATGACAACAGTCTTTTCACRGAACGTCACCATCCTAGATAGCAGGGATAGCATCCCAGACACTGCTTCATCTAAAATACAGTAACACGTGCTAACATTGCATTCCATCTATTAAAAACAGAGCTTTATTGTAAGCAAGGCACAGTCTTAGAAGGAGAGTYGCTATTTTGCATTTTCTTCCAGGCTTGAAGGTATGTCCCTGGCTGACAATTAAATCTTTTGATAGTTGCTATAAAGAGTTCTGACATATCTGAAGTATAAACCCCTAAAACTGAAAGTACCAAGAACCCAACTTGCTGTTCAACATGGCTATGTGAACGAGGTCGGTTTTATTCCCAGCTGTCACTGGTTTCCCTTTATGGGAGGGCCAGCAGAGGGAGTCAGGAACCAAGCCTGCGCCCAGCCCCTCAACTCCTTCCAAGTAGCATTTCACCCCTCTAAAGCCATGGAGGTTTTAAAAAGGGAGTATTTGGAATCCCGCTGTCCTTCCCCAATACATTTTTTGGGCYGGACTGTTAGGAAGCATCTCCTTCCAAGGAGTCCCACAGGGACTTCACACAGGGCTAGGATGCAGTTATTACTTTACTTGAAGATAAGCACGGTCCTTTCGTATCCTCTCAATCTTTGACTTTTGCAACTGAAGTTTAAGTCTGCTGATGGACATGCRCTGCTATTAGGTTATATTTCAGCTAAACCCATTTCATAGCAGCAGCCACTCCACACTGCTGCCTCGGTTGCCTGAGTTCAATTACACTTCACAAATGGCTTAAACAYTCAGCCTAAAACACAAATGGCTTAAAACAGCGCCTAGAACAGCCGCGCAGGGGCGAAACTGCCCCCCCCGCAGGGTCGGGCACAGGGAAAGGGGACAGTAACGCTTTCAGTGACAGCCTGCTTTCCACTCCTCTCCTGGCGACTATAAAAGGGGTAGAAAACACCACGCTTCCCAGTCATGCCCCAGTTCATCTAGGGAAAAGCTTCTGTGGAGAAGAGATGATTTGCAGCACACCAGAAGTGTGAGTCCCCTTAGGACAATTCTCTTTATATTGGTTTCTCCTTTTCCGACGAAGCCRGCGCTATCAGACACCTTGACTACAATCCTAAAAAAGGAGTAATGTCCCCAAAATACCGAGCATTCCTGATGGCTTCACCGCAGAGAACACGTTCTGCCCCACAAGCAGCAGCATGTTGGTTAGACGTGCATGGAAAGAGGAGGGAGCAAAGGGAGCTTCCGCACAGCCGCTGCAGCAAGCCTCCGTGCCCGGGAAGAGACGCACAGCAACCTCAGCGTTTGGTCTTGTTTAAGATCATTCCATCCTGTGGGCATGCGACCATCAGCAGGCTGCCAGCCTACAGGAGACGATGACTTCTCTATGGCTTAGGACAGAGATCCGTCTTCCCAAGGGCACGAGCCTCTCAGCTGGCTTCAGGGGGAGTCTAAGTTTTTGTGCTCCAGAATTGCAGCGAAATACCCACGTTTTTCAGATACATTAATTGAGAGAGGAGAAAAAATTGGTGACGTGGGACTGGAGAAACCTGAAGAGAGCTCTGACAGTAAATATTTCCACTTCCAGTAGGTTTGTACATTCAAAAACATTTGCTTTTCCCTACTGTGACAAATACATTTATCAAATATAGCTTAATTACCTGCACAGCATGAGACAAATCTGACACCAAACAGTGCCTCAGCTTTTCATCACTTCCTATTCCTTGCAAAACAAAGTCAGGGACATAAGATGAACAGTAGCCACCTAGTAAGGATCTTCCAAAATTGGCAATACTGGGCTGGACAGAGTTCACTTCAACTAATTTTGACCTGCAAGAAAGGCATATCAAAGAGATGTGCAATAGTAAACAACAAATTCAGCTTACAGAGAGGTTGCATTTTCACATTTATCATCTCTCTTCTAACTTCCATTCAAGCACTTTTTAAAAAGAAAGAGTTTAAAGTCAGCTTTTGCAGTCAGTCCATTGTGGAAGAAAAGGATACAAGCCAAGATCGCAAAGCACAATTAGTATTTTTTTCCAGACCACTGATCTCTCTATATTCTTTTACAACCAGCAAGCTCAAGACGTTTCCAACCACTGATGCCAAGTTAGGCTACATTCTTCCAAACATGTGACAGGAGAAGAGGCTCTATCTTTTTTAGGCTCTATTATTGCTGAACAGTACTTACCCAGGGAAGGGAATCTCATATTCTTCTGCCCAATCTTCTTGCTCTCCTCCGTAATAGTTACCGCTTGGTCTAGTTAGATCATGACCTGTATCCTCACTTTCGCTGTCACCCAGGGCACTATCTGAACTCTCATTTCTTGGAATGTCCCAATCAATTCCCGGGGCGACTTTTTTCTCTACGTTTTCTCTGTCCCCATGGGGGACACGAATAGAGATTTTCTCTCTTTGGTCCTGCTCATTAAAGCAGTTTTTGTAGGTCTCTTGTCGAACAGAGTCCATAAATTTACAAAACTCGCTAGGTGGTTTGCTAGTCTTTGTACACAGCTTTTTAGAAAACTCTAAACTACTGTTGTGAGCAAGAAGGTCTGTAGCTGCTTGCCCTGGAATATCATCAATAGTCCGGGTTTCAATTGAACTGTCATCAGTAAAATATTCATCAAACAGACTCATGCTCTCAGCATTGTATGGATTTGGATTCCAGCTCTGATGCTCACTAGCAACTTGAGGAAAGGGTTCAGCTGTCCCACAGTCTCTATTTTGGTCCTCAACAGTTTGTTTAGCTTCACAGTTCTGATCAGCAGACACTCCTTCCTCCGTTGCTGGCGGGCTGTGATGCCTAGCAATTTGTTCCACTACTGCCTGACTTCTGAGTTCTATGTCTGAATCGGGTGACATGGAATCTCCGATGAGGAAAGTCACCTTTGTCTGAGCTTCGGCAGCACTGCAAGGAAACGCATCGCAGAAGAGCTTATCCGGCGGCTTCTTTTCCACAGCAATACCGGGTGACCTTGTTACGCTGACCGCCTGGTTGCCCGATTCCAGCGAGTCTTCGTTCCTCCACACGTTTGCTGTTGGCTCCAAACCAGATTCCGTCACTACACGTTTTTCTGGTGAAGCTGACCCTGTGCACACCACGGTCTCTAGTTTTGTGTCCAGGCAGGGTCTCGGTTGCTTAACATCAACAGCATCTTCCTGGCAATCGTCAGGAACAATAGTTCTGTTCTCATCTGAAGAAGTTTCCAGCTCTACCTTAGGAGTGTTTTGAGYGTCTTCTCTCTCTTGCTGTGAAACACCTTCTATGTTTTGTGCAAGGGAAATTGGACATTTGCAATATTTACAGCTACAGTTAGGAGTTCTCAGGGTTTCTTCAGACTCCGTCGGCAGCAAGTTGCCCCTGTTCTTGTGCATTGTAACAAGCACATACTCAGATTCTTCTACTTCTCCTTTCTCCAGCGTGGTAGTTATAACAGTTCCAGGCATGACAATGGCTTCATCTTCCCCATTTTCTAGAAGATGCGTCTCCTGAAGTTCAGAGCATCTGATGAAGTAAGTAAGGAAATAAAGCAATCTCTGTACCAGGTCATGCCTTTTGCCCACCACAACTGTTTTCGCTAATCTCACAGGTGATCCAATAGCCCCATACAGGTCACCTAGAATAGGAAATAAAACAGACAATTATTTTGCATCTTTAAAATAAATTATTCTTCTAACAGACAACTATTGTGGCCAGTTTTCAAAGGCCAGGTCTACAACAGAAAAACACTAAAGCAGAATAGTGAGGACAGCTATGCTAGTATTTTGTTTTCAACACAGAGAATCCCAAAGATGCTGTCAGTATCGTATGTAAGGTGACACGCTGGTCAGGGAGACATCTGATCTCACATATTAGGGAGTATTTGCACCACCTAACTTCAGTGCCTAGCTTTGGAGGCTCGTCTCCTGGGTTCCTTATATAGCCATGGGAGAGAGGAGGCATCTGCTCGGAATTACCCCGGATAGCCTGGAAACTGGGCTGAACTTTTACCCACCAAGAGAAAGCTGTAAGGAGAAACAAACCTATGCCAAGAACAAGGGCAAAAAGTGACAGTGGCGGGTGCATAGCTGAAGCCAGCCTTCTCTTCCCCCGCCTTGAGCTCTACTACGGGTTGAATGGGTTGTTTTGACTGTACTCCAGATTCACCTGGGGAAGTGCCTGTGCATGTGTTGTTCTGGAGGTATTAGGGCACTGCAGGGATGCAGGGATGGGGGGACAAGGGATCCAAGAGGCCTTGAAGGCCAACCTAACCACAGTGRATCCCTTGAGTCCCATGAGTTCTGCAATCAAGTCTTCTTGCCAAGTCCCTAGCCATTCCTGCCTACACCAGAATAGGGCAACCTTGCAAACCTTTCCTTTCCGTTCCCTAAGCAAAYTCCATGAGAGTTTGTGTGCAGAGCAGGACAACCTGACCAGAGAGTAAGAAGCTCATCTCCTCTTTTCTACTCAGCAATTAGAAGACAGCATGACTAGCTACTCAATCGACTAGGCTTTGAGACCTTACTCARGGGGTTGCCTAGTCATGGTGTCCTGAACTGTGTCGCTCCTTTGCCTGATGTGTTGAGAGTATATTCATTTCTTATCAAAAGATGGATTTCCTTGATTTGCTTTTTCCAGAACCAGGCTTATTGATAGCAGCAACCCAAAAAATAAAACCTGATTTTCCTTATAGAGGAAGGATCAGCGGAGGACTGGAATCCTCCATCATCACCAGGGCAGGTAACCTTAAGAGACCTGCCATAGATGACTAAAGAGGGCTTTACTATTTGGCTATCATTCTATAATTGATAATGCCTTAAGAAATTACGGCACATACAAAAAATACAATGACCAYCTCTAAGCTTGAAATGCACACTTTTGTCTTGTTTCGAATTAAAAAAAAAAAAAATTAACTTGAGGGGGAAGTAACAAGCATCCATAAAAACCACCGCACGCATCCCSATTGATGTAAAGCTGTTGAATGGTTTAAAGATGTTTGCCACCTACCGAGCTGTGCCCACAGTGGGTTGTATGGATGAGTTTTGGCCAGCATGTCCACGCTCTGGGAAGAATGCTTTTCCAGGAAGATTCTTATAGGCGGCTGGCCATTCGGCATGACGGTAGGGACCCAGGCCAAGTGGTTAGTCAGGACTGCAGTCAGTAAAGCTGGTAAAAACCTGAAAGCAAAATGTTCAACATTGGTTTTCTCCAAGTACACACTCAGGATTGCTAAACTGACAGCAGTTCTACAGTCTATATAGATGAAGGATTGCAGAAACAACCTCACAAAGTCGGCAGAGATCACCCCTTCRGTCTTGGTTCTTTGGGGAGAGAAGGAGGGCTGTACCTTTCCTCCCACCCCTGCAAAGCTCTTTTTTAGAACACGCATTTAAAGTAAAATAAAATATTTTAAACAGTTCCTCAGTTTGGCAATAATTATGAGACTTCCTCTTTTGCAAGCTTTATGTTATAAAAMGTCTCAAAACCAACTTACTTTGTTCGCTGTAAGAAAACAGTGGCACTGTGTGGCCTCTGTACTCCAAGAAGGAGATCCCAAACCCTTAAGATCTCTGACTATTGATGTGAAGGAAGGCTATTGCTACCAAACCTGTAAAAGAACTAGGTGCTGTAGCCTTTCATCTAACTGTTATGCAATTTCAGCACATATGGCWGCTCCTTTTCAAAAATAAAAACCTCCAAAGTTCTGTAGCTCAGCCAGAAAGGCTGTGTCCTTACACTGGCAAAGCAGTTTTCACTAGCTAAGCAAGTAAGGCGAAAAACCCTTCTGAAAAATGTTAACTATGATTTATTGTAACGACAGAGCATGGTTTCTGCTCTGTGGAGGGAAGACTTTCCTTCCCAGTCCCCTTTTCGGGCAGGAGGAGGGTGCAGAAGCGCAGCCCAAGAGCCTCCCGCACGCCGACAGATGGTGCTGGCGGCCGCCGCAGGGACTCGGGTGCCCGGGGAGGAGAGCAGTCAAACGCCACGGAGCCTCGAAATAATGCTATTTGAATAGATTACAAGCATCAGGAACCCGGCAGTTTAAAGCTAGGCGTTTCCTCACTGGAAACAGCCAAAGGAGGAAAGGAGATTTAAAACTGGATTGAAAAGGATATGGGGCTTGATTTTCCTCTTGCTTCCGTCAGTGTAAATCTTACTTTAAAATAAAGCAAGCAAGCAAACCCAAACAAATGACCATTTAAATGTAACGAAGATGCACTGGGCTCAGAATGGCACRGACCAAAGGGGCTAATCCCAGGAAAAAGCTTCCGCTGCAGCAGGAACTGATTTTAAGAGAATACATTTGAACCCCTCACAACTCCCTACGGTTTGTCCCATTGCACTGAGGCAGGAGAAGGTGGACCACACTGACCACTAATTGTCACCCTCCCATCTGGGGGAGAGAAAAGATGATGAAGTTGGTGGCAAAGCTGGAAGACGGTGAGCAGCAGCCTCTTCCCCTGCGACCGCCCTTTCCCCACCCTGCAGTTTCCCCGGAGCTAACAGCTGGTCTTTCAGTGCCATTCCCACTCAAACTTCACATGTTTGTGCTCGTTTTAGGACTTCGGTGGAGCCAAAYGCTTTAAAAACTTCCCCTATTCATGCCCTGGGGAAAGAGGATGAAGTGTTGACAAAAGAGTAAATTTATCAGATTCTCCCGAGTTTATCAAGAACATTCTCTTTCTCAATTTTTAACAACTGCTCACGGCTTTGTCCTGAGGGCAGAAAGGTGAGTACTAATGAAGCACACGATTTCTTTAGTGGCATTTTACAGAAGTCAGGTTTAATAGCAATTTGYGGTCAGACAGTATTACAGACACGGCTCTTACTGAATGTCTAACCTTGCTCATCATATGATAACTGATTTTGAAAGGTAGATTAATGCATTTCATAAGGTATGTTCACCCCCTTCCAGACATACACACCCATCACGCGCTTCCTATGGACATGTTTCAAATGTTTAGCCTCTACTAAGATTTAGAAAATTGTGGGGAAGCAGGCATTTAATGAGATCCTTTCTTTTTTTTTTTTTTTTGCTTTAAAGAAGGTATTAATGGATGGTCTTTTGATTCTTTGATTACCTGGATTTTAAAAACATTCAAAAGTTGGTTTGAAATAAAAAGGCATAAACACATATGTAATTTAAAAACTAAAATCCACCATACTGGTTTTTAGAAGCATTTTCCATCAAGAAAGTGAATTCCTTCATGAAGCGATGGCAAAGCTGGTTCTTTTCTGGTGTCCCCGACATCATAGTAAGCCAGACAGGCTCCCCAATCCGTGGCATCGTGTAGAGATTGCAAATAGTCGTTCTAGAAAACAAAGAAACAAAAAAAAAATCCAGAAGACTAAACAAAATAACAAAAGGCAGAGATCCCTATTCAAAGAATTTACTGCAACATTTCATTCCAGCTGTTGTTTCTATCAGAAACAAAATTTCTCTCATCAACCATCATCCAAACCATGTTGTTTTGTACCAAATCGTGCGAATTCACCCTTCCACTTCGGAGAGTTAAGCGTCACAGGTTCTTCATGCATCTGCCTGAACTGATCCCAAGCACAGTACATTCACTGTCAAAAGCCAAGAGCTGCCCTGTTCCCAATGGAGAAGAACTCAATGATTTTTTGTTGYTTCATCTCCCTGCCTTCTCTCCATTTCATTCAAAACATGTAAATCCTCCATARTTCTGCTTGATTTATGACTAGGGCAAGTTTATGTGTATGAGACTTACAAAAATACCTTAACTTCCTCCTTGTTTTAAAAAATTGGTGTATCTCCAGGCCAAACCCACCAAAGTGTGGATTTGTAGAGAAGGGGGCCAGGTTACTTCTTTAGCTTTAAATAAAGCATATGAGAGTCAAAGTTACCCCACGGTTTCAAGGATTATGCACCTACGCAYATCCTTTTTGACTCTCCAGAGGACAGTAAATATACGATTAAAACTTTGTCTCTGCAGTAAAACACTAGATTAAAACCCCTCAGATTACTATTAAACTCCTCTAAAATCTAAACCAAATTATATTTTAAGTACAATGCCTACATTATGATAATATGGGAACCTGTATTTTCATCACAGTAAAAGTGTAAGTCTGGAAAAAAAACAGAACAACAAAGGAAATGACTGATCAATTCAGGTTTCTCCCCACCTAAGGCACTACTTTTTCTAGAAGAGATCTTTTTCTTTTATAAGACAAAGATTTACATTATCCCATTATCCCTAGTACCACCCCTGATTTATAAAGATCTTCTCTGGATATGTTGGTCTAAACATTTATAGACACTTCCAGAAGTAAAGCAATGGCGGTGCACGTCAGGAAGGCAAACACACTTGAGCAGYAGCTGCCAAATCTTCCGTGGTTTAGTGTTTAAAGTGAAACTCCCTAGGAAGTGAGAGCCCAGCACGTCAGCAGCAGAGCAGCACACAACGGCACCGGTCCGAGGGGCACTGGGGGGAGGAAGGAGTTATCCCCCCAGCAGAGAAGAAAGCAGCTGTAGGGTGACAAGACCCCCAGCGCAGYTCCCCAACGGACAGCAAAGGTGACCGGGCACCGTCCCGAAGTCACCGGGACTGCTCAAGAAGAAAGGGGGTGWGTGAGAAAGTAGCATCTTCTGCCTTGTTTTTTCTACCAGTTTTCATTAAATACAAAATCCATCCTGCGTGTTCACAATAGTCAAAATCAACCCCACTTTCCCCAAAGCTTAGATTTGCAGACACTCCACTGCCACAGGCACGATGGGAAAGCCAGAAGTCAATGGGCTGGAGAGGGGGAAAGTCAAGTCACCAGACCCACCGGCACTYGGAGGGCTCGCCGTTTGCTGGGTCAGTTTAGAACAGCCTCAGAGCTGCTCTGCATTAACCCTCTGCTGCTGGTCTTCTCTTGGGAGGAAAGCAGAGACTGATTACAGACCTGGGCACAACAGTCCTGCCAGGGTAGACACGAGTGGGGCACGCAGCCAGGGGACACCCGCACCGCGGGGGGAACCGGAGGGTCTCTGGCAGCGCAGCGCTCTTGGGGCACCGGGATTTCATGCCTCGGCAAGCTGGGACTAGAGGTGGGATTATTAAGGGAAAGCTTTCTGTTCACAGCCCATTAACTGGAGTGGATGTTAAAGAGGCCCGAAGAAAGGGAGAAACCCCAAGTCCGGGGACTTCAAAGCTCAATGAGTTTCAAAGCTCAAAACAAGTACTGAAGCTTACACCCCCCAGACACAGCTGACCTTAGAAGCTGAAGATAAATCGCACAATTTAATGTAAAATATAGCTTATTTCTCCTTCATATGCAAACTAACCCAAGCCAAGCCTCTTGCAGCTCAGCTGTTTTGAAAAAAGAAACTACTTCTATACTAAAACCAACATATTAAAATACTTGTTTTCCTTGAAAAGATAGACCGAGTCTTGTGATTCGTTATTTACTATTCTGGTAACCCTGGCTGCATCTGCAACTGATAGTGTTTCCTCAGAGAGAGATCAGATTGCCCTGGCCGGCGGCCAGCAGGCATGTGACTGCAGTGCAGGGAACCCTCCATGCCAGCGCAGGCAGCAGTGGCACAGAAACCAAGGGCAAGGATTAACTGCTTTCCAGCTCTGCAAACACGGGGGGAAACGCTCTCCTTCCATTTATTAAAGAACAAAAACAAAAAATAAAAATTAAAAAAACAACGAGAAAACCCAAAACACGACAGGGATGGTAATCGGATTTAAAAAATAACCACTAAAAATCAAATTGACCCCTCTTGGCCATCTGCAGCAAGCAGCCCCCTCCCCTCCGCGCACCGTCCCCCACGCACAGCAGCATCGCACAGCAGCGTGCAAGCGAAGGTTCGGTTAATGAGAGACTCTGTTCTTTTTAGGGTTCCGGTATGTTTAAAATGGTTTATATTTCAAAATGCTTCTGGGAGGCTGAACCCCAGCCTGGAGCTTACGGGCGCCTCGGCACCAGYGATGGGTGCAGCAGGTGCAGGGGCTGGGGGAGCTCCTCAGGAAACACCTTCGCATCTAACAGCAGCTGGAAACCAAACAAAGCGCAGCGCAGCCAGACGAAAATGAAGACCTGAGCAAAACCCCTCCKGGGTTTGTCTGCTCTGCGGGCGCAGATGGCACCGAGGCGAGCAGCCCTGCYGCTTGCAGACACGACAGCGGTCGCGGGGCCGCGGCAGCCGCCCAGCATGGCCGCGGGTCAGGCGCTGTGCTGCCCTCCGCTTCCTGCTTCACCCTCGCCCAAACACACCCGCAAACCTCCCCGGCYTTTGTCCTGGATTTTAGTGCCAGTCCGAGATGTCTTCCCTCTGGTGCTGTACAAACCAAAGGAGCCGGATGGTTCCCTGTGGATGAGGGCATGGCCCTGCAGCCCCCTTCCTCCCTAAGGGAAACGCTTCTGACCCTCAGCGCTGTGCTGCGAGAGCGGCTCTGCTATTYAAGAGTTGCAATATAATGGCAAAGCTTAGCATCCTTAGGGATTGTTTCAAAAAAGAAAAAACATCAGCGGTTTATAAAACTTAATTCACATGCATTTGCTTCCTATCCTCATTCCTTCCTTCCAAAAATGATTTTTCCTTAAAAAGGAAAAAGAAAACAAAGGTGATTGCTGCAATGAGTGCAGGAGCGGGGCTCCCCCCGTGCAGGGAGCCCATGCGACTCCTGTGCCCATGCACAGGGGCCAGCCCACACTGCTGAGCAAAATGCACCACTCAGTTCACAGCAGCATAAGCTGCTTAAAAATTACTGGCATAAAATCGGATCAAATTTGGCTGCCAGAAAGCAGAGAGAGGTGTTTCCCTAGGCCTCGCACTCCGTGTTTCCTTGCCAGTCTGCGTATTTGCCACACAGGTATTAGTCAGATGTGTAATCTGCATTATCAATGTGCTGCATTGGCCTCAGGGACCRGGGGAGTTGAAATGTTTATGCAAGTACAGTAGCTTATTTCATAAGTCATGTGTCTGCACAGCTGACATCCAAAGAGAGTTTTAAGCCTCTAAGTCAAGTGTTAATAGCTAAATCCATCAGTGCTTTAGAAAATTAAAAACTGCTGTAAAGTGAATAACGATGCAAGGGTAGGCCTGGAGCTGGGCACCAAATCRATGGCAAATTTATCAACAGCATCAATTTGCAGAAGCAGCCTAGGCCTTTCGGAAAAGGCAGCTTTGTTTTTCCCTGGATGAGACAACAAGAGCAAAGGAAGGGGTCTGTTTTGCTATCTTCTTTTCTCCCCCTCCATCCTCCAGTACCAGCAGTTAAATGCCTGGCTGAGCCTGCAGCCAGCTCCCTACCAATAACCCTGCTTGCAGACTAGCTGGCTGACCTACAACCACAGCGGCTTCCCTGCAGAGGGGGACTTTTGGGTGGCAGGAGGCTACGGTAACAACCGTCACATTCCCTCCTCCCTTCTCTGATCAGCATGGCAGCGTGTAGCCGGTCCCCCATGCCCCAGTGATTTGAGGTTATTCTAATCACCAGAGGAGTGCACATCAGCTACACTTGAGACCCTCTGAAAGTCTGGGTTTCAAAAAAAAAAAAACAATTCTCCTTCCAAAAAAATTCTACAAAGGTCAGTGTGAATCAGTTAAAAAAAGCCAAAAAAAAAAAAAAAAAAAAAAAAAAAAAAAAAAACTTCCAGTCAAAAAAAAAAAAAAAAAAAAGACTGCAATGAGTTAAACCAGCACGGGATTACGTTTTAGAAACACCAACCCACTGAAGTCAGCACCCTTCTTCCCTCCAGCACAATTTGCTAAGAGGGCAGGAATCAACACAAGTCTCAGGTTCACCAAAGGACTCAGGCTCCTGACTTCCCCGTGACTTCAGTGGGAAAGCAGACGCCTAAAGAGATAATAGTGACCTAAATGGGTTTGCTGAACCTGTGCCAAAGCATCTTTGCATCCAGCCTTCAGTATTTAAATATGCYTTTTTTTTCTTCTTACCAGACACATATTGCATTGCTTTGAAAAGCAAGTGGCTCTTGCATGTTACAGAAACGCTTTTCTTGATGGCAGCACACACTGCCACGCCGAGATACCGAGGAGACACGAGGACCTTGCCCGCCTGCAGGACCKGCCCAGGCTGGGGGCACTGGCTGGTGTGTGCCTCTGAATGCACTTGCTTAATAAAAAAAAAAACAAACAACCAAAAAAAACCCCAAAAAACAAAAAACAGAATTGCCAAAGTCTGCTGCCCCAGGAAATTCATTTATATGAAATTAAACTGGATTTAATTTACCTCGTTGCGCTATTAAAGAGTAATATTTATATCACCATGGAAACCTCTGCATAAAACTGGTCGTTAGACACGTGCTTCCAGTGCTGGTTACGCAATTGCCGTGTCATGTGAATGATCGCATCGTACCGCGGCTCAGGAGAGTGCCAATCCTCCCGTGTCCGGTGGGACATTATTTTCCTCCTCAGCCCGACAAGAGCAGCCTTCCTCGTCCCGCCCCAGCTCAGCACTACCGAGCTTCCCTCCAAGAAGGAAAAAGCTAGGAAGGGGGATTTGGCTTGTGTTTTCAGGGTTATTTTTCCTACGTTTGACTCGGGATGTGCGCCCCTCCCCACCACTCTGGAACTGTTTAACTTGGAAGGACAAAGGAGAACGGGCAAAGTCCRCTGAATGTATCTTGAGGGGGAATGTTTTGGGGGAAGTTTTGGGAAAACAGCTGGGGAGGGGGTGTTATCAGGGGACGGSAATGCAGAGAAATGGGTCTGGGTGAGAACGGGGAGGAGAAGCAGAGCAGAGCTGGGGGGAGCGGAGGAACCACTGTGGCTGCTCAGAGTTGCCGAACTCGTCTTGGGCCCCTGGGCAGGATCGGCGGCTCCCAGCAGTCACGAGCTCCCTCTGCTCCTTCTCTTGGCACTGCTTATCCCATCCACTTCTCACCGCAGGCCCACGCGCTCGCTCTTCCCTGCCTCCTGTCCCTGCCGAACACATCCTCTGCCCTCCCTCGCAACCGCCTGGAGGTGAGGTTCTAAAAAAATTTWAAAAAATKAAAAAATATACAGTGCCTTCATCCTGCAACACAACCTAATCCATGGCATTCAGGTAGTAAGTGGAATTGTAGAAAAATGAGTGAGCCCTCACGATCCTTCACTGTTCGGTATAATACATCCTGATGTCAGGATGTTCTTTTTACAACATCAGAGCACTGTCTTCTATAATGTCTTTAAAAAGTAGCTCTGCACTGGTCGTAAAAGGAAGCACCCTGCCACTCCCATCTGAGAGGAGATGAATCACTTGAAACAGACGGATTTCATCTTAATTCCCTCCCCATGACTTAAACTATGGAAAGAAAATACAGTTAAATGCCAGGGATGTGCTTATCTGGGTTACTTTGTGTATTAACTGTTGAATGGAGATGCTCTGCAGGTACTGATAGCAAGAGATTACAGTACTGCATTTTACTGTGTGAAAAAGATAGTCCTGCTTTTTCGTAGCTGGTTATCTGAAACGCCTTTAGAGCACAATTTAGAGCAGGGTAAAGGTCTTGCTTTGCGCACACATCAGGAAAATATACACTAGAGGAGGATTTCCCTAACATGGCTTTGCAATTCTTTTCCCCCCTCTCACCGGGCCATAAAAGACAATTTAAGAGGTTGCTGAGAGCTTCATTACTACCTAAACCACAGAAAATCTTGATCATCTATGTCCTGTTCACACCGAGCCCTGATGGATATACACACTTGGCAAAATCTAAAAACACAAACAGATTATAATGGCTTGCTATCACCAATACCTTTCTTGTACGTACTTTTGCAGAAGACTTTAGACATTATAAGTTACTTATCCTGCACTAAGGAAAAGATCCTTCTAAAACAGACTTGAGTGCTTTTGAAGAAACAGACACAAAAGATAGGAAACAAACTGCTCACCTGAATTCATTAAGGGCATCAACAATTCTGTTATATGCCAAACTCCGCTGACTGGCATCAGCTGATCTACGACTCATTTTCATAGCCTTGAAAACAATCATTAAACAGATAAGTAACACATAGCTACAGAAGCACAGAAAATGGAAAACAAAGTCATGTGTTCGACTTTATCTTTCATGCAACTAGTCATGCAAATAATTTTTTTTTAAGTGATAAAATGATGGTGCAAGTGCCAACTTTCATATCTGAGGAAAGATAGGTGAGGCACATGCATTTGCAGCCTCTGCTGCTTCTGTGCTTTTCATCATTCAAGGCATAAAAGGGGTTAAAGTTTTCATTGCAGTGGCAAAGTAACCACTAAGTATTTCCTAGAAGAGAGATTTGAAGCAAATCTAACCGCACATTTGAAACTTCGATCTTTRAAAATTTCCTACACATCAGAATCAGGTGGTTAAAAAAAAAAAGAGAAAGAAAAAAGCTCGRTATTTATTTACAGCCTGGAATAGCCTAGAGATAGGTTCTGACCCTGCGATCCACTAGTCTCAGATACAGCTGAAGCAGGGAGGTAGTGGTGGCCTTAAAAGCACCTTTCCCCCTTGGCTGATCCRGGGCTTGCTGGGAGCTTACACAGCCTAGTGACTGTTCTAGCTTTCAGCAACCCCYGTAGCATAATGCAGCATGCTCTGTCCTCACCCTGCGTTGTGCTTTTGCTAGCAACAAGAAACATCATCAAAGATGCTGTGGAGAAAAGCTCTTCCCTGGTGCAATTCCAATACCCAACAGCAAGTTGATCCCACTTTTGTAAACTAGTAACAAGAGTTAGGAATTAAATCTGACAGGGCTGGGGGGAACGTACAGCAATACAAGTGCAAGAATCAAAAGAGACTGTGTTTACCTGTTCTATTGCACTCTTCAGTTTGTTCATGTGACTTTCAAAAAGAGGAAAGTGTGAGAAGAAGAACTCATTAAATTTGTTGTTTTCATCTTCATCTCTTGAGAGTGAAAAAATAACTCCAATTGCTATCTTTTTCTTCCTAACAATTCCTGGGCTAGGACCAGAGCTGTCATCTGACAAGTTAAAGCTTTCATCCATGGACCTTGAAGCATGAAAAAAATAGAAAGTTAATGTAAACCACTGCTTAAAGTTGTACCTTGGTTTCCCATGTAATTCAGTTCTTGAACATTTAACTTCAATAAACACCTTTTGTTTGCACGTGTTGTCAAATCATCACCTTTGATAACATCCACTTTGCAATTTTTTACAAGCAACCATTAATTGATCCTGCAATCACAAAAGCTGGAACCAGATTCAAAGAGTTTGTGGGATCAGAATATAGTATTCCAGTTCTCTCCCATCTCTGCCAAGAATTTGTGTTTTGAGTAGGATTTTAGGGCTTCTTATCCTCAAAAGTACAGCCTACAGGTTTATATTTTGCTGAAGGCTTTCTAGTTAGTGCAAAACAATGAATGCCATGAAGAAAACAGATACTAAAAAAGATCAGGCGTTGAAGTGCAGCCTGACTTACACCTCTGTAAATACCCCACAGAAAGCAACAGCAAGAGCAGATGTACATATGCAAGAGCAGAATCAAGCTGACAATGGTGGAAAATTTATGGGCAGCAACCAGCATTTTCATTCCYAGCTCACCATCGAGGGAAGACCCCATTCTCCAAGCTGGTAGTCTGACTGCGACGCCAACGCCGCTGGTARCTGCTAGCACAGCTTTTGTTAAACGAAGAGCCCGGAGATGGAAACGGAGTGATGAGCAGACTGCTAAGAGATGCTGCAATAATAAGAGGGATAAATAAAAATCTCTCCAGAAGAAAGAGCGTTTGGAAAATAATACCAGCAACTAAACGAAGCCCCTCAAGATAAACTGGTGTTGCTTCTCAAGTGCCTTCTCTTTTGCTTATCTATGTTTCTTATCTAAAAATAACCAGTTTATAATAACATTATATACAAGCACTACAAGGGAGGCAGTCCTGAAGATTTACATAATAGGCAACATACAGGCTGCACCTTGCTCATCAACCCTGAGTATCGGGAAATAAATTCTTTGTGGAAAAGAGTAACGTTAATCATATCCTTTAACAGCCTTTCCAATCCTAACCTTAAGGGCCCAGTATCCTTAATTTCGGGGGAGGAGAGGGGTTTTGTGGAGGCGAATTCATGTTTTAACATTACCGTCCTCAATTTGGAAAGGAGATGACAACAAGTATCGTTTAGAAATGCTGCAAACTCATTTCAATATTTAATTTGGCTTGCTTATTTGCAGCATGCTTTAATAAATTGCACTGCCGTTCAGATTATTTCTGTGAGGTTCCTAATGCAATATCCTTGACGCCTACAACATTTGTATGTATACATATAGGTATGCATTAACGCTTCTATAYAACAAAACAGAACAATCACATTTCAGCACAGGAAAAACTATTTGATGATGTCTAGACATCTCAGTGACGACTATTACTGAATATTTTTGGAGTCTACAGGGTTAACACRTGGAACCGACATTACCAGATCTTGCTATACCGCTGTCTCTGTCCTCATTCTGCTCCCTCCCAGGCATATCCATAGGGTTGCTATGAACTGTAAAATAAGGAATGCCAATTAGCAGGGGAATATACAGTTCTTTCTTGTTTGCAGATCTCCATGTAATTAATGAAACAAAAACATGCTCATTAATTCAGATCAACAGCACTGCACAAGGCCATCACCAAGAAAGGCTGCTTAGCTGAACAAGCCACAACACTTATCTGACAAGCTTGTATGTATTTTTCTGAAGTCCATACACTTATTTTAGTACAAACTAAAACTAGTACACTTTGTTTCTTTACACAGATATTTTTCCATGAAATTTTAATGTACCAAAAGGATGTTGGTCATATTGGTAGTACTCAGYGTATAGACAAAAAAACCACCAAAAMCCAATATAAACACAACTTCATTCATATACCAGCTTTCTCAGGTATTATATACATAATTTTAAAAGGATTTTACAATGCTGTCTTGAAGAAAATAAATACTTCTAAATTATGAGCAGTGCATTGGTTGTTCAACTAAGCCGTAAGCTGTCCAGATTCACAGTCTGCATATACACAAGATCAAAAGTGTCTCAGGCTCAATAGTCTTTCAATGTGATATATTTTACAAATATGTGTGTGAAATAAAAGCTACTCAGCCATGGAAATAAGACCCAGCCACTAAAAGCAAGAAATGTCCATTTTAAATGAACCTAGGTTGGCTTTAGTTTTTAGAGTTTGGTTGAAACAAGTCCAGATCAAAATAGCTTGACACTATTGTGAAATATTATTTCCAGAAATATGAAATCCACCATTAAATATATAAGTTTCCAAAACAAAACAACACAACCAACCAACCCCAAAGAGGACTATTAAAATGCCGGCTGTCCTCTGGGGATTTAAAGCAAGTATCCAAAAAGGTAAGAGAGCAGACATCACTGTCCGTTTTGTATTTAAAAAAAAATAATAATCTTATTTCCAGGGCTAAACTACGAATCCACACAGTTTTGTCATACCAGCTAGACTAGCCACACAGCACAGCACACAGCACACTGCAAACCTGCAAAGAAAGAGGCGCTCCGGATCAGGCGGAGCGGACCTTGCTCTGAGAATGCCCGCCTAGGGCTGCAAAGCTGTGAAAGACCTACATGGCAAAACGTAAAATACACGTGAAAGAATGAGGTTAGTAAAGCAGAACAGTCTGTAGGGAGGGGGCCAGGGCAGGGAGAAGATATAAGCCAACATAAATGCAGACTAACGTAGGCAGGAGAACGGGTCTTACACTTAACAAGAACCTTGATTCAAGGATACAGCTTACAGTTGAACTATATAGTATTTATAGAGTTAAAATAATAGACCCAGCTTTACACTGTCTCCCATACAAGGATGGGGTTTCTCTCCAAGGGTGGTTTTTTTTTGCCCTTTTTTTTTTTTTTTAGTTGAAAAATGATTAATTTATGCAGGCTCAAAGCCTAACTTGATCACAAACAGGAGATTCATCGTGGAGTACAATGTTTGTTTTTACGTCCACACTGGTAGGGTGGCCGAGGAACACAGTTGCTGAAGACGACGGGGAGGAAGGGGGAGAAGGCAGGCAGAAATTCRTCTTAGTAGAACCAACAGAAAACTATAGGCTGAAGTAGTTGTTCTGAGAACAGTCAGTACATCAGCTTAGTGAAATGATCATATRAAAAATAAATGTTAGCAGTCTCAGTAGTCCATTTTAAAAGTAATACTGGATTGTAGATATACCAGAGAAAGAGTGTATTTACTGTACACTGAGCCAGGAAAAACGCATGGGTATTTTTAATGAGTTAATTGCCAGTCCCTCTCCTAAATTTGAAGCTACCGCTTACTCAAAGTTTTCTGATAATACAAAACATGAGGGCTGCACCTCAGCAAAGCTCCCTTCCATTCTCTTAGGTCTTTACTCATTAAAGGAAAGGACATGACCAGTGCTGCTTTTTTTTTTTTTTTCCAACCAGCATATCTAAAAAAAAGCAGCTTGTAAATAGTTCCCAACCCAAACATACAGACCCTTCTCCTATCACAGGCTGGCGAGAACCAGTGAGTCAGGAGCAGTCTTTGCTATTGAACACAGTTGTTAGAAATGCTGCAGTTACAGATTAACTTCTTTACCTACTTTACCCATGGTTCCCTCTGCGCTGAAATGGGAACTGTAAACAAACACTGTCGACCCGACTGAAAACTTGTGCAGCTCAGTTACAAAGAAAGCTTCAGCATCCTCTTCTAGAAGGCGATCCCGTCACTTCTTGTGGCATGCCCTCGCGCCGAGGTGCCTACACCCCCAGGCCAGCTCTCAGGGCAGTCATCCTCTCTGCTCGGTGGGGAAGAGCTACCCTCGCCTCAGAGCTGGACACAGATGGACGTGCGGCACTGGCTACACCTAAATCGTATTGAGTCCATGCCTAATGGTTGCATGATCTGAATTTGAACTTGCGGTTTAGGTCACAATGGTGATACAGCAAACTTTTGCCAAGCACAAGCCACAACAAAACCCTAGAAGTACACGAAGTGAGTTCCTTTCTCTTAGATCAGGCACCTCATTCACTCATGCACTGTGAAAAATCACAATCAAAGTCTGAAAGGAATACTGAATATTAAGAAAAATGCATCTTCTTAACTTTCCTCACTTAGTAAATTCAGGAAGCACTTAATAGATAACAGGTTCTTACAGCTTTAATTGGCTTCCCTTATAAATGGACTATTGGGAATGATTCTAATGAGGTATACAGCTTTTGAGCCTGAAAAGCATTTAAGTCCATGCTCAGTTGTAGTCTTATCAAAGTCAGCGTGAAGGAGAGAAGTAAACACACCCAACAAGAATTAAGACCATATCAAAGCCAGAAACCCAGTCAGAGTAACGAAGTCATCAAATCCACTCCTTACTTCCAGCCCTAGAAAAGTGTATTTTACATACAGCAATATTCTGGAAAGCAAATGTAAAAAGAAGCCCCTTATTCCACCTACTACAAGAGACATTTGCTTGCRAAGTCAACAATCTAAACCAAGGGAAAGGGAGGATGTGCTGAAGAGCTCATCAGGCTGCTATACTGGACAACCAAGCCCTGAAGTACAGTATCTTTACTATCAGCTCTACTGCTCCACGGGGAAAAGCCAAGACCTTCCCCTCTTTCTGTAATCTAACATTCACGGAGCCTTCAGCCACAGCACTTCCACAAAGGCTGAAAACCAAAGATGCCAGATGGTTTTTCAAGACTGCTTAGCTTCCACGGTCAGATAGAAAGAGGAGAGAACAAAAAGATATTCTGCCGAATATGATCCAAGAATTCCAGCGCAACTGTGCAAGGTTAACTTAGACTAGTACGAAACACGCGGCCACATGCGCTCAGGTGGCCAGAGTACAGAAAGGAATGAAAATTATTAACGAAAATAAAACTAGGGAACTGAGCCAGGCAGAATCAATCCTGCCTGATCTGAGACATGCTGCTTAGAAAGTTCTACAGACTGTTATTTTCCAACATTTTCTGTATTTGAACTTAAGTATATCTAAATATTTCTATTATGTATTTTAGATACACATATACAGCTGTATATATTGAACCACTGCTAATTCCTTGAACGGTCCGATTTATTCTCCTTCAAACCCCACCAACRTTAATTTTCTGTAACGTCTTTAGCTTTCTTTTTTTAAAAAAAAATTGATTCTATTTAGAAGACTTTCATATTCTAGAATCTATGATTACTCAGTTAAAGATACCAAGAAATAAAATCTGTTTGTGATTACCTATATTCCCAAGAAGTCCATTCATAATTGTACTGTGGTCAGGCTTTAATGTATTGCTGTCTTGATTAATGAACTCAAGACTGTCCTGCAACCTATAGCAAACATAAAACATACAACAAAAACAGTGATTTGCATTTCAGTAGAATATAGTGTTACTTCAYTATGGTCTGAATGGAACAGACAAGATAAGAACGCAGGCTTCCACGAGAAAAAGCTTTCATAGCCTAAGCCATSTTCTCAGGTGGGTCAATTAACACACAGAAAACTAAACACTGAACCCTCTGAAACCAGATGTTTTTATAACACCTTTTTCTTCATCTTGTACTGAATTCTCTAACTCCAGTGTTCTGCCCTCATCCCTTGTCCTTTGGTGGTTGCAGGTACTTTTGTACCTTACAATATCAAGCTTCACCATATCAGCATTAAAGAAATGGTTCATTCATTCGCTTAAAGCGAACTGAGGTGAAGACAAGGGCAGGGGAAAGGCGAGGACGCTAGTGACAGGATGTAACACACCGGGCAACAAGAAGTTATTTTTCTAGAGAAAGAATCTGGAGGGTCCAAAAAAAAGTCTTCTGTGTCCTTACATTCATCTGCTTATGTGCATAGATACAATTTGTAATGGACTCACGTATTCAGACTTCCGTAGATGCTGCTCCCAGTACGAGCTGTGAAAACCTTGCTGAGCATGAGCTGAGGAGGTGAGCTAGAGGACAAAAAGGAAGATGTCAGTCAGAAACATAGTGCCAAGACAGGCTTTGCTTTCCATTTCACAATCCTCCAGATTTTATAGACCTAAAAACGACATAACAGCCTTTTTTGTCAAAAGTGACATCAGAATAACTTTAAAGCAAACCCAGAAATTCCTTTTACTCTGCACTTGTGGCATTCAATACTTATTAGCACTAAGGAGTAAGTCTTATGAAAAGACCAGCAGTAAAAAGTTAATCTTACCGGATCTGGTGAATTTTCAATGTGGAGCCCTTGTAGCTCATGGCCACAGAGCCAAACATCATCTCTCCAAGCATGTTAGCATCTGAGGAGCACCGAGAACCCTGTAAAAAAAACCCACCAACATTTGTTTTTAAGCATTTTAGAAGCACACTTCTATTAAGGCAACATACAACTAAGGAAAATATTTGTTATTTAAAAGATAAACATGCAAAATATCTTTCTATAACACTGTTGAACACGCTAAGTTGAACAGTTCAATAAAAATAATGCTAGCATAGAAAGTGATCTTTACATTGGCTGTGAGCTAAACCACTAAAATCATCCAACAAACCTAACCCATCTACAGGGGGTGARGGGAAGCAGATTCAAACTGTGCTGAGTCAGAGGACTACAAAGTTTTAAGAGTTTGATAACACACTTTACTGAATAAGAACTGTTAAGCCTGAACCTTGTGTCTGCTTGACAAGAAGAATCACAAGTTCACTGGAGATCTTATACAGACACTGCATGGGAGCCAAGTTGGACCAGCGCTTTCTTGACAAAGACTGATTCATAACTTATCCATGGATGGTATTTTATATTTGATGCATCTTTCCCTGGTACTCCTGTGATGGTACCAGCAAAGAGCTGTAGCATCATGATGCCAGGCTTAAGTTGTGCAATTCCTGCTTCTCGGTTGGTGAGAGCTTGCTGTGAGGCATACTGGCTAAATACAAATGAGGAACGTCACTATGCCGCATCACAGGCTAGATCAAATACTGCAAACAAAAACCTAAAATTAAAAAGTTACTCAGGGCAATCAACTGGAAATGACTGCTCAGCTGACAGTCATCTTATTTGTATACTTTCAATGACCGAGATTACTATCCCTTTATCCAGGGCTGTTTCATCTCTATGCTAGCAGAATATTAGTGCTGCCTCTCCATTTGTGCCTTGCCCTGAATAATTTAAAATATCATGATCACTCACTCACAGAGCTCAGGCAGTTCATTGGTACTTTGGTACTGTGCAAGACAGCAATACACTTCCTTTGAGGTGCATGATAACTAATAACACTTCYTTGGAGTAATCCTTCCAAAAGGTCCCTAAAACCAGTCACAGAAATAGCATTTTCCAAACACAAGGTTAAGTGCATATCTCCATATCCCTTATCCAAGCTCTGAACAACCAGGATCCTCACCCGGATTCCTACACAGGCTTGGAGTATATCTAAATATCTTGCCCAGCGTCAGCCAGCGAGCTCAGAGCACAACCAAGGACAGGGTGTCCACACCGCGGATTCCTCCCGGCAGCAAGGAGTGATAGGAAAATGACCACTCGCTGTTTCAGCTCACCCTAGCCCGCAGAACAAGGGCAGGACAAGGAAATGCTAATCAGCCAAAAGGCAACACACTTACAACACTTTTCAATTTTTAGCTCTTCTCAAGCACTCTCAATTAAGATGATGGTACTTTAACAGACATACTATTAACCTCTGAAATCTATCAGTGCAAGAAAGATAGGGGAACGACCGAAAATAGCAACCACGGTTATAAAAATGAGGATACAGTTGCAAGGTTTGTTAGTGTTCGTACAGGGCAAAACCTGATCATTGGCTGGGTCTCAGAGAAATTTCCATCGTTACCTCCCAGGATATCATTCTGCCTAGGTGCACTGTAGGCAGTACTGGAAAAACTAGACTTTAAAATCAGTCAGTATGACCCAGCAGCTCCAAGGAAATATAAGCATAGATTTTAATGGCTCTAGGAAATGATAGGTCTGCCAACATCTTGAAATCTTGAAGTAAGAACACTGCAAATTACTCAGCCAAATGTTATGATTGTTATTTTTACAACTGTTGCAGATCTCCAGTTGAAGGACTCATTCTGAATAAATGTCAAGCCCTTGATGGTTGGTTTTGGTTTCAACTTTCTCCTGTTGTGAAAATCTAATTCTAAAGCTGAGGAAAAATACTTTAAGATAAAGTATTGATTTTCTTTGTCAAGCAACCAAATTAAAAAAMGCAAGTGAAAATCAGCTGCTTTCAAATTTAATTATAGGGGTTTCCCTTTCCTCTGAAAGAGACAAGCAATGCTGAAGGCAARGAGCGTAGTAAGATGCACCCATGGCCTGTTTCAGTCTGGCATTTCATCTGCACTTAATAACAGTAACTTTACCATGCATAACAGAAGATGCACATATTTCATGCATTTMATATGGAAACACTGTTACAGCTCAAATCTTTGGGCTTTTAATGCTGCACAATAAAGGTCACTCAAGACCAAAGTAGAGTGCAATCAACTGAGGAAAGGGGTTAAATATTAAAAACTCAAACAAAAAATAGCCAAGGAGCATCTGGCAAAAAGGGCACAACCTCCGGCACTGACAGCTTGGACACAAACCAATTCCCTAGGTCCTATTTACGAGCTCACATAAAAACTGATCATAAAATACCCACAGGTGTTTGTTACTGCACATTAGCATATTAGAGGTAGTAAAATTTGCATGATTTGGAAATTACATTTCGGAATCTATTACAGCATTTAATATTCCACTTACTGTACATATTGTCCTACCAATAACTAAGTATACATTTAAATTAAAAACGTAGTACAGAAATAAATGTCAAATGTCGTGATCAACAAATCAGAAAGACTTTCAGCCCTGACTACCCTGACAAGCAGGTACAGAGATAACACTGGTGTCATAATGTGCAAATAATTGTGGGCAAGCTTAGAACCATATTCAGCTTCATCTTAATGGATTCTAATCACATTTGTGAGGGATCTGGGTAGGACATAATTAAAAATAGGGAAGCCTGGAACAAAACCTTGCAATTAATTGCTCAGATATAGTCAAAGTGTATTTAAACAAGGAAACATAAAGAACTATTTTAAAAGTCCTATAGCATTGTATTATTTGGACTTCCGTTCTACAGCTTTAAAAAAAAACAAAAAAACAAAAAAACAAAAAACAACAACAAACAAACAAAAGAACTTACAAATACTGCAAATACATTAAGTAACTTCTGAGGTTACCAGACACAGCAGTTAGGAGATAGGAAATGCCAGGCTGACTGATGTCTGGACAAACTTACTCTGGCCCTTCTGCACACATGATACAAAATTTTATTGTGCMGTAAAGAACTCTTGTATTTATGGCTCTCTGCTCACTTGCTGGGGAAGCCTGGAAGGAGTACAGGGAACGCAGTAGATAGTTCACAACAAATACRCTGTGGAAGACCAACTTAAGCTGAAAGTTTCTCGCATACTTTCTGAGCCGGTCACATAGCCACACATCATTTCAGTTCAACTCAGTAAGATTTTGACTGAGTGATACACGTGAGGAAATGGGGACTTAAAAGGGAAAACTTTCCACAGCTTTAAAATACACTGTCATGCCAACCACTAAAATTAATTCCCTTTAATAACATTGACCATTGTTTGCACAGAGCCTGCCCAGTAGGAGAGACAATGTGTGGATAGTGGGGGGCATCATTTTTATTGGTCACACAATGCACGAAGGAGGTTATTTTGTGCTGGAAGGAAGCTGCTGACAGAAATGTCTCTTCCTTTCATAACCGCAGTCAAATGCCCTTCCAGGAAGGGAGGAATGGAAAACAGATCTTCAGCCACCTTACTAAAACTGTGGAAAAGAGTGTGATGAGAAAGAGAAAACAAGAATACGCAGCTCGCCAAATATAGCAAGAGCTAACATGACAGTGGGAAACTCAGCACTGAGAGGTTCTTCATTTATATCTACGGTAGATTAAGACATCAGTAGTACTGTACTTTGGAATAGGTTGTGGAGATAGCAGCTTCCCTCAAACACACAATTACTTCATTACAAAGAGTGGAAGGGCTTAGTTCTATTTTAGGGTGGCTTAATATAAAACACTTGTGATCCATGGAAGGAGAGATGACAGAAATATATCCGTGTCAGATGACTCTAGCTACTCTCATGGCCAAAATTTCTTATGTAAAATGTAACTCAAGTGCGCTGAACCCCTTGTTATAAAGCTGTTACACAGACTATCCCTATAGATAGCGCATTTCTCTGTTATGTCCCTGGCATTTAGCAATAAAGTAAAATAAACTACCTCATCTATACCAAGGTAAGATATTTGTGCCAAGTCTGATTGTACCGAACGAGTGTTATCACCCGGGTCATAAGACAGAACAAATGCCCTGGAGAGATCKCTGCCATTTAAGACACATCCCAAGAGAACCACCTGGTTGGTTTTAGACTTGTTCAAACCCAAAGCTACAAAATTAAACATTACTGAGTCAGAACCAAAGTCTGATTTTGACTGAAAACTGCTCTCCACCACCAGTCTCTGATTTCAAGCATTTTAACACATTCAGTACCTCACCTGCCATTAGTATTTGACATGGGTTATGCCAAAAAAAGGAAGAGTGACTCACCTGGTATTTTGGGCATTGTTCTTTTGGATCAGAGAACGAGGAGGATGAGTTGATTGAACTATCCAAGGAAGAAGAGCTGTCTCCTCCGGGCTTCAGTTGGCAACATTTCCCAAAAACTCTCACCTGAGCRTCGCTGCAGAGTTTCTGAAATACAGACAACATATGTGACACACTAAGACCCACGACCTGAAATCACTGTTTAGCAGCATTGTACTTATCTGTTTAGGTAAGATATTTAACAGCTGAAAGGCTTATGCCCCAGGAAAACAGTTAACAGAATATTTATTAGTGTCTCTTGCAGCCTGGCTGTATGAAAGAAAGCTGAGCTGTTTTACTTCCAATTAGCCAGGAGCTAACAGGTCGCTCCAACTCCATTTTCCTAAGTAGCCATCAGTCTCTGAAGCTTTACAAATGACTTTTTTAGACCCAGGATTAGGAGAAAGGATGGTATCAAAGCATTTAAAGGAAGGACGGCAACAATAGGCTCCGTCTGTCTTCATCTTGCTCCCTGGGCCCACTGGGGTGGAGGTGACACAGCAGCGTGATGGGCACAGCCCTCCAGAGCGACGATGCCGGCCGGATCACGACAAGGAGCGGCTCACAATGTACAGGAAAACACACTGATTAGGAATAATCAAGCAAGAACAACACAGAATTCGAGAGATTCATGTTACAAGGGTAAGTGGAGAGAAAAGATACTATTTTTATAGATCTCTCCCTAGCTATGTCTAAGTCCCCTAGTCTTTTTAAGGAGTGGCACAGAGGTGGCATGTTTCTCTCRTTTTCAGTATGAGGGCATTGTGAGGCTGATCATGGACAAAGCTGAAAAACACAGTTGTTACAGAGAAGCCAGAAAAGTTTCACAAAATGACGGAGAAATGGTCCAAGGGGTGAATTCTGATAGAGATTCAGACAGAAAGCATAGCAAAAAAAGGAGTTAGAAGGGTTCAGATGGAGCTGGAACTGACATACAGGATGGGTAGGATCTGCGTCCACTCTGCATACGCGCAATTATCAATCACTGGCACAGGAGATGCTCCACTGCTGTTTCATTCACTATTTCAAAACATTTGCGATTTCCCCTGAGAATCTCAGCATCCCAAGCAGAATCAGCACCTGCGTTAGTTAATGCCATTTACACTAGCATTAGGCAACCCTCTTCACCTAAAGATTTCAACGTATTTTTCATATACTCGTTACACTTCAACACACCCACGTAAGGTTGGCATTATTTACATTTGCTAGTGGGCAGCACTAGGAGACAGAAATCGCCTACACTGCTCAAAATTACGTACTAACTCTGCCCTAAGACTTTCTTAATTAACATTTCCTATACAATTACCAAACCAGTAAGAGCAAGCTGGAAGCAAACCCTACTGGAAGCAAGGTTCAAGGGACAGATGGAAATAAAGAAGTGCTGTTGTATGTCACAGCTTCACCTCTGGACTCACAGGTCCACATCACAAGCTCCCCCTTCATTCAAAAACGTAAGTATGTCTCAGTTTTTAATAGCTATGAAAAAAAGGAAAAGGCATAAAGAAAAGTGTGAAATACCCAAGGCACAGGGTGGTAACTTCATGACTCTGCTCAATAATTAGCAACAACTGTACAAAGAGACAACTGCCCTTACTGCTGCGGAGGGACTTTGATGAAGGACAAGATGGGAATCCCATGCCTCTGTCCCAGGCTGTGCAGGTTTTGTTTTTGGTTTTGTTTTTTTATTAAATCTCACCCACAGCTAGGGACAGGTGACTTTTATTTGGCCSTAACTGTGGGTGAGATTTAGCAAAACAGCAGAAAATGTCAGGGATTATCGAGCTCCACGCGGCAGTCTGCACTGCTGCTCTCATTAGAGAGCTGCTGCCACAGAAAGCCTTAAGGAAAAATGTGCAGACAAATCAGTAATTCTGTGGCAGAGGGGAAGGAATCATTTACTAGCCACCAAGTCCTGTGCTTTACTGACATATACAGCCTCCCATAGTAGTACGCTGTCATTACGACATCGTGGTGAGTACGTTGAATTCATGCAATATGTATATTTGCTAATGGCTAGTATCTGTGGCTTGAGCACAGTACACAATGGCTGGAACATGTGAATGATCATCATATGACTTCAGTAGGAACTCGTGAACTAGAATTGCATTTTATCTCTGACACAAACAACAATGTCCTAGGCTAGGCAAGCATCATGTGATAAAACCACATAAAATCCACAGGGTTACAGAAGCTTTTGCAGGCAAACCACATTTCAGCTTGCATTTTCCATCAGATGTTGAAAGTTCCTTCTAAAAAGTTACAATTATAACGAAGCTTCCTTGAGACTGTAATGCCAGTAAATGCATTTCTACAGGTGAAAAAAATTTCTGTGCACTAAAAAAAAAATAGGCTGTTTGCAAATTACTTACTTTTAAATCATTTCTTCTCATTATCACTGCATTTTTCTGCACAGCAGCTTTCCCCAGATCCACTGGGGAGTCTGGTACCTCGAAGTAATAGTTGCCTAATTTAAATAGCAAATCAGGAAAATGGCTGTTTGTTCTTTGCAATGAGTTTAATGAACCAAGACTCCTGCAAGAAGTCTGTAAAGGAGGTCAGAATCTTTCAGATGCCACTTTTCAGAACCTTGTGAACAGTAAATCCCTCCTAAAATGCAAATCACTGATGAACTTTGGTGTTTGCTCKTTTACAAACTTAGCATGTGCTTAAGAATAACCTGTTGTACAATGAGATCAAGTACCTGCAATGCCCCTCTCCTCTGTAGTTTCTGACTCCAAATGTCAGTGAAATTTTAGATGCTACAAATCTCAAGATACTATGCATCAAAGGAGTGGGATTACTTGCATTCCAATATAATATTCCAAAGATATTCAAGCCAGGTTTCCAAAAATAAAAAGGTAACCTAATTATTTAAGAACTGTACAAGGGAAAGTTTCAAAGTTRTGGATTTTCTTTCCAAATAGACATAGCTGCAACAAATCAGATCCCTAGGCAAAGTGCTGCTGGAGTCCTCCGAAATGCTCCCTTTTGCTGGAGAGCAGAACATCTGCTGGAAGGATGCCACGGGCAGCTGCCGCTCCTGGCTGCCACGCTGCTCTCCCCGCTGTGGTCACACTCTTTGTTCTTTCTCTGCCAACTCACTGCAGATACCACCCAGCTCCAAAGACTTCCTGGCTGTCACAGTTCTTACATTAGAGGTCATCATTTGCTGAAAGTCTCGGAGACCTATCAGGTAGTACTGAAGATAACTTAGAGTAAAACRTCTTTATAGTACGACAGGGTACAAAGTAGTCTTCCTCTACAGTTCTGCTCCTGGAATCTCTTTTCTCCACCTCTATCAGCAAGGACCTTTAACTCCTTGCCACGAGGTCTATAAATTCCTTGGTAAGTGGAAAGAACATGCCCAGTGCTGTGCACAGGAAGAGGAATTTCTTCTGAGAAAGTTTTGGTTTGGGGATAATAAGAAAGCTGAAAGGAGCCTGGTGTGTTGAACTAAATCCAGACTGTGTGCATGTGTGTTAGGGCTGTGAGTGACAGGAGGAAAGAGAAATATCATCACATTCTTTATTCTTTTCTACCTCTCCGCAACAGCAGGTGCTCAAATACCACTGTGGTGGTAGTGATAGAGAAACCTGTATTTCCAAGCAAAGTTGCCRCTCTTCAAGAGCTCTGTACCTCATTTCAGCAAAGCTGAAAAATTATTCCAAAATAAATAAATTAACTCTTTTGCTTTATTAATATGCGTTGGCCTGAATGTGTAATTAAACATATGCATCCACCTAGGTCATGAGAGTAACCTGAATAGGCATTCATTCCTTCCCTTCAAGTGCTGCTGTAAAAATCCAGGTATCTTTCTTAAAATGCAGCTGTGAAGTGCTACATTCTCCCTTTACTTCCAGAGTTGTCGAGTTCCTCTATTACTCAGAGGTCAGTGAAAGAAGTAAAGACAACCCTATGCTCCCCCACTCCACTAGTATTCTCCCATTTCTGTTTAGAGAGAATAAGCAGAGCTAAGAAGGTGGGACTCGGTCTCTGTGCTTACAGCTTTATCTGTCTGCTCAGCCTGGCTCACTGAAAACCTGTCCACTGAGAGCCAGATAGAGACCAGAGTCTCCATTTCACTCAACTCACCTAAAAGCAAAAGGCTCACTATCCAATTACTAATCCCTCAAAGCAATTTGCTGTTCAACATTTATCCAGTGCTGAAGTATATTAGAACACGTGGCTAATCCTGGCTTGTTTAAAACAGCATGCCATTTTTCTACTTTGGGATAAATATCACATTTGGAGTGAAAGAAATTGCCGCAGTAGGAGATCAAATATCATATGACCTTTCAGTTAAATTATCCCAAAGATAAAGACAACTAGGTTACATGACAAAAGTGAACTTTTCGCTCCCCAAATCCAAGTCCACTGTGGCACCTCTAGATCTCAAATTCTGCACCCCAGGCCACTCTTTCTCTTTCATTTCTTCAAAAAAAAAAAAGCAAGCCCTGCTTCTGAAAATCCTCTTCTGAGTCTGGGTCCTGTGAACAAGCCACTGCCCTTGTCTTTCTCCCTTCCCAGCCAAACCACTCAAACTCCGGATCCCTGCTCAGCACAGTGCACAGCTTAGCTTTTGCTTTCTTTCCTCCCTCCTCTTCCTCATGGTCCCTTGACACCCCTTCTTCCTCCCCGGACTCCACGCCTTCCTCTAGGCTGATCTTTAGACTTAGGAGATCTTTTAGCTTCTGACATGTCCATCAGCACCTCTCTTCAGTCAAATCCTGAACGGTAACTGCCGTCTTGTCATCAGTCACCAGCGGACAACGTAAAAAGGAAAACGAGCAGTTAAAGGAGACAGCTAACCCCCGTCCCTGAACTCATTCAGCCTGCTCCGAGGAAAGCCCTGACGCAAGGTTCCCCTTTCCAGCTTCTGCTTTGGTTTACTCCCCACTTCTCCCTCGTGGCACCATTTCTGTGGCATCCTTATCCCAGTCAATTGCCGGCCCTTGGAAGAAAACTCCTCATACTTCAGCTGGCCTTTGCACACCGACATTTACGGCGACATAACTCGCGTGCCGCACAACAGCAGCAGCGCAGTAAAATGCAACACAGCCTTCGCGTAAGGTTAGCGTGAATGCAGCGTCAAGGTTGAGAAGCCAAGCACACAGGGGTCAGGAAAGGCAGAGCCAAGGCTGAAAGCTCAGCGCTGGCCGGGCCACCTGGCCTCTGCACCTTAAAAAGGAAAAGGAGCTGCTTGTTGTGCTTGATTTGAAATTCAAACCAGGCTCTCGGAGGAGCATACCTGTGTTCACACACGGTTCCTGGCTTGGACACTCAGTCCAACCCAACGGGGTGGATGTGTGCRGGACCTCGCACAGCCACGAGGCACCACGCAGGGAGGCGAGGGGGGCTGGTGGTACGCGTGAGCGGGAGGCAGGCGGGGGGTGTTAGAGGAAAAGGAACAGACAAGCACAGAAATGAGTCTACAACTACGAATCAGTCATAGGTCCTAACACTATCACCTGCAAATCAGGTAATACAGTCTCATTAGGAATGAGGCACTTGTATGGGTCCTTGTATGGGTCCTTGTATGAGGTCCTTGTATGCGGAACAAACTCTGAAGTAACTCTCTAGAGAAGGCAGCGGATCAAACCCACAAGCTTGCCCGAAGAAGTACTTTGATACCCAAAAATCCAAGAGGTGTGGACCGAAGCTGTTTAGTAAAGGCGTGAGTAATGTCTACTTCTCGTATCACAAGCTGCCCTGGTATACTCAATATGCAAATGCCTGTTCTGATACATTTGCTCATGACTAGTGTCACAGGGCTGGAAAGGGCAGCCACTCTCTTCTGGGATACCCTGGCAGGGGAGTTACCCAATTTTCTGATGCTTGGGAGGCAGCAATCTTTCGGCTCTGCTTACAGAGCCCGGCTGGTCGATAGTCCATCCCCTGGAAAGCCGGGGAAGAACCTTTCCCGCTTAGCACCAAAAAAGGTATAGGACTCACAAAGGGGATCTCTCTGCCTCCCCGCCATGCCAAGTGCCCACAGCTGCCCAAGGCGGATCTCTGCCTGGCCTCGGTGGAAACGCCTGGCACAGCCTTCGGCCAACATTCCCGGCGCGGCAGCCGCCAGCCCTCCGAGTCACCAGACTGCTTCTCGGCTTTGCTCGACAAGTTTAACTCTAGCGAGACCCGGGGAAAACATCACTTCTCCTGCACAACTGAAATATTTTAATGGCCATACTGCAAACTCTCAGCTGCCTTCTGTCTGTCTCTGTGCAACACCCTCCCAAAATTCTTGTTTACCTAATATTTAGCTTTATTGAAGACATGAAGAGGCTGATTTAATACCCAATGAAAACACAAAATCCTTGTTTGTGTTATAGTCACATTTCCCCTCATGGATAATATAAACCTAGTAATGCTTTAATAATCAGAGCCCAGCTTGGTGTGAGCACAAAATCTGCAGTTTTCACTCATCAAAAAATCAGAGCCTACTGTTTTATTTCTTGAAACATCTGTGTCTAGAAAAGTTTGCTCTGATGCTCCTTACATTTTATAACCATACCTTCCCTTATAGAAGTCAAACGACTGAGCCATGTTCAACCTTGGTCCACCACACACAACTCTTGACATACGTAAAGATTAGATACATAAAATAGACCAAAGTATACCTCACCTTGCTGCAGGCATACAACTCTTAAATTATAATTGCTTCCGCATCTCATAAGCAACAGAAAATGGGAACTGAAGAGCACAGCAACATAAAGCAAACTGACACCCTCTCGGTTCTCCGCATTAGACTGACTAGACTTCAACCAGAACAGTCTGGGCACTGCTAGGCACTCTTGCAAATCTCCCCCCTAGCTTTATTTGTAAATCGAGAGGTATAAAACACATTAGGAAATGGGGGGGGGGGGGGGGGGGGGGGAGATGCAGAAAGCGTTGGCTTTTGTGGGGTGGTGAACAGATACCCTTTCAGAAGGGAGAGCGCCCAGCCCACACACATGTCTTGTTGCAAAAGGGCAAGAGTGCCTTGGAATGTGCTTAGAGCCAAGATCTGGCTTTGTATAGGCAGGGTGTGTCTTTGTTAATGAAAATCATGATAAAGAGCGAGAAAAATAAACAATGCAATTCCTTGAAAATGGCCAGTATGTACTGCTAACTGTACAAGCCTGTACTAAACTCGCAGCAAGCCGAGCYGAGGACTCTTCTGCACGTTTTTACCTGCATAATGTTTCTGCTATTGCGAAGTTTTGTTTTACGAGGGAAGTTTTGCCTGACATGACATTATTTGAGAGCTGCAGAAGGCAGGTATCATGGCAAGCAAATGTTTCAATATATTCTCTTTCAAAGTTTCCTAATACCACAAAAAAGAAGAAATATATCAAGTTACTGGAGATGAGTACTGGGCATTTCAAACACCCTGGGAACAGTCTTCCTCCACCAGTCTCACATACTCATTTCATAGAGATGGTGARTACAGCTATTTCCCTCCCCCTTAGCAAAGAAAAATAAAGGAGAGATTAATGTGGAACCATACTAGCTTCATTATCAGCCGTTTATTCTGCAGATGTTGAGCTGCCACAGTCAACAATCTTTCCGAGATAAACCAAAGCAGTAAAGTTTGCAAGTTCACTGTGCAAGTACAGATCTACTTTAAAGAGGTTTTAGGCTTTCAAGAAATCAATTGAAATATGGCAAGAGGATTTATACTGTACAACGTCTTTTTTATTGATGAAGTAATACTTTACAATTAATGAAGTAATAGTAATAAGCATAGCCAGCAATTCGTGCCAATAAACCACTTCTAAAGATCTTGTGTTTAAAAACCTGCTTTCCTGGCAAGAACACMTAGAAGAACAGGAACTTATAAATTATAAAGCCATTCTAACAAGTTACAATTAAAAAGAAAGATGCATTTTGTTCAACATTTGTGAAACTTGCTTTACTTCGCAAATTCTCAAAAAGAACTAGGAAATTGGGATCTTGATTCATGGCTGTAAAAGCGCTAGAGTAAGCGATGGAGAAGCCTGATGAGACACAAAYGGACTCCCAGAGGTTAGGATATGCGGCCATAGGAAGCACACAGGACCAGGATGAGAAGCATCACGCTGGCAGCATTCAGCAATAGGCCGGAAGAGTTTACAAAGCTGGATGAAGAACCCTCTGGCTGTACTCCAATACCCAACATGAAAACCAGGGCTTGGGGGTAACATTATTTCGTGTACTCCTGCTTACAGAACTCAGTAGGTCCTACGGTTAAAAGCAACTGGGATCATAAATTTCAGWTCACACACTGCTTTCTGCTTGCAGAGCTTAAAATGGTTTGCAAATATTTCTAGAGATGGTGAAAAGGAAGTTCAAAGCAGTGAAATAAGTTGTCCAACCTCACACAACCACTTACAATAGCACTGTGGCCAGAAATTAATCTTCTGGCCAGAGCCCGTAGAAGGAAGTATCCTCATCTGACTGCATCCATTACAGTTTCAATTAATAGATTACCATGTAGACCATGCCAAAAGGAAAAATGGGAAAAGTTGTCAAGGAACTTTGTGTGAAAGAACTGTCAGCAAAGCATAGAAACAATGACTGGCAAAAGCTAACCAAACAGGACACAAGAGGACATAGGACTGGGAGGACCTTCCGATTAAGAATGCAGACCCCACCATGGCATAAAAGCACATCTATAAATATCAGTTTATGCCCTGCCTCAGCCCCCCAGCATTGCCTGCTGCAGCCCCAGGAAGGAATCCTTCTCTCTGAAAGAGCAGAAAGTAGACGAGCCCAGGAATAAAGAGATCACTATAGTATTTAAAGCTGTTATGAGTGAAATCACTGAAGCTTGAATAATTTGCAACTTAACAGGCACTTAAATATAGCCCTGCRTATAACCGACGTTTAAATGTTAATGTGAGTAAAACAGAACATCTGTGATTTATCAATCTTGCCATTTTAAAAAATATAGACTATAACCATGTAAATTAGTAAAATACTCACCGACACCGAAACATCCTCTATTTTTCTTTTAGCACTGGAGTCAAATAAGACATTCCGTCCTCTTCTTTCGCAGTCCTGATACACAATCAGTCGGATCTGACTTGGGTCAAACTCCGGCAAAGGCCAGCTTTAATTAAAAAATAAAAGAGCAGAAGGATCAATTACCACAATTCTTTATTACACTGTTCTTTCTACATTATYTGTATATACAACTTTATTAAAACATAAAGTCGAGCAAATGCAATGCCATTTCAACAAACCCTTTGATCCTGTAGCCAGAACTATGCCTTTTGTTTTTTTCTTTCCCCTACACTTGCCAAATTACACTGGCATAAATGGCASCAATCCACTACAACCATATACAATGATGTGCGCAGCATTACTAGCTCTTGTGCTCTGTCTTGTGATATTAAATGTTTTCTTCAAGTTCCAGCTTTTTGAAATCAAAGTCATAGAAAAAAAAAAAAAAAAAAAAAAAAAAAAAAAAAAAAAAAGAGTCCCTCATCATTGCAAGCACTAGCTTGAAAGCATTCACAACTCAAAAGCAAAAAGAAAAAAGGTATATATTCACACTGACCTCTCCCTCAAGTACTGAATTTCTGCATTTGCCATCATGGGTTTTCAGCTTCATGGGCTGGCAAAGCACTGAACTCCAGAGAAGAAAAAAATGCAAAGTACCCTTCCTACCCTTCTTCAGGTTTCACAAACACTGTAGTAACATACRTGTATAGAACTAACTGCAGTATTACAAACTACAACATTCATACTAATATATACACTTTGATGCCGGGGAACAGAGAGCCACGTGTAGCTTGGTCCTGACGATATGCTCAGGTCCTCACTACATTCAGACTTAGAAATAATCTCCACTTAAGCCACTGTGATTCAAGGCCATGCTGCTGCATGGGTCAGCAAAACACACACAGCAGTCCTCTTCTAACACTCCCAAACTGTTGTTTGTTTTCTAACCTACTCCCAGACTGTTTTTGCAGTCAATAACAAGGAAAGGAGCTGTCCTGRGCATCCACCTTCCCTACTGCCACTGACTTCAGAGAAGCTCTGCAAAGAGAGAACTTGCAGGGCTCGGGCTTGAATACCATTGCATAATCTTGCCTTTAAGGGTGCTTTGTAGCCATCATCTTAAATTTCCATTTTAAAAAGACGGCCATCACTTTAAAGCCCAGCAAGCATTGTTGCCCATGGGCTTGGGCACCCATTTTCACTGATACCTTCTCAGGTCTTGCAAGATAGGAAACAAGACGCCTGCTCTATCCATGAAACCAACAGGAATCATCTTTCAGCTACTTACGAGCCATTTCCTAGATCAAGTGAAATTCTATCTTCCTCATCCTTGGCTTTTAGGCACGCAGCGTTAKCATGAAACCCCAAGAAGTGAGAAATGAGGCCCTGAAACATTCCAGCCATTAATGAAGGATACAGGCTCCCAGTTTACAAGAAGGAGCTGTACATTTATTTCAGCAAAAAGTCACCCGTAAGTGATAACATGGAATAAAGTAAAYCTGGCATGCTAGACTCCAGGACTATGGTAAATTTTCCTCTCCTCTGTCCCTCTAATTCACCAACCAAAAGGTTTCCTTCTCTGCAGCCGTGCTTTATGTGATCAGTACGCTAATGACGATACGTAACCTAACAACGTCTATAACAGGTCACAGCAGAGAATCAATTTGATCACCAAAGCCATGGTTGCCTACCAGAAGTTTTTAAGACTGTCCAATATAGATCCACAGGCTTTACAACTASTGTAGTCCCAGTGAGGTGAAACTAAGCACCAAGACATACAGTTACTCGGTCTCTTGAGAGAGGAAATCCATTTCCYAATCTGCTCAGCCCCACCATTTAGCAACAGGAGAGAAAAACAGAAGCTGCAGAGAAGATAGTGTGCAACAAATGTCAAAAGCAACTTATTACAAGAAAAAAGCTTGAGCAACTTGAAACTRAAATAACTTGATGTCTAGATTTGGGGGCAAAGAGCCGCGCACCCTCTCTGTTTGGGCACCTAAAGCCAAGCATTGKCCACAGAGGGACATACCCACACGAAGAGCAGACTGCAAACTGAGCAAATTCTGTACCAAAAACCAAGCACAGTGACAAACCCGGAGCTGAGCTTACATTTACCAGGGGCTCTGCTATTGAGCCCCATCTTGCATTTCAGAAAATGTAAGAAAACAAAATCCATATTGTTTGATGTATAATTGGAGTGTAATCAACTGAGAGGCTCAAAGGCACTAGAGCGGGGACGGTTACTTTTAAGAGCCTGACTTTGGCTAGAGATGAGGAGACAAGTGAGACCGCTGGATAAACTGCCTTCCTGGAGGAACCATCTCCCTATATTTAAGTGAAATCAATGGAAGTCTGGAAACTCATTTTGTTTCCAGATAGGCCACTGTGGTTCCTGTAAAGAAACAGTATGGGACAATAACAACGAATTGCTTGCCAAAAAGGTGCTATCGCTTGCTCCACCCTTGCAACGCATTTGAATTTCCTTCACACTCAGACAAAAGCATATCTTCCATTACCTAGTACTTTTGATATTTGACTTTGAAATTACTGGCAAAGAAGGGCAGTAGCTGTTCCAGATCTTAGGAAAGTCTACTTATAAAAAGCTCCAAGAGCAGATTACACACTAAGAGGAGAGAAAGCTAAATATAAAACTCTTGCTGTATTCGGAAACATATTTGATCAAGGTAACAAGAGCTTGTTTACTTCTCAGCTTCTTCACATGACATTTTAACTTTCTCGAGACAAGGATTTAGTAGATATTATCCATCATAATTTGTGATAATTCCAAATAAGTGTTATCTCTGTTACATAATAGAGTCCTTAAGCACATTTCAGCCTTGCAAAAACATTCCCTGGCAATAGCGGGCCACTTCCCAAACCAGAAGAAACTTTAAGAGAGCTGGGGGAAAGTTCATTTAGACAGACAGTAAACAGAGGCAGACTGGCACCTCCGACTCACCCCCACCACCTCCCAGCGAGGAGGAAGCGGGACACGGAGTAGCTTTGCTTTTCTTGTTAGCAGCTTTAAAATACCGTTAAGCTTGATATCTGGATAGATTATCCTCAGAAATGTACAAATTCCTGCGTGCAATATGCAGGGCATGTTCTCAAAACAAATATAACAGGGCAATACTCCAGCACTGCTCTTCAGGCGGATGAAAACTGACCTAGATCTTCTGAATATTATTAGTTCTGTTTATAAATGGAAAATAAATTTGACATTTAACTGATGTTTTCTTGAGATTCTTACAGGAAAACCAGGGGACGTAGAATCAAATGTTCTAGTAAAGTTAATGGAAGGTGAGTCTCCAGCTCCCACGCTGGTTTGGAAATGACGGTTCTCTCAATGAGGACTTTTTCCTGCGYGACCTATCTACCAGTCTTTGATCTTTCCTTGAAACTGATTCTATTTAAAGAAAACAAAAACAAAAACAAACCCAGAACAAACAAACAAACATAAAAACCACCACCAAGAAAACCCCAACTATCTTTTCACCAGTGGAAGCGTTTGTGACTTTGCCACATAGTTAGTGCTGTGAGTTCACGTGTCAAGCAAGAGAAGAAATAGTGATAAACAAATTATTTCTCAGCAGGACACCAGTCCTGTGGAAATCTCCACTACACAAATAGTGATTGTTCGAGAATGGGATGTTCCGAAATACCTATATGAATAGAATGGGATAGAAATCCACTGATGTATAAATGCTGGGTGGGATATTTCAGAAACAAATCACGTAAAACCAGATCTCACACAATCACAGACTGTTTGAGGTTGGAAGGGACCTCTGGAGATCATCTGGTCCAACTCCCTTGCATAGATGCTACTGCAAGTAAAAAGCACAACGGGAAAGGAATTATTTGGGACAGAAAGGCAAACTTCCACATGAATAATGATTAAATTATCAGAAACTAATAATAATGAAATCAAGGCCTGAAAAATCGTATTTTAATGCACGTTCACACTTAAGCCCTACTATTGTTCAGCTCTTCTTGCTCTTTCACCCATTTTGTTTTCCTGCCTTTTTTACATTCAACCAGCAGGAGTTTTATTTGTAGTTTACATTTACAGATCTGTTACATGCTTCCTAGCATCTTTACTGCAAGTTGCATGGCAATCCAGAACTACAAATTCTCTCCAAGGATGGATTTTCTCATGTATCTGATTCCTGGAGTTTATTACTGCCATACACATTTCTCAGCAAGAGGCAACTGAATGGCTTTAATTTGGTATTATTACACTCTGAGCAAGTTTTAATTGATGAAACGACAGACACAGAAATCCTTCGTTACCACTCCACCAATTAAAATACAAGATTTTCCCCTGTAACTGAAAGCAAGTACATTCCTTCCTCCTTGTTCCCACTACAACACAAACAAYGCTTCTTCATTACATTAAGGGTTTAGTTTAATATTATTTTTCCTCCTGCCTGAGACTTTGCTTTTAAAACAATTTCATACTAACACAGCTTAGGTAGTATCCAATTACTTTTTAATAATTAACACAGATATTTTAGAAGTCTTAAAGAAAAGCAACTGAAGCAAACTGATAGAGATATTAAGCAGGTAGGAACTGTAAAAGAGTTTGCTAAAAAGTAAAGTCACTCAAAACCAGAATATGACTAATCATTGAAAAAGTAAGTTGAAACTATCAGTCAAACTATTGTTTTCCTACATCATGTTACCCATAGTTATAAAAACTGCCTGGTGATGAATCACTTCCAACTATTTTTAAATGCATCTACGCAAATGATATTTATAGTTTATGCTAGCTTATCTGTTCTGCGTGTTTTTCATGTTAGCACCTTTTTAAAAGGCTGACAGCAACAGCCAGGGCAGAGCAGGCGGCAGGTCCACCTCGCCCCATGCCCTCCTCGCGGGGCTTCGCGTGGAGGGAAACGTCTTGCTTTACTCCTGTTAAGATGAGCATCAGAACAGAGGCATAGGGATCCCCAGGGCTTATCTCCAAGTCCTGGAGATGATCCTCTTCATGTCCTGTTGTTGTTACGGTGGTGCTTAGACCCAGCCAAGTTCTACAAGTGTTGGACAGAGACTGTCCCTGTCTTGAAGAGCTTACGTTGTAAATACGAGACTGTTCCACTGGGTGCATTGAGATATTTCACGTGCGGATTATCTCCACGTTCCACGGAGATGTACATTCACATCAAAGCATGCTCACCTGTACATATACAGCCCAGTAGTACTTGGGATCCTGAGGTTGCTTTGTKATAGGGAAGGGTGATCAGAAGCAGAAGGCAAATAAATGGTCCTTGCCTAGTCCAACCATCATATCATACACCTCTCACCCCTGACTGAGATGCTTTTTCCAACAAGGGAGGCCCTTCTCCTGCCCAAATTCCTCTGCACATTTCTATTATCTGTTACTGGATTTTTTTCTTTCGGCTTTGAGAAGATACAACAAAAGTTGAGTATATAGGACACAAGGGGAGGGTATTCTATGTATTCTAATACCTTCTTATTGCAATTCAGTAATTCGCTTATTATTTGACCATTATTGTACAAAGACAGCTGTGCAGGCCCTTCTGAAAGAGCACAACTAATTTGGAAGCAATGAAAACAGCCATGTATGGCATGTTAAAGATGCTTCCAGCTTTGGAAGACCATCCATTAGCTTTTTTTAAAGAGGCATGGGCAGGTTATTTATTTTTTTAATAACACCACCTGAAATGCAAAAGAACTTTATCAGGATTCATGTGATAAGGATTATCCAGACTACATTGCCAATTTGCAAAGCTGGCATTTTCAGTGRGAGATTCCATTTAAATGCTGGTGACATAACATGACCATAAGGCTGTGAGGAGGAAGAAGATCCCTGAACTAGAAACCATGGGGCCTATACTTAGAAAAAATTTTGCAAGATAGTTGTCTKTACAAGAGTTGAGGTCACTTCAGGGTTGTGTGACTGTTGTGGTGAACGCCTGCTGATTCTGCAGAGAAAACCGGCGTTTGTGACTTGACCAAGGCCACGGAGGGAGCCTGTGACGATCGATTGCGAAGGAGTTTACCCATCACTTTGGGCGATGCTGCCCTCTATCACTTTGACCTCAGTTGGGGTTTYGCAAAAGTCAACGGACCTGCACTCTGAGTACCTTGGAAGAACTGATAGATGGTGGATCATCCACAACCACGCATGATGGGTGACTGCTTGTAGCAGTTACATTTTTAAGGTTTATCACAAGGAAATAATGTTTCCTTTAAAAAAAAAAATCCAAGCCACCCCCTTTTCATTTTTTGAAGGAGGGTGACATGTCCACAGGCACTGCAGCACCGTAGAGGTCAGCTCCATGCTACATCTATAAATCTGTCTCGTTCATTTACCAGCTTAGCAATCCTCACCTTGAATAGCTGCACTGCTTGAGCTCCAAGCACATATTGTACACTAGGCACATATTCAGTCAGACAGATATTTCACACTCAGTATAATAAACTTGGACCTAAACTTCAATTGGCTTCRAAGGTCCTTGGCTCTGTCCAATTCTTTAACTGTATATGAAGCCGACTTTAGTTTGTTTTCATTTTTTTCTCCTTTCTACCATGTCAGTTGGCTCTCATTAAGGTACCTAATTTATACTCTAAAGTCCAATACATGAGCCAGATGCCTTTCCACAAGCAAAAAGACATAATATATACAGGTTAGGTGCAGTCTAGTCAACACATTAATCATAATCTGGAGTGTGATACTGAAAATAAGTAGGTTGAAAGGTTTTGTTAAAGGCGTGTAGCATGTTGAGTAACTTTGCAATTTACAYGGCTTCAGAATTTATAATTAGTATTAGTAATTTCATAGAATATTTTTGGGACTACTTCACGTATGTCCTCTCAAAAAGTACCTGTTCAGCTTTAGCTGATTTAAGCACATATATGCACGCAAACATATGCACATACACACACACACACAAGCTCTGTGCTCTTTTGAAACACCTGTTTTAATAAAAAACACACACAAACAAGACACAGTTCCCTTCAGTTAAATTCACTAGCATTGAACACAATGTTTTACATTATTCAAGTAGACTGCACTTCCCTTTGCAAAATTACAACAGATAGAACCAATTTGGGGGGGGGAGATAATACATTTGTGCCATTTAGCATATAATTGTAAGAAGAATCATTAAAAAATTAAATCTTTAAAAGCTTCACATCTCTGGACRAGAAATACTTTCATCACAGTGAAAATATTAAGCTTTCAAATAATTAAAATAATCTCAAGAACTGTGCAGTGACCGTACCTGGGAAGCATCTTTGTCCCCCGAGCAGTTCCACTTTTCAAAATCCCTATAAACTCCTGTTGTGCCCGGCTGCCAACTCAGGTTAATAATAGCAATGAGCCATATTCATCCAAAACCACAAGACTGTCAGGTGACATATCAAGAGGTCTGAATTTAACTCAAACAAAAGACTCTCCATGCTGCAATGCAAAAGGCTTCATCCTAGCAACAGGATCACAAAAACCACCTTAAAGCAAGCAGTTCGCTGGAGCGCAGTATAGGCGTTCGCACCAGGCTGCGTTTGCGCTGCCCTGGAGTTTCATAACCCAAATCCTGCCCCTCCATTCTGTTGCACAGCCCGGGATTTCTGCTCAAGTAAATATTGCCCGTCTTGCCCGCTCCTTTGTCTCTTCCAGTGTATTGCTGCAGAGATGATCGATCTAATTCATCGGGAAGCTAAGTGCTGCTTTGGCAGCTGCCGGAGGGTACATGTCAGTCCCATCTATCCTCCTCCTCTAGCGAACGCGGTCGGAGTTGAGTCTCATGACCCAAGTCCCCTGGCAACTGTGGCTGCCGTCCTGCACCTCCACGAGCCGTGGCCGTCGGGAATTCAGCCTGCTCGGACAAGAAGCGGGGGACAAAACAACGCGACCTCCTTCCAGACTGCACCCCCAGCCTTTACATTCCTGGAAGCGACGGGATGCTTGTGCTGGAGCCCGGGAGAGCGGAGGCAGAGGGGTGGAAAAGCGGGCGCTGACAGCCATCATGTGACCCAGCTGTCAGCGTGTGCCACCTGGAGCCGCCGGCCGCCGCCAATCCCCGCGCCGCCGCCGCCGACCCCCGCGCGCGATTTCACCACTGAAATAAAGGCCTTTAAACGTTTAACTCTACGGGGTCTCGTTTGCACGCGTGCTGGGAAGGGGGAAGAGRTGCCTACAGCAGCCGAGGCTTGCTGCCTGCCTTTGCATCGCTGGTTCCCGGCCCTTCAGCGTGTTTGCCGGCTGAGTAAAACCAGCCCAGTTCCACGTATCGCAGCAGCACCTGCTCCCCCTCCCCATCGGCTCCTATAAGAACAAAGAAAGCACTGTATGCCCTGTAAGGGCTCATTAATATTACAACTGAAGCATCAGGAACATGCAAGACAACTGGATGGCAATATATAGGGGTTTTTTTTTGGGGGGGGGAGGGAGGGAGAAGAAGAAAAAAAAAAAAAAGATGTGAAATAATGCCCACAAAGAAACCCTGACCAACCTGATAGCTGTAAAAAAGGCTTCATGATTGTTCTTGTTGTAACCCGGGCCATGCTAGGAAGGCTGCCCGGTACATCACAAAAGCAAAGAGCTTGCTTTTTAAGGAACTTTTTTGTCTAAATCGTGGGGGAGGAGCGAGAAAGATGGACGGGGAAGTGAAGAAGGAACCAGGCATCTAAAAAAGCAATGCACATTAAAAGCCATCAAGTATTGTCACAGGTGTATGTGGGGCTAATCATTCACACTATTAATTTTGTATTATCTTTGGACAAAGATCAAGAAATATATAAAGGCAGGAGACTGTAGCATCATAGTTCCTACTTCAGTTTTTTTCAGTGTCTGAAAACCTACAGGTTTTGCCAATATTTCAAATACAAAGGCAGCAAAAATCCATTTATTATCAGACTCTCCTGTTCCACTGCATCCCACAACACAAAGTTTAGGGCTATGGATGATTCCCCTAYATCACAGAGTGGGTGTGCTGATGCACCTGTTCACGGGCTCTGGTCCAAAGACCCAGCAATCCCAGCACGCCTGGATGATGTTTTGCCACCCAGGGTGGATTCCACCAGAGAACACCGAGCTCCCTCTTCTGCTACACATCTGCTGGATTAAGTTCAGGGAGAAATCCTTAATCTGTTGATTAAGGATCAGTTTTGCTGCTGACTTATAGGAAGGTAATATTTTTATGCTTGGTGCTGGGCAAGTGTTTTGACACAAACGCAGTAAAACTGAGAGATAGATAATTACTTGGTTCCAAATCCAAAACCACTATCTTTTATGACCGTGAATGTTTTATAGGAAATTTTTCATTTAGAAGTGAAGAGTTGAGGTCCTGACCCCACACAGACATACATTATAGACTTAGCTTTTCATACGTGACTAGTGCCAGGGAGTCCAATGGAATTACTCACATGAGTAAAATTGGGCATGTGCTGTTTACAGGACCCATGCCTTAAAACCAAATMTTGCCTTTAAAGCTTAAAATGCCAAGTCTTGGGAATTGTAAGCAGTAACATTTGATCTTTCCTACCTTCTTGATCTAGTGAAAGGAATGTGCTGTGCACAGTAACTTTCTTTACCTGTGTGGCAAATGCATTGCTCTCTAAAGGTTACTGATGTCAAAAGCGACCTTTTTTTCTTAGACATGCAATGGTGAGAAGTTCAGTGCAATGTATTATGTAAACATTTATTTACAGGAGCAACATCTAAGGTTTCTGTTTTACCTCAGGGTAACCTGATGTGTATTAAAGACAAGTGCTTTGAAAGCAGACCCAGCCTCCATCCAACAACTGACCAGGAAAAATATTGGAAGGAATTCCCCTTCAAATAGAGACAGACACAAAGTGTACAGAGAGTAAACAGTGCTTTAGCCAGATCAGTGAATATTTATTGCTTGAGGAAGGACTTCAGATACTCAATGTTGGTTCAAACACACTGTCACCATTCCCAACATCCAAGAAAATACTCAGGCCTCTTTAAGATTAAGCATGCACCATCCTCTTCTCTAGGTGTATATCCAGGCACAGTGAACATCCTATTTACTGACCTGGAACAGAGGAGGTAAGTTTTCATAAACACCATCTGATTCTCCATTTCTGAGGACAGTGAGATGTTCTGGTCACACCAGTATGTACCTAGGGTATTTTAAACCTGGGTCCAAGCCTGCACTCAAATCCAAACCTAGTGGCTGCCAACTGCAGATGCAAAGCCATGCTCAGAGAAGGTTCAGGCTATGCAGGGACGGGGGAACATAAGGTGGGTGTGCAGAACCGTAACCCACCCTGCTCGACCGACAGCAGCTTGCAGTGCAGAGGGGCATGGCACAGCCCCTCGGCCACTCCTCCTTGCTGCTTATCTGCACTGTTTCTAGGGAGGAAAAATAAACATAAAACCCAAAATGGGCCATTGGTTAGTAAAAAAGCTATAATTACAATACTGGTTGTATTCCAGATACAGTAACTTGTTTTCACCTATGCTGTGAAAGCTTTATGGGGTTTGCAACAGGCCTACGGCATCTATTGTTGAAAGGTATMTCCAGAAAAGCAGCTTTTTTTTTTTCCCCCACCAGTTCCAAAAAAGTCCCTCATTTACCACCTAGGCAGTATTTGGCTTTGGCAGGGAATATGATACTCTCCATCTCTTTGAAAGGGTGCAGGCTTTTTGTGTGTGTGTAAATTTGAACTTGGAAAACAAAGCTGACAATATTATCTAGCTTCAGAAAAACACTTAACAAGTTCAAAAAATAAAGTGATCAAAATCTCCTGCCTTAGCCCATCACCTTCCAGAGAGATCCTGRGAGGGCACTTCAGTATCCATGCACATCCACCCACCTGCAGATGGGAAGGATGTGGGTGACGGTCTTCAACCGCATCGAACAGCCCAAAGGATGAAGTACATCTCACCCAAGGGGTTCTGTGCAGACCCCRATGCCAGACTGGGACTGTGGCTTGTTTTTAAACATACATAAGCCAAAAAAAATCCTCAAAACAGRAGAGCGTTGAAAAGAGTTACTTTCTTCATTTTATCCAAAGGCATTTCTGAAAACATTTAAAACTACTGCAAAGCTCACATGCACCTTTTGGGTATAAATAACCTGATTTTAAACCGAGCAGACAACAGAGTTTACTCCAACCACAGGCTAAAAAAGTAATGAAATGATTCATTCTTGGTCTCCACTGCCTTAACGAGTTTTTTCAGTCTTTCTCCTGAAAGAAGGCTTCCCTCACACATGTTATAAACACACACAACAAAGAGCCAGTGAGCCAGCCAAGAAATGTTTATTGCTTAGTAATGCACGAAGGTAGGAGCTAGAAGCCACACTAGACAAAAAGAGAGAAAACCAATTAGGATTTTATTTGAAATCTGACTAGAAATACTTGGATACCATTTCTCTACAAAATACTTGTCTTAGTAGGATTACCACTGAGCTAGACTTTTAAAAAAAATGTGCTTTCTGTGCATTCTTGTATCCCTGCAAAAAAAAAATTCCACTGAATTCCTCACTGCTGGAGAGGAAGAGTGGACAGTATTAAAGCATAAACCCTCTATATACAACTGGAGCACATACGCATACCTGCACGCACCATACGTATGCACACACAAACATAAGCCCAGCCAAAGGTCAGCAAGAGCCAAAACGATCAGAAAGATCACTGCAAGCAGTCTACAGGTTTTTCAAAACCTAGGCCACATTTTCTTTAAAGGAAACCAGATTTTCAAATACTGGAAAAGGTGCTTTTCAATTAAAAAAAAAAAAAAATCAACAGAGAACCATAGTTTATGAACTCTCCATACCCAGGATTCTCACTAGCAGCAAGAGGTCTCATGACTGGAATAAACTGTCTCTATGAGTGGCATAAAGGAGCATCAGCATAAATACAAATATGCCTGGGAGCATTCCTGGAGGGTGCGACATGGAACATTACCTTTCTTKTAAGAAGGTGGATGCTGAGACCTCAGCAGATTGACCAACCCTTCACTGTTGTAATTTTTTAAGTCATGATAAAAGATGCTTAAAATAAAAATAACTRTCAAAGTAAAAATCTGATGCATGGTTAAGCTACTGGAACATTGGTGTTTGTTTTGTATCGCATTTCCAATTGCAATCTACTATAAATAAGACACCGAACAAACCTCCATAATACCAACTGGTACTGCAAGACAACAGGGCATTTTCTCCCTGCCAAACAGTTATTTTATTGTGCGCTCTCGGGTGTGCAGAGCAGAATAATCTTTTGCTGTCGCTATTAAAAATAAAGTGTAAATAGTTCAGTATTGTGTATGCTTAATGAAAAATTGGGAAGAAAAAACRTTCCAATACAAATTGCTTTTGATGCACATAAACAGTTGTTGGAAATAAAAAATTCTCTGAAGTCACACAGAATTATCTAGTGTAGCAGAGCAGGGTTGTGGGGGGAAGTCTTTTTTCCCCCCTTTATGTTGTCTAATTCTGGAGATGTCTAGATAGGTTCTTCAATCCTTAAATCCACACATAAAACTAACTTCTGTTTTCCATCCCCTCTTCACAATGTGAATGACAATACGACACTCAGTGACATGCAGCATCTATCTTTGCCTGATACATGAGAGTTTCCAGTAGACAATAAAGCGAACTTGGTCTGTGAAAGCCAGCATCTATGTTACATCTAAGCTACCACTGTTGAGAATTACTAATATGATAAAAAAGTGACTGTTTCACAATGCTAGATGGAACAAAAGCAAGCTCACAGGCTTAGAGGTATCAACTGCAAAGTTTATTGCTTAGGTAACTTAATGGTGAATCGCTGCTTTTTATTTTGGAGATCAYGGATATTAATAGATGATACAAAGAAGATATTTTAAGAATCAAGGTTGGCTGCAAGAACTCTGTTGCCATGAAAATGAAGACATCTTAGACGGATCACTATAGCTCCACTAGCGCTATCAATCTAATATCAATAATAAACCGTTCACTGATTCCTGATGTAACAAGAGTACGTTGGTTGAGGAATCTTGACATTTTCATTTTTTAATAGACAGACATTGAATTCCCTGTATTTATCTTCAGCTTAAAGAGTCTTTAAGGCTTTTATTTTCATGCTCCTCCCAGCAACTGTAAGGACTATGCCAGTTTTCTTTTCTTCTCTTCCTTTTACACAAGTGAAAACTGAGATTCTCAATACATTACTTCAGGAGATATTAAAAAAAAAAAAGCTGCAAGGTACATAAACAACTTGCTAGTGTACTCTAGTTATGCYTGACATGCCATGTGATTTCTGCACCAACACTGAGTAAACACATCTAAATAAGCATTTTTTTTATCAGATAGATATATCAAGAAATAAATAACTTTTTAGAGGCTAAAAGACTAGAATGTAAACAGCTGCATTTTTTTATGTCATGCTTTTTAACCCRTGAGCTGTGCAGCTGTGCCGGGGTGGGCGAGCGGGGCTGGGTGATGCTGTGCCCAGAGTCCCTGGAGGCAGCGGGTGCCCGGACCCTGCTTTCTCCTGAGCTGAGCACAGCCCCGAAACCCCCCAGCCTTGCAGCAGGCAGGCCAGGATGACCCCTGGTGGGTATCTTCAGCCTGGAAATACTGCACCGTGGAGCAACCCAAACCACTGCTACCTCCGGTGCCAGGGCATGACGGCAATAAAACCGCCCGCTATAGACCCAGGCATCTGCTGCGCAGCCCAGCGCGTCCCACGCGCTACCTGGGAGCCCACCGCTGTGTCAGGGTGGMGGTAGCCATCTGCTTACGCTGATTAAAACATCCTGTAATACTTGTTTCATGAGTTTTATAAGGGGAAAAAAATGTTGCCTTGGTGGTGAAAGTCATACGGCGCGAGCAGGCAGCGTGGGGATTTGAGCATTCCTTGGCTGTAGGCCACGTCCGTGTAATTGATTAAGGTGGCTGCACTTGTGACCAAGTGATAATTGAGAGCTCAATAAATCTCCACACAAGTATTTGCCACTCAGAGATGGAAAGCAACTGTTACGGACACTTCATAACACGCTGCGAGCGAAAGAATTGCAACTAATATTAAAAATACCAAGAAACCCCCCAGACCACTCCGAAGAGCTGACTGCACCTCCTTGCCCAACATTCACATTTTCAGTTAAATTACCAGGAGTGACAAATGCACAAGGGCTACAACTTCAAGCTTTCAGCTAAGTCGTCCTCAGCACAAACTCAAATCATTCCAATCTCTCAAGATTTTGTCCAGTACTTCCAAGCCTTCTCTTCCCCCCTACTCCAGCTCTCATTTATCTGCCCAGACAGCATTGCTTTAGCCGAGGTTTACGTGATCTTTTTTCCCTTGGAAAAAAAAAAAAAGGCAAAGCTGCAGCTGTTCAGGGTTCCTTGGAAAAGGAGGAAGACAGATGTAAGTAGTTACTCTCCAAAGATTAACAATGATCAGTGCCTGAGCAGCATTTTACTCTGTCCCTCATGTGACTGTTTAATTAGGTGTTGATTCACTCAGTCATGAGACACAAGGAAACAGGGCTGCAAGCCCTAACGTCAAAGAAAAAGTAATGCCTGTTCTGCCAGTTTCTGTATTAGCAAAGCACAAAGGGGACATCCAGTTCTGAGAAGCAAAACTCATGTTTCCTTGCCCATAAGCCAAACCATCAAATCACTTCAACCTTTCCATATGAAAAAAAAAAAAAAAAAAAAAGACATCTCAACAATTTCAGAGCAAGATGCTTGTGAACTCCCTGATTATCCTCCACTGGAAGAGCTGAGACCAGCTTGAGCATTTGCAGTGCGAGCTCCCCGGCCGGGCTCTGCAAGCCCTGCGAGCAGGGTGTGCCCTTCCATCTGGTAATCCAGGTCCAAGCTGCTTCAGGATATCATGCTGTCTTCTGGGGTTGGTTTGTTTGTTTGCTTTTGAAAAAAAGAATACAAGCTATTTTGCTATGGCTTTATTCCTGGTTAACTGAATTTCTTAGCCTTCTTATTACCGAAAAGCTTTTCTGTTACGGGGTCCGGTTGCCATAGCAACAGGTTTTTAAAAATATCAAAGAAATTTGCAGCACATGGTAAACCAATTTCACAAACTGTGTGTATTTGTAATAGGAAAAGCTGGCAGACAATTATTTATATCTACTCAGTTCAACCGAGGTTTGACGTAGGGATAATCCCAAAATGCTGCTTTCAGTCTAAAGCCTGATGTTGTAGAGGACTACAGTGAACTTTAGCTTGCTATGTTACCCCGTCATTTATCAAGACAGTCACATAAAATTAACAGACGATGATCATCTTTCCAACAAAGGCGTCATTTAAGGTCAGTGTGTCACTAAAATGCATTAAATGCCAAAAGCGTTTTTTCCTGAAGAATACTACCTTAAACCTTTGATCTGTAGCATTTTAAACATTGTGTGTTTGTAGTCTTACCCTCCTCATTTGTGTAGATTTTACTCAAAAAAAAATTAGACTCTGGATCAGCAACTTATTTAAAACACATGCCTAATGCTAAGCACATGAGCGGTTTCGTTGGAAGCAATGAAACTACTTACATACTTAAAGCACATGGCTTAAGCAGAGTGCTGACTCAGTCTTATTCCCCCCTCAGATTTCACCAAAACCCCATCTCAGTTACACAGGAACAACTGCAAACTAAAGACAGAGGATGATTGTATAAACAAGTATAATAAATTAATATCTATGGAATGAAACCCCAGTCTGGCCTATCCGTACGTGATGCTCATTTACACCTATATCCCACGAGTGCCAATGATAGATACTCCCCGTGAATCAACACCTGCCTGACACCACTCTGTTCGTCACTTGCGATCTAAGCATCCTCCACCACCTTCAAAGTCCGATGCGATGCTGGGCCCAATTCTGCAACCTTTCTGCACGCGGAGCGGTTGCCTGCTCCTGTGACAGCCCTGCGCCTGGGAGCCTTTAACCAACCCCCTTAGCTAACCCTCAAAACTACTAACCGGGAAGTTCACTGCATTTCAAGACTACTGCCAGGCTCTGAACCAGAAACAATTAGGAACACTTTCATAGATCTGCCAAATAACATTCATGAATATCTAGATGGACTGCAGCTATCCTACAGCTGCTTTTCAGGAGGGAAGACTTTTCTAACTTGGCTCCAACCCGTGGACTGAACATCCCTCCCTTACTGGCTCTACAAGTTGAACGGGCCCCTACTTAATTTGCGGAAGGGATGAGATCTTGATTTGCGTAGATATTGCAAGAGCCCCAGGACTACTGTGAGGAGCCTAGACTGCTCAATTCTCCAAGGCAAGAGTCATGCTGCTCAATTGTTTTCCAAATTAAGCATGCAAAGGTGACCTAAAACTATTTCAGGTAGATCTATATAGAGCAGATACTAAAGACATTGCTTGACTTCACTTTTATGTAACTCATAAGGACATGAGGACAAAGAAAAATCAGATGCTTGAACAAGCCACATGGCCATACAACTTCATTTAATATCTGCAAAAAAATACAGACTGCCAGAATAATGGAACAGCCTGACACCTAACAAACAAATGCACTAAAACTCTGAGGTCCTGAATACTTTGGTTCCCCAAAGCAGCAGAGCACTTAAGCATGCTTTTAGCTGTCAGCCAGCTAGTGGTCCTTCTGATTGTAAAGGAGTTGCTCAATCTTTAAACCAAGCTTAACAAAGTGCTCTACTGGGTTTGCAATAGAGTGCTTTGCCCACTGCTAWACTGAACTCTGTACTCTCACATTTTCTGCTGTCCCCTTTGGTTTTCAAGGTCTCACTACATGCTCACCATCTTGGGTTTCTAAAAATGGTAGTAATGGAAAATATGGTGTAGGACTGACCATTGCCCTGTGATGATTAAACAAAATAAGCTTTTCAACACAACTGTCCATCTAGAGGGATTTTCCACTGCAGAACAGCTGAACTGGTCAAGTCTTACTGAAAACTCCACAAGACAGATAGGCGCACGCTCTGAGCACTTGTTGAAAACAGCCCGTGTCCATGTGTCCACCTAGCTTTTCTTACTGTTAAAATCTTGGTCTGTGATAAAGAAACTGCAGGTTCAGTTCAGCATGCCCTCCCCGGGTATCAGCACTGAAACTYACTCCAAACATACACCTTGCTTATCGCAGGATTGAGCTGGAACACACGCTCCAAACCAGCTCTGCCTCACAGCTCACAGAATCAACAGAAACACTACATTGTTCCACTGGGAGAGGTTGTACTTAATCAAGATGCATACGTTTAGCGTATGTTCAATAAACCCCTTTTTGCCAGTGGTAATGGATTTGATGAGAATGTCGTTCCAGACACTGCCAGCCAACACAGCGTGCCAACAGATGTGGCTGGGGCAACTCCTGCCTGTCTCCTAGAAGGACTCTCCTGGGGTTGCAGCAGAACGAGCCATTTCCCGACTAGCTCCGATCAGCTCAGCATCAGCTTTTGCGTCTTCTGTAGTTTGTGTACCAGAGTCTAACAAGAACAAAAAAACATTTATTGTTTCCTCTTATTCCTATGGAGTGGCAGGCTCAGCTTTGCTTTCTCATTCAAAAGTATTTTCTTGCCTCATCTTTTTTATCCCTATTCAGTCCATCCACACAGGCATCTGTAAGATGCGGGAACTCGAAGCAGCCTAGTGCTGCGGGTATCCTGCTGTGAACCAGTAACAGCACCACATGAAGCTATTTATTCTGCTGCATCAACAGGAAAGAAAGGCTCACGTGCTGGACAGCAATAGTTGTCAATGCCACCAGGACATTTTGGACTGGGTTGTTTTGTTGGGTTTTTGGGTTTTGTTTTTTTTTTTTTGGAAAGGAGCTGTTGGCAAAGTAATCGCTCACTTGGCTCTTCCTTTCCCTTTCCCCTTCTCATGCTAGGGCATGTCATTTCAAGTGACACAGCAGTAAACCCAAACAGGATGCACCCTACTGTTTGTGGCAGGAGGAGGGGATGGTACAGCACCCAGGGGAAACCTTCAGAARGCAGAGGCGGCAGTGCAGGTCTCAGACAGGACAAAACTAAGAAGAGAACAGAAAAATGGAAGGGAAAGTAAGCTGGGCTTTAATTCTTTCCTTCCTCTCTGTGTGTGGGCGCGCATGTGTGTAAATACTAGTTTCCAAAGCAGAGCACCAAACAGTGATGATGAGGGGTAGAACATTATGAGGCTCAGGGAATACCAAGCAGAAAGAATCCTGTAAAATGTATGCATTAAATCACAGCAGCTCCATCCAACTCCTTCCAACTACACTTGCACACATTTCCGAACACAGAGCAACTCCAAAATGCTACCACTTTATACTCATTACACTCACTTCACACCCAACATTTCCAGCCTGACTTTTATTTTTTGTACTTAGCAGGTGTCATTGTGCGTGTTATACCTTCCAAATGAAAGCYCACTGTAGCCCTCTCCCCTCTGCTTTACTGCCGCTATGCAGAAGGTGACGCTAGACTCCCCACCAGCCCTGGCCCCTTCTCTCCATTGAGATACATAACCGGTGGTCTCCAGCTGCTCCTAGGGCCGCAAGCACTGCACTGATAAACACAGGGAACAATCTTTTCTTGTCTTATGGACAAGAAAAAGTGAAAGAAAATGAAGATTATAGTTTTTAAAGTCTTTCCATCTCTTCTGTTGCTAGTACCTTAGCTTATATTTATACAGCACTTATGACACCCCCTAAATCCTAGAGCAAAAATCTTAGAACTATGGTTCTGATCTAAGAAGCAAACAAGTCCGTCCAGTGTTATATTAAAACAATTTAGATCTGTCTACACAGTGTACAAATACACTGGATTTATCTATCTCCCTGCTGAGGGAAACACAAAAGACCTTACTACAAAGACAGCAGTCAAGCACTCTGCTGAACAAGGTAGGTAGGCTTCTGCTTTATGGTCTCCTGATTACTGTATGTTTATACAGGTGCACATACACTCAGAGCCATGACAGCAAATGAAGCCACCTGCGTATATGTTGAAATATACATATATACGTATACAGACACACACACACACACATATATATATATATATATATATATATATATATATCAGACAGAGATCTGAGAGTAGGGTCTTTCTTGCACTTAGGATCTCTTTTCTTCCAGCATAAATACCCTTAAGCAAAGCTCAAGGCTGCAGCACTGAAAGCCTTCAAACCCCACTGAGTTATGCTGAGGATGCTCAGGACTTTATAGGACTGGGCCATTTTGTATTTGCCTTCATTTCTAAGTTTCTCTTATTTTTTTAAATTTTATATAGAAACAATCTCTTGTCAAACTCCCTGTTCCCTTTTTATTTTCCTCTGTTTTCTTTATCCATACAGATGAGAACAATTGCCATTAGTGAATTTCACTTTATCTTGCATGTTTTTTTCTCCCATGTTGGTTTGGTCCTCAGTGTAATTTAGCTGATTTGTCCTGCTAGCTACTAATAGAAAAGACCAGTCTTCAAGTGAATATATACCAAATCCAGGTGGGGGGGGGGGAGGGGGGGAATTCAAACCCAAAACCCAAACAAAGAAAAAACCTAACACCTGGTGTCTTACCTTCTGACCCCAATGTGCAAAAAAGTCTTACACAACACACAAACACAAGCTATCTAGCAGTTCTGTAAGCATTCTTCAACTGAAAAAGAAAATATAATGACACATTTTAAAATAGATACACTTTCAGACTAACCAAAATAATTCATTTGAAGATAACTGCACATAAGATACTATGAAAAAAACCCACTAAAATATAAAGCAAGTAAATTAAATCAGTCTTACACCAAAGTRGTATTTTTGCTTATCTGAAAAACAAAGTTTGATAAACATTTCTGTTTATATAAAGATAGAATTCTGTTACAGTCTCATAAGAATTTATTTTAAGTTGATTTTTTTTTTWAATTCTATACTTTTTAATTATGTCTGTTTTGGAAAAAAAAAGAGGTCATGAGTTCATGATTAGCATCTCTTGTATGACTAGAAAATACACCTAGTTAAGAAACCAACATGCTCATTTCCACAGCTTCTTAGCCCTCCATGCTGTCAGTAGAACAATTTCCTTTTCTACTAAGAAAGTAGAGTAATTTCCAGTAACTCACAGCAGCTGAAATATGTTTAAGTACTGAAAAAAACCAACCACCTTTTTCTGTCTGACTATTTAAGTTATATGTCAGAGTTTGGGCTGCCTTTAAATAGAAACACAGTTAGCATTGCAAGCCAATTCACTGTCCTAACATTTGAGGCATTTCTTTAACTCTGTCTTTGGGGGTAATACTGTTATTTTTCCTGTAGGAACAAGAGAATTCTGGCAGACATCTTCCTTAACAGCTTCTCAGATGTTCAGATAATGTCATTCAACTAGAACAAGCTTCTGAGAAGGAGAGCGTGCTCACCCCATGTTTTGCAGCCTCTGTTCCCTGCACACACAACCACACAGCTTATCATCTGCACCTATTTTTCATTAACACCTGAACTAACATCATTTTTCTACCAATTTCTGGTATCAAGTTTCATGAAAAGGAGTAAACAAACCATTCAGCCAACTCTCCAAATGGCAAGAACATTTTCTAGGTAGGTCTTCGGGGGGGGGGGAGGGGCAGGACAAAAAAACCCGACAAGAATCTCATTCCTGTTTGATAGTTCATTTCTCAGCTAACCGCTCACACGTGCTTCCTTTTGACTTACCGTCCTCTTTCATAATTACCCCCAAAAATGGCAAACYAAGTGCTGAGTCCACAGTCTTTGGAGGCCTGTTTTTTCCTTGGGACAAAGCTGTGCAAGGAATGCACGAGGCAAAAGAAATGTGGGTATGTAGTAGACAGTGTGTATTTTAGTACTAGCTAGAAAGCAGAATAATTCAGGAAACAGAGATTTTGATATGCTGGTATTCACAGTATTCCAGGACTGGCCTTTCTTGTGGTCACACTATAGCTGTTCCCTGAGCAAACTATGAAGCCACATGTCTACTGTCTTCTTCCAAGATGCCCATACTCTGGCTGTCCCCATGTCTCTTCAGACGTGCCCACTGGAAAGACCAACATGACGAGGTGCAGCCAACTCAGAGCTTCACGGGTACTAATGGGCAGGAGGCACCTGACAGCACGTGCAGGATTTCCACTAAAGTTACAGAAACTCAGCTCACTCGGACTTCTGCTCTCGCATTCTCCACTACACACAACTGAAGTCGATCAAAAGGTTTAGAAATTACTAAGAGGGAAGCGCGAGACCGAGCGCAGCACTGCGCACCATTTCCATAGGTACTGAAGCTRAAATAAAAAACAAAGAAAGCATACAGCAAAGCAACTGCTCCTATGGGCGATGCTCAAACAAACAATATACCTTCTCTCTCTTAAAGTGGAAAATGACACAGGAACTGAGGCAAAGATTCTGCTCTGGCTTAAACAGGCACAATGCCAGACCTTAAGTCAGGGCTGAACTGAGCTGAAAGTTTCTTCATTTATCAACTAAAACAGATGGCAGAGAACTGTAACTTGGCTCCTGTTTCTTTCCAGTTATATATCACACAAACTGAAAGGGTAGAGAGTTTGTGGTGCTATCAGAAGTTTTATGTTTTGTTGACATTTTGGCTGGAGCAAGGGAAAGACATTTGAAGACGCTGCTAATGAGGCACACGCAGATCTGGAGGAGTATCAAATACCATGAACGTGCAGGGCACGAACAGTACCTATATTAAGGAAATACGATTGTGATGTATTTTACTCATTTTAGGCCRAAATCACTGCTGACAATGTTGTGGAAACATCCTGGAGAAACAGAGCAGGATCAGTGGTGTGTGATGGATCATTTCCATGCTTCAAGATCACTGCTTTCAGCAAAGGCTGCCTCCCAGGTTCGCACTCATGCTACAACCGATCACGGARTATTGTTGGGTTGTTCAGGCTGAAGTGGACAGGGGGTGTCTACAGCCGAGCTTGTTGTTAGTGAGTAACAMCGCCATCACTGCAAAAAGTCCTTCTCCTGTACAGAATGGGGGTTTCTTTCAAGGCCATAGTTTCAAAGATAGATAATACATAAAAGCTGGAGGATACCCAGATTATCACCCCAAAAGCATCAGGCAAGACTGTTTAAAATAAAGAGCTTTTACATGAAGTCAAACTGCTTCAGTCCAAAAGTGTAATCACTTGGCAAGGACTATGAAATTACTTTTTCAGAAAAGACAGAAAACTTTGTACAAACACATTGTACTCATGGATGCATGCTATACRCACACACTGTTAATATTCTATATGCAGTTTGTATAGTATTTTGTGCTGCAATTCACATGTTTGAACAAGTTTCTCTGCAGTGTATTGTGTTCTGAATAATAGTATCTACAGAAGCTATCGGTTTCAGAAAAGAAAAAGGTCATACTTACGCAAATGTGCAGAATTACCTCAATTAAAAGCTTCGGTCTAGCACCAAGCAACAGGACAATGCATTGTTGTAAAAATAAATAAATCCTTTTTGATACAAAGCCTACATAATAACTGTTCACACTTCTACAGAGCAGAACACATTTGGGCATGTATTTTTAGAAATAAGTGATTAATCCTGCAGAGAGAACTGCCCCTTTTGAATGTAATCGTTATGGTCACATTCCTCAGGCGCAGCAGAATCACACGTGTATTCTGTGCAAATGAGTTTTTTCAAAGGAATATTTCCCTTATATGAATTCTGTTACTACTCAGTGTAAGGTGGAGTAGCTGGCGCATTAGCAAGTTATTTACAGATGAATAAAATTACTTCCTGTTTTTAATGGGCATAACTTTTTTTCCCTCCAGCAGATATTTTATAGAATAAGGTTCTCTATCTATACCACAAACTCAAATTTTTTTTGWGTCCTCGGAGACTTTTGCTCTCAGCCGATTCTGGAAGCCCAGCACAACCACACTGTAGATTCGCTGGTGCAACTGAGCTCTGCATTTTTCCTAACGTTACTCACGAACATGTGATCTTGCAGACATTCTGCTCCAGATGTAGCAATAGAAGGGAACACAGCCTGCGAGCATGAAACCACCATGTGCGTTACTTTCCACTCATAAAACACGCTTCTAAAGTGGTCACCTCCAGCATTCAGCCAAAATTACAACACAAGTTTCAGGCTCCAAGTCACACTGGACCAGTTTATTCCAGAACAGAAGCCTGAATTCATCCAAGCTGTCACCATGAGCATATGCTAACTCAGCATCCAGATAGCAAAGGATAAACCCCCTTTGAAAACACAAAAAGAATCCATCAGTCAACCAGAGGAGCTGACCATCCCAAGAAAGYAAGGTTTACAAACCCAGTCAGGTAAACACATCTTCAGACACCACAAAACGAGTGGTGGGATTGTTTCAGAAAAGGAGAAGACCTTACRGCGGATAAACAGGTACGTACACCCGTACACTCTTGGCACATCTTCGTGCCCCTACGACCTCACATGGAGAAGGAGGGAAAAGCCAGCACCCCTAAATTTGCAGAAACACCTTCTTACAACACTTGCCAGCGTAACCCAAGTGTAAAGAAGCATTTTTACTCTAGTATACCTAAACATACATTTTCAGACACACAGAAACCATGGCAAAAAGTCAACATACTCTTTCTCCCACAGTGGAGACGATGGGCCAGCTCACCCTATCTCCACAGAACAAGCACAGGAGCAAGGTCCCTCTCAGCCTTGTTGGGTCAAATCCACAGGGAAGAGGACAGCAGGCACCCATGCCTTCCAGAGGGAAAACTGCCACACTCACTTGTCTGGCACGTACCATTGGAAATCCAAGAAAAACTCGAAGTAAAATCAAAGGATTCACCTGATCRGCTGGTAAGATCCAATCTAGTAGCATGGCCCGAAGGCCTAACGAGCAGAGATCCCAGTGGTAAAAAGGCATCATGTGATTCACTCGCTACAGCCTCTCCTCAAAAAGATTTCTAACTTAGAGGAAGGAGTTGAAAAGCTGGAAAGGGAACCAAGAAAGTGACTGTTCCAAGGGCAGCTTAGCGAGGCAAGAGACCACAGGCCATCCTCAGACAACCCGTGCCATCCCAGGGGGAGGAAGCGATGTTGCAGGCTGGGAGGAAGCCGAGTGCACGCTGACGGCACCGACCTTGTGATGTCCACTAAGGGCAGCACGATGCCAAGTTCTCAAGTCACTGCAAGATCCCAACCACCACAGGAGACATCAGTACGAAAGGCAATAAGGGTGACCCTTAACCTGTGTGTTAGCACATTTTGTRTCTTTACCTCCTTCTAAAAAAATAGAGGAAAAACCAAGCAGAGGGTTTTTCCACTCCACTGTTCGCGTTCCCTGTTCCACGGGCAACGGGAAGAAGCTGAAGCGAAGCCCTAACCCAAGGGCTAGGCAGGGTGTGTTCCCACCAGGGCAGAGGAAAGTTTTCCAAGGCACAAAGTCAGGCAGGCACAAGCACCCCAACAATTTTCAACGTGTTTGGTCATTCTCTGGGTTTGCATGCACCTAGCACGATGAGGGTACTGATCCAAGTTAATTCCCTTGGATCTGACGGTAATACGAGTAAATAACAATCACCAGCTGGACCGCCGACCCTCTGATTTGCAGCTCCTTCAGGCACTGTACACACCCAGCTTGCAGCATTGCCTTATTCAGAGCTAGCATATAATTTTCAAGGACATGCTGGATCTTTTAGCAGCAACACTCATGCCTACCTGGAGAAGCACTTGGAGACCTACAGAGTGGTGTCAAGGAGGGCTTGGAGAATGGCCCCTTCAGCAGAAATTGTCAAAACTTTCTCCATGCTCCAGAGGTGCTTACTGGAACCTATTAATTTGTATGTCTCTGCTTCCAAGATGAAAGTTGACTTAAAGCACTGGAAGGTACATAGAAGCTCRGATGACAGGAAATGCAAAACAGAATTTGGCAAAAAGAAGTACTTTAGAAAACAGCAATATATTTCAAAATACAGGCCAAAGTCATCATAGCGATAGAGAAAAACCGCATAAATCAAAGTGAAACATTTATTAAAACTTGCTACACTCAAGCTAATGAATACAACCAAAAAGCCAAAAACTCTTCCAGAGATATTACAGAAGAGAAGGATTTTTTTATAAAAAACAAAACTTAAGGGACATTAAAGGTCAGAAAYGAGCTTAATAAAAAACACAAGAACATTTTGGATGTTTAAGAATTTGAATAGTCTTAAAAACTTATGGGACGAAAGCTTTTAAAATTCACCAGATAACTAAAAATGATGAAAAACTGGAGCTATTACAAAATGAAGTCCAGCTGAAGCTCTTTTTGAAAATAGACTTTGAGGTGGTGAAATTCCAGGAATTTTACAACTATTGGTGAAAGACTTGCAGAATGCTAGAAGTGAACAAATATGAAAACACACTATTTCATTAATAGCCAGTTTTGGTCAGACTGGCTTGACGCATTGACAGCACTGTTGAGGAACAGCTTTAAAAAGCCCTGTGCGGTGCTGTTARGGTAATGAATTCACTAGCTGTACTGCCCACAAGGACTGATACAGCTCGGAAAGAGATTTCCTTCCCTGGGCTCAGGCAGGCTGTACACAAAGTTACCTGCTGTTGACGGAAAAGGCTCTGACTGGGTGGAGTGGGATACCTTGTTTGCTGTGGAAGGTAAACTCAGTAAGAATTTTGGCAGTGGTTTTATCTGTTCAATTTTTTGATGATATTAYAGTGTCCAGACACCGCTGGCTCTGAACTCCTTTGGCATCTCTTGAAGCCATACCTTAAAAATGGAAAGCAACCTGGCAATCTGTGGTGTTTACCCCTGCTCTGAGCACAGGCAGAACAAACACAACACAGTCCCTGTAACAATACCACATCATTTACGTCACCAGTGCTAGCCACCTTCAGAAATAATGTGAAAACTTACCAAGAAGTTTTGTGGGTAAAACTTTGACTGGAAAATGAACGTAAAGACAACTTTTGTGTTCCTCCTTCACCTTACTCCAGCCTCCACTTTAAGAAGTCCCCAGCTACATGTCATTAGATGTCTCCGAGTCTCTTCGCAGTTTATTTCAAGAAATTAGTTCCTGGCTCAAGAAGCAATTATGCTTTTGTAAGAAAGCATATAGGATTTGTACTGTGCAAGAACAATGGGTCGCCTGCAGAGGAACTGGCTCGTGAAGCATCTTTGTATCATGCTACCCATTTCCAACTCTAGGTTTATTGCAATTCCCTTGATGAATCCCGCTGCCAAAAATGATGTGAAAGGAAACAAATCTCAGGATACCATTTAAAGTCACTGCCATGGAGAATAGAAAGAGTCTGGGCTGATGGGGGATACTTGCCTAGACAGATTTCAGGAAATACTACTTTGCAGCCAGCCTTAGGCCCTTCATATCTCAGGAACCTGGCAAACCTTTCTCTCAATAAAGGAACAGCACATATTACAGAAAGACCCCAAGAAAGAACGTTTCCAGGATGACCGAAAATGGCTTTCTTCATAAATAAAGAATATAACATTTAGAGTCACTTATTCCTATATCTTCCCACTTGGAAAACTGCACTCGTCCTCAGAAATACCCAGATAACCAAAGCAAACCCCTAAAGGAAGAATGTGCCCAAAGATACTCCACACCGTTGGTAAGACTCGAAACTGGAAGGGGTTGTTTCAAGCTTGAACAATTACCACACAGCTGTACCTCTACAACAGGTGCTTTAACAAGAGCAAAACAGAGTTTGCAAACATTGGTGGAATGCCCCTCGGGGTGAGATGGTTCTTTAGAGCTTTAGATTAAAAAAAAAAAAAAAAAAAAAAGACACTGAAACTTTTATTGAGCTGTAGTGTAAAAAGAACTCCTAATTAATAATCCCTCTATCCTCCAGCTAGGTGGGAAGGATGTCTAGAGATACAAGGGAACAAGTATTTGAACTTTATACATGAGATGGAAAGAAACACTGAGTTTCCCTCCTACATACAACCCCAAAATGCACCAGCCCCATAACTCAGTATTACAGGACCAGCCCTCTCCCTCTGCAATAGGTTAATAGTGCTCCAAGCCCAATTACTATCTCAACCAACGCACACTCATGCAAAAACTCTGCTGCAGTCCTTACAGCTGTATTTACCATTGGAAATACTGCCCACATATCTTAACAATAAAGATACAAAGCCTGAGATTTACTGAGCTTTGGGCTCATTCTACTGAGCACATTTTGAAGAACAAAAAGCTGTTTGAGTTATCAGTGGTTGAGCAGCTCCCTCTTCTCCAAAGCACTGAAGCAGACCCSTAGAAAGCCAGAAAAGAAATAGTAGCTCGAAATCGCTACCTGTGGCAGTCAGTAATGTAAATGTGCGGTGGAATACTTTGTGTGCCAATGTGTGGCTGCTTCTGCTTAGTTTAAGGAAGTTTTTGTAAGATTGTTTCCATTTTTCTGGAGAAATTGATCAGAAAATTCTGGAAGAGGGTTCCTTTAATTGCTATTTAAAAGTGCATATACATTTTAGACATGTACGGCACACAGCTCCTGTGAACAGCTTTATRTATTTTTACAACAGGAATACTTTGATTCTAAAATTCTAGAAAACAACATACCTGAAATCTCATATTCCTAATAACTGTAACAGCCCAAGCCTRGGCTGAGCTCTCCTGTCACCAGCAGCCGCCAATGCCAGATGCTACAATATGGCCAAGAGCTCCTATTTATAGTAAAAGTTACCCTCAGGGAAAATCCACTCACGTGAGTATTATTTGCAGTAGACAGCCGGTACTCTACACCTTGGAACTTAAGGGTTTGTCTCTTCTCTAGAATACTTGCAGGTGTTTCTGTGTTTCTTGTAAACAGATTTTACCACTAAAATTTTGAATATTCTTGTTCACCGTGTGAATGTCGAGCTGTACCGAGAGACTTCAGTCTAAGCGGCAAGTCTGCCAATTGCCCTCAGTTAAACTGAAGAGCTAAAATATTAACATGTAGTGGATCTATTATGATTTCCTAAGGCGGCTTCTGTAAAATAAGCTGCTTATATATATTAAAAAAGAAAAAAAAAAAGGCAGACTGGTTCATCAGCAAATACTTTACAGTTGCTAACTTACTGGTCACATCACTAGAACTGTTAACCTCTCCAGCACCTAGTTCTGAAGGATTTTCCACAGTTTGGCTAGACCCAGAATCATAAAATCTCACATACCCACAGCACAGAGATTCTGGGCAGGAAAAAAAAAGAAAAAAACAAGCAAACAAACAACTAAACAAAAACCGTTTCTCCTAAAAAGTAATAATAGTTCTATTTTTGAAACAGTGTAAGCTCATATTAAGTAGAATTTATGTTCTGGTAAATTTTCACAATAAGCCTGATGGAAATGCAAAATATATTCATAGTCAAAAAAATGATGAGCATCAAAATCATCCTTAAATCTTCTGCTGTACTGATGTCACTGCCAGAGTAGATGGGCTTTTCTCTCTAAGTACGTACTATTCACAACATATATTAAGAGAATTTATGTATTTTTTYATGGTTGTTCTACACAGTTTCCTCAGCAAGAGGACCAAGCTTTCAAAGTGAAGACAGTCAGAAATAAAACCACTCAGACTATTTGGAAAGTGTTCTGTTATTTCRAATATAAACAGATAATAATATATCAATCCACAAACATAACCTTGTCCCACTGAAATTGATGAGGCTGCTGCCTTCAGGTTTACTGGAACCAGGAACAGCCTAAAAATCCAGAGTGCTTGTCTCCAGTCTCTAAAGACCCAGCTGTAATAAATAACAGTCTTTATTTTGTGTATAATCCAAAAGTTTCACCAGTAACTGATAAGACCATACATAGTGAGGATTAACTAAAGACTTATCCCCATTTGGAAAATGAAAGCAGCCATCAGGCAACGTCTAGAGGGCATCTGTATTAGTCTTCAAAAAATAATACTTGGCTCTTCTAAGTAAGAGGCAGGTCTCCCACCCCCCCAGAGCCTTAGTCAGCAGAAGAGCCGTCAGCCTCCTCCTGGGATTTTATACCTGTGGGTCCGCCAAAAAAAACCAACTGCAAATTCACTAGTTAACCAGTTGACAGTTCATATCACAAAGTGAAACAGCACTACGTAAACGGAGGAGGGTAAGAGCAGACAGAGTGACATATCTTTTTTAAATTTCACGTCCAGTTTGGCACAGAATGATGCAGGCGAAGAGGGAAGAAGAGACCTTGCCGAGTACTCATTCTYACTCCTTTCAACACAGGAGTGATCCCCACGTTTCTGCCCCAGGGTCTGCATTGCAGCTGTTGAATTAACCACCAGTCTCTATACAAATCCATCGCTAACAGATGTCTTAACAGGGGGGAAAAGGCAAGGCAATTATACAGAGCTGTCCTAGTGCCCCTTCCCCACCAAGGGGTCTGATCTCAGTATGAAGCTGATTTAGAAAAAGAGATGACACAGACATCATTAAAACATTTTGTCTCTTAAAAAAGATCATTAAAAAAAGGAACCACCTTTGCAGTAAATAGCAGAGAGGCATGCGAGCAGCTGTGATCAATGACTTTAAAAGGTGTGTGCTAGCAGTTAAAGCACTGGACTTCAGGTAGTGTCCAAGAGTGCGTCCTGACTCTGTAAGGACACAAAAAGACCCATCGATATTTTGTGAAAACYGTGATGCTTAAATTACTGCAGATATACTATTAACCACCGAAACTGCTAAAATGTATCACTGCAGTTAAAAGGAATATCCCACCACATAAAATTAAGCCCATCAGTCAGAGATCTCCCTTTCTAGAGCAACCCAAGGGCCGATCATTTGTAGGTAATAAATTTAAAGGCAGCAGGTGGGAGGAGAGCYTTACCACACTAAGTGTTTCAAGAAGTGCATAACTCTTACTAATGAAGCATATCGTAGTCGCATCCAAGTCGCAAACTCTACACTTTAAAATGATTTTCCAGGTTACCTCTTCACTACGCCAGCCAGGAGTAGGACTGTATCGCTTTCGAGCGTAATTGCTATCCACTCGTGGTACAGCACTTATTTTACAGCCACAAAAACTACCTGTTTCCAAGCTAGCTAACCCCCGAGGAGGCCCTGGGTAATTTCTAGGCCCCGGCGCCGAAGCCCGAGCGAAGCCTCTTCCCGCACCAAGTCCCCACGCAGGACAGCAAACCAGAGCCACCACCGAAACCCYGCCAAGGGGTTTCGTGACCCCACGGCCCCCCAGCTCCGGTGGCCCACCCGACTCGAGGGGGCAGGGAAAGGTCTCCCGGAGAAGGGCTGCCTCCCCGTGTTGTGCTTGGCACCTCTCGGCGGATCCAGTTTTGTTGCGGTTAGAGCATGACAAATTTCACGAGAAACCCTACACCTCTCCTGGCAGCGGCCAAAACTTCACGTTTTCTCCCCCCCTTCCTCCACGTTTCTGAGGTTGCTCCCTGGGGATCGCCAGCCGCCTGCCCGCCTCAAGCGGAATGGCGCCTTTCGCCCCTCCTCGGCCTGCAGCATCCCCGGAGGGAGCCGCGGGGGCCCCACACCCGACCCGGGTAGGGGGGCCGCCGCTGGTCGCTACCGGGCGAAACCGACAGGAAGGCGGCAACGGGCCGACCTGGGGCTGAGCCCCGCTCCGCTGCGGGCTGCCTGGGGCGGAGGGGGCCGCGATGTGAGGGGGCCGCCCTGAGGGGAGGCAGCCCGGGGCGGGGAGGGGGAGGCACGACCCAGCCTTGAGGAGAGGCGGCCGCCGGCGGGGAGGCAGCCGTGAGGGGAGGCAGCTATGAGGAGGCAGCGCGGCGTCCCCGACGTGGCGGCCCCGGGGGGCTCCCGCCCAGCGCCCGCCTGAGGGACCGCGGGCCGGGGCACCTCAGCGCCCMTGGGGCTCCCGCGGCAGGGCGGGGGACGGACCCCGGGGCCAGCGGTACGAGGCTGAGAAGAGCGGGGGAGCCGCGCCAAGCGGCCCCGCTGCAGCACGGGCGGCCGACGAACGGGAAGGGGGCTGCGGCCGGGAAGGAAGGGGGCTGCCGCCCACCCTCCCCCGGGGCAGGGCGGGCGGCGGAGGGCGGCAAGGAACTCGACGCAGAAGTTTGGGGTAGGAGGAGGAGGGCGGCCCCGTTCCGGTTACCTGAAGACACAGTCGTCCCTGGCGTCCCTGGCCGGGGAGATCAGCCCGTGCTTCTTGTTGAAAAGCTTCTGGAAGAGGGTGGGCGGCATCTTGGGGCGCCGCCGCTGGCCCCCCGCCGCCGAGGCGCTGGGCTCCGCGCAGCGCCGTCCCCTCGCCGCGGCTAGTTCCGCCCGCCCGACTCCATTCGGTGTCACAGTCATATGACAGACATTAGTCACTCGGCGCTGCCAGAAGGGGAGGGCCGGCGGGGCGGGGCGGGCGCTGCGCGGGCCCGCTGAGTGGCTGCGGCGGCGGCCCCACGTAGGGAGCGGGCCGGGCCGGGCCGGGGGCAGCCGCAGCCGGAGCCCCGCCGGGCGGGCGGCCCCGCTGCTGCGATAAACGCCCGAGCTGAGCGCCGGCGGGGGTTCCGTCCAGCCCCGCTCGCTTGGGCAGCCCCTGCGGCCGCAGCCRGCAGCGTGAGGGGGGAGGGGATGCGCCTGCTCCCCGCCGTGCCCGGACCGCCGCGGGTCTGTGTGGGGACCGAGGCATTTCCCCTCGGAGCTGGGCAGCGATAACACGCCGCTGTTTTGTTTTCGTTCTTCAGAGGGGAGGTAAAGACAGAAGCACCAGAAAGGCAAAAAAGAGGTCAAGATCTAGGCATCAAGTCCTTCTTGYTGCGGTACCCAGCACTTCAGGGACTTTCTGTGCAGGGGTGCAGCGGAGACGGGTGACTTACCCCCAAACCTAGAAAATCCAGCGCCTGCCCCCTTTCTTCCTCCCTCCCATGTACCTGCCTGGGTAGATGAAGTGATTGTCCCACGGCAGTAACAGAAATAGCACAGCTCAGATGCACTCAATCCAAAACCTACACTGAAGGTGTATTTGCATGCAGAGGAAGCCATCATTACAAATAAAACATCCATCTACAAAATAGTATTAGGACATAACACCCAGCAGGTGAATCCAAAACAAATATGTAAGCAAAACAAACAAAAAGTGATAGATTTTATAAAATCAAAAGGATCTGCAGACTTTTGCAAAACTCTTTATTAGCGTTCAAACGAAATGGAAACACTGGTTAGAGTTAACAGTCTCCTTCAATGTCTCACTGTTCAGATACAACACTACTAGAAGTTTAATTAAGAACTGACAAAACTGACTCATCTGCTTTCCCTAGAAAACGGAATTAAACTAAAACAGTGTATGATGTAAGAATGAATTAAGCAGATTATTTTTAAAAGGCATAATTTAGTGCATGTGTRACGTATCTATATGATTCCTCGCAATCAGCCATCTGTAGGAACTTCATTTTTCATCAACTACAGATGTTTAGATGCATCTTTTTCCCCTTGTTCTGTATGGAAGATACACTTGCCTGCCATAGATTTACAGATGACCGATCTTTACATCCTTTCACCACGTGAAAACCTCCTAGCTTCAAGATGGGCATGTAAATATAGTCTCAAATATAAAAACTCCTCAGGGAACACTACAAAATAATAGAATTTTGGCCAGGATATACAACTCAGCTTTCAGCAGTTTCACAATCTACAGCACTGCAGATTTAGCTAATCTCAAATGCATTACAATTCAAGCTGATAGAGTCCCTTTAAAAGTAAAAATTAACCTGTTCCAAAACTCCTAAATTAATAGCAAGTGATTCTGATAGGCTTGATTGACATACCTTAATCAAGGGAGCAGAGGACTGACAGCAACAGAAAAAGTGATAAATACAAGTTTATCATCCATTTTCCTGTAAAAACCTCCCTGTAGGAAAATCTTTGTACCTATACAAAGAATACGAATTTCAACTTACATGTCCATTCAGCATGCACTGTCTTGGGCCCCAAACCTGTCCTGGAAGTACACTTCAGATAACAAAAATAACTGAACAGTGTTAATGAAAAACCTCATACAGATTTTATGTATAAATCTACAAAGTTACTAAAGATGCATCTACAATGCACAATTCCTAGTGATAAAGTATCATCACAGTTCTTGCACGGACTGACTCACTGTAAGCGATTCCATTCAAGCCATTAAGACTTCATCATGTCTAGGATGTGACAGAGCAGCCCTATTGACATTGAACAGATTTCTCTCCTGAATCACTGCACAAATAAGCTCTTCTGTACTCCCCATTAACTGGCTGTGACCCATAACCTTTATCCACTAATATGGAAGAGCCAGTTTCCACTTTGAATGAAATTTTATGTAGTCATTCTTCAGTTTAAAACCAAAACATGGGAAAATGCCTTCCCTTTGAGAAAAGCAGAACAAGAGTAGATATTGTTGCGGCCTCAAATTGAATAAAATTTCCTTCCCTGGGGCAGAGAGCTAGCCTGGTAATTAATTATACTTTCTCCAAGAGTCAGACAAAAGATGAAAATAAGCAGCAGTGCTTTCGTAACTGAAGGGAAGGACAAGAGAGAGTGTGGTTCGTGGTATTTCTGTCCTATATAGCCTCATCACATCAAGAAAAACAAAACTCAGCAATTTTCAGGTTGCTACAGCCAACTCCACATTACATGCCGTGTTTTCTTCTCTCGTACTCTCCACTTAGTCAGTATTAATCTGTTTCTTGTATAGAAACTACAAAATGTTTTGGGGCAAAGTGCTTTTTCCTAGGACTCCTAGAATACCCTTACGATAAACACCTCTCATTCTGGACCATCCTTTACCTGAACAATCACCATAACCACAACTTACTACATACATAACTTTCAATTTTGCTTAAAGCTACATCAAGGAGCACACCTCTATCTCCTAGGGGCTCTAGATTCTTGCATAATTACCAGTGGCTTAGTATTTGCAAGAACAAGGATATTGATAATTAGGAGCATACACAAGAGGACTCCAAGGAGTTATTGCCAGAACTCATTCTACTAATGCTTAAAGGAAAAATAACTTAATGGCATCATTTTTAACCTTGAGCCATATAGTGTGTTTATACAATACTTGTTCATAGACTAATCTAGCAGCATTTATTTGCACTTCCTTCTACCCGAGAGCAATGGAAAAAGGCCCAGGACCTGAACTTTCACAGGTATTTTCAAATGTAGTCAAACTAATTAAAGTTGTGCATTTTCTAAGTCTTSTTGACATGCTCTTTTTGGAAACATGGAACTCTTTTCCAGGGCATGAATATTCTGGGTGATAATACTGAGAGACAAACTCAGACTTCAAGAGGTTTGGAAAGCCATACTATCATTTTAAAACATTGAAAAACTTCCTTTACATCTACAAAAGAGTCTGAGTAAGAGGTGTTGTAGTGAGAACACTGCAGGAATCCAAATTACTTTAGCCTGCAGTGAATGCAACCGGAGAAAAACTGTGCTCTTGTCAGTGTTTTCTGAGGCATTCAGCACACTACTGATTTATGTATTATGGATTTATGGATTAACAATCCACAAGCTGAACTGGAAGCACTGGGAATCTAACATGTGTGCCAGGTAGCATGAGCAGTAACCTGAAAATCCAAAATGCCAATATCCAGCTCTCGAGACAGTCCAGCTATAAAAGTTTTTTTTACACCCTTGTATTGATGTAAGGCACTTACTTTCTCTGCACAAGTCTGAAGCCACTAGAAGAAACCGTGACTSATAGGTGATATTATAAAATAACTGAGATGAAATGGGAAGGACTCTGAAATGRCAGTGGTTGGGCAGTGCATGTGCCTAGAATGGTGATAGTGCTGATCATAAAAAGCTAGCTGCAGTGACGGTAGTGTGAAAGCCACTTATATTCATGTTTAGAAATCAATTTACAGCAGAACACACCAAGTCCTGCACCTGCAAAGTTCTGCAGATCTAAGCATTCAGGTAGTTCCATGGTAGCGTACTATTGACTTCTGAGAGTACATGAATGCTTTACATACCCATTTTCAGGACATGCAGTTACCTTTATAAACAGTGTTAACACTTCTTAATGTAAGTAGAGGCCACATCTTTAGATGTTAACGCTACTAGAGAAATCTAGAAATCTTGGCACAGCAAGAGCCAAAAACAATTCCATTAACACAATTTGGTCTGCTGTTCTTGAGTCACACTTTTTAAAAATTGGAATGAACTGAAGAACCGTCTTTATGAAGTCCTTACAGAAAAATGCCCAGAATGAGATCTAGTTGCTTGTACAAAATAATTTAATATTAACTATTTGAGTAAAGTATTTACAAGCTTACTGCAAAGCATTATACTGAATTTCAAACAATGTATATGCCAAAAAAATATGGCCATTAATTACTGGATAGTAGTTCTGTTTCACCTCCCTGCCACAGTAGCAAGACAGTTATTTCTTCTGTCGACTTCTGCTGAAACCCAGAAATCTCATCTGTGTTTACAGTAGATCCAGTTTTTGGTACTCGTAATAGTATCTGGAGGAAAAGTGATAAGTTAAATACTATCAGTAAAGTGGCACATTCTCAAGTGTAAGAGAAAGCTCACTGATCTGATAAGCTTTTTAGATGCTTGATAGATATCTATGCTATCATTTGCTTGGAGGAATCTGAATCTTGTAGGTCAATTGCCAGCGAGAAGAGAACAACAGTTTTGAGTGTATGTACATTCCTAATGAAAAAGAGCATCATTTGAAAGACTCCTTGAGCAGAGATGAAAACATCCAGCATAAAAACCCCCACCACCATCTTTAGGCAGTCTAATTCCTAATTCCCAGGCTCCTCTAGAAAAGCAGTAACAAAACCAAACTTTTGTTCTAACACCACCACTTGCTGATTGCTGAGATCCACTTGCCTACTAAGTACAACCTATGTTCTGTATTACCACAATTCTCTTGGGCACATGACTTAACATCCTTGTCATCCTTGTTCTTTGATCTGTACACAAGCATCAGATGATTGTCATTAATTAACACACACACACACACTTAAAAGCACTTTCCTGCATTCTACATACTGTATGTACTCAATCTGTAATAAAGTAGGAGAGTATTTGGACCTAGGAAACTGCAATTCCATTAGAAATTTGTGTATATTCAGTGTTTTTGAAAGCTATTATGCTTACATAGTATCTCTGTGTTAAATTAAAACAGCATAAATGACAAATATAAATTGCAGAAAACTTGCAGACATTGTCTGTAAAGAACTGCTTTAAACTTAGGAAGACATATGCCATCCAGTGGCACACTGAGAAACTTCAAGAGAGATCGGAAAGGGAGGGGATTTTACCTCTACGGTAGTGATGAGACAGTTTTGTACACATTTCTCATTTTTGTTTAACAAAAATCTAGGAAGTGAAGAAAGGAGCTTCTCCTATGTTAAGGGTCTCAGGAGAAAAGAACAGAAACCTTTAGAGAAAAGCCGGCAATTTTTAAAGAAAAATATACCCCATTACATGAACTACTTTCAGGGGGAAAAAATACTGAATGATAAAGAGCTCAGTTTAGCTGAGAAAGATATAAAACACACCAATGGCTGAAAGCTGAAGTCAGACATATTCACCCTAGAAATAAGGTACAGGCTAATAATTTACTAAACAAGCTGGTATCTTTTCTAGGGAGTCTCCATACCAGCAGTGAAGCTCAAAGTTGTGGTTAGGAGTAACTTGAAGAGGTGCAGATATTCCCAGAGTTACCCAGTAGCACCTTCTTGCCTTAATGATCTAGCCTATGAAATGGCTAGATTGTATTAATTCCTACRCTAAAGATCCTTGGAGGAGAAAGTGTTAGTGAAGTACTGTTGCACGAGAACACTGTTAAGTCAGAAATTTTACGTTTTCGGCATCTTTTACTCCTTAGCCTTGTGATTTTTCCAAATATTCAGACTCAAAAAAAAACCCAAAAAACCTTTAAACACTCAAATAGCCAGTTACCATCTGCACAGCAAACCAATTCTATATTCTGTTACCTTCAGGCACTCCTTCGGGAAGGCAGAACGCTTTTGGGTTAACTGGAATTTGGTGAAGCCTGGAAGGCCTTCGGCACGGGGAAGTTCTGACAATGGAGCAGATTTCTTGTCTGCCACACAGAGGCTGAAAAGATTAATGACATTTCATTCACACAACTATTTCCATTGAAGAAATATTCTTCTAGCTTTCTTCTAAGGAAATTAGAGATGACATGCAGATTTCAATGGATGTCATTAGAAAACATTTAAGACTACTTGTGTACACTTAACATGCTATCGGAAAGGGTGATAGAAAGGTTCAAAGCTTAAACGTTTTCTTCAGATGTTTGTAATAATRTAAGGCTTTAATATATAGTACATTACATACTAGCATGCCAAAACTGGATTTAAAGAATGCAATAAAATTAGAACCTGAAAAATATTCTTTTCTTCTGGACTTTGAGGAAAAAGTTCTTTTTCTGAGCTCAGAGATGCAGGAACAATTTCTTCTGAATTTACATATGGACCTGTGGTATTCAGGAACAGGTCTTCCCCAGGTGAGGCTTTGCACACCGGTGACAAGCTAAGCTACAGCTCCGTCAAAATACAAAGCATACAGCAATAACTGCCCAATTAAATAACAGACAACAATTCAAACTGGCCAACACTTGCTGGCTCATGCAAAAAGTGTTCTACTGCTTCAAAAATATGATTTAGGATTCCAGTGATCCTGTCTCTGGCCTCCAACAAGACCCTGATGTTATCTATTTGTTAATCTAGTATCTATAAACTCCAGTATGCTTGCAACAACACTAGGAAAGCCCAGTATATTCTTCCACCAAATAATCTGGTGCAAAATTAAGCAGTCTATTGTAACCATTTCCCTTTTTCTAAAAAAAATTACAGTTTGCTGATTTGGTTGGGAGCTATGGCATGAAAGTGACAGAGACTTCTCTCTGCAGGAATAGAAGTGACATGGTAGTACTATACCACCTTTACTGACAAAGAATTCAAACTGGCATTTAAATATCGAGTTTGTTGGTATCAAAAGGGTAATGCAAGTAAGGCTACTAGGTGCTTGTTTTACATTAGAAGATGTTGCAAAATATAACACGGATACCTCAGGGGGGGGGTTGTAGTTTTTTAACTGTCCAACTGATTGAATTTAACATGTAGTTTGTTGTGCGATATGTATTGTATCGTGTCCAGAGAAGGGCGACGAGGCTGGTGAAGGGTCTGGAGCACAGGTCTGATGAGGAGCGGCTGAGGGAGCTGGGGTTGTTTAGCCTGGAGAAGAGGAGGCTGAGGGGAGACCTTATCGCTCTCTACAACTACCTGAAAGGAGGCTGTAGAGAGATGGGGGTCAGTCTCTTCTCCCAAGTAACAAGTGATAGGACAAGAGGAAATGGCCTCAAGTTGCACCAGGGGAGGTTTAGATTGGACATTAGGAAAAATTTCTTCACTGAAAGGGTAGTCAAGCATTGGAACAGGCTGCCCAGGGAAGTGGTGGAGTCACCAACACTGGAGACATTCAAAAAAAACATGTGCATGTGGTACTTCAGGACATGGTTTAGTGGGCATGGGTGCTCGGCTGACTGTTGGACTAGATGATCTTAGAGGTCTTTTCCAACCTTAATGATTCTATGATTCTATAAGTATARCCAGAATTGGACCGTGCCATGAAGAAAGATTTGTTTGGTTTTAATCATTAAAAAAAATTATCAGGATAGACACTCACATCTAGCTGTGCAGGCTGAGCATAACCAAGATTTTTTAGGGCTTTATTTTCCTCCATGATCAGCATGGTGGAACTCATTTGCTAAACAAAAACAGAGAAGAATTCAGTATCAGTTTCCAATTCTTTGCTGTTTATTACTAGTCCTACAGTGTATCCCTAGTACACGATACTATATATAACAACTYTATTTAGAATTACTAATAGTTTTTAGGATTTAACTACTGAATTCCTGTCATTCACTTTTTTTGGTCTTACGCTCTCCAAAATTAAGACAAAGAATCAGTTTACCACAGCACAGAACACACACATTTCAGGTCCCCTTCACAACTAGGCGATAACACACTTCCTACCACTTCTCATATTTAATTGCAACTTTTGTCATGATCCAAAACTCTCACTTCAATTTTATACCTTTGCTAATCAGCGGGGCACAATGGGAATACTTACCACCACAGCATCTGTCCCTTTGGATGGCAGTACTTCAGCCAGATCAGTGGGGCTGACAGCAGAAGTGTTTCCTGGGGCATCAAGCTGACTGAATGATGATGTACCTTCTTCTAATGTATTAGAATTTTTTTCTTTTTTCTTACACTTCAGACTTTTGGGTTTAACAGTTTGATTGTCAGGCTAAAGGGTGAAACAATTACATTTGGTGTTACAAAGTGAATCTCTATAGTGTGGTAAGCACTAACAGAGTCCCACTGTCATACTCRAGCTCTACACAACTGATTCAGTACCACCGACACAGTCAGTCTGAAAAGCAGTGAGCTTGGGGGGCACCCGTGACTATTACTGTTATCCAGAGGTAGAGGCAAGCTACACCTTCACTCCCTGCCATTGTCTGCAGGCACCCCTTTCAAGGGAACTACCACCCTTCTATAGGTGGAGTCTTCCACCTATACAAGGAAGGAGCAAGTCATCTATGTTACAACCTGGCTGATTTATTAAGGATCTTTCACCTTTCTTTCCAGTCCTAACGGTGAAGAACAGCGCATACCAGTTTTTACGTCTGGAGTTCTCTCTCTTGCAGCTGTAATTTTACAGACTTTTTTTCCTGCGATAAATTTCCAACAGATTAGTTAACTTTGAGACAAAGACCACAGCTACTCTCCAACCCATGTCTTACAGTACGGTTTTCAAAGAGGGATCACTTCAAAGCCACCCATGTAAACACACTTCCTCCCTTCAATATAATCCTCATCTCCCTCTCCTCACCAACAGGGCTGCTTTATCCCTCTCCCTTTCCTTGAGGAAACAAGGTTGCTTATTAATCTTATGTTCACCTGGCTATTTCCTGCTAGACACACATACTGTGCGAGCAGAGGAATTGCATAATCACAGCAGTCTTTGCCAGTGGCAACTTCTGCTGCTATTACAGTCCAAATTAAGCAGGGGGAAATTATGTGGTACCTGGGCCATAGCCAGAATTGCATCAGTCACAGTTCAGAACTGTAGTTACATGAGGGACTCCTAATAGTTTTTGTGAAGCCGACATGAACTAAGTTCGAGTAAGGAACATGACACAAACAGTTCTGTTCCTGGATAAGTTAAATAARAAATGCCAATTTTCATTGCACAGGTGATTAAATGTAAAAATGCAGGCTTTGGGGTTTGGGGGTTTTTTTGTTCTTCTCCTAACACGCTAATTAGAACCAAGTCTTATTTACAGGGGAGATTTTCAATTCACACTTTCCCTTTTAGACACAACTGAGCTTAGCTTGTGCAAGGGGGACAAATGACCCAGTGGAAGCCTAGTTCTGATATTTTGCCATCATTTAAGTTTGGGTAGAATATTCTGTTGTCTCACAGCTAGTTCAACTGCTTCGGGTCATATTTTACCTGCCAGAGTAGTTGAAACACTTAATACTGAAGAACTGTAATTGCAATTTGATGGTCTCTTTCTAGGAGAGGAGGAAAAAAAAAAGTTAACAACTATTCTGAATTAATGTTAACATGCAAAAAACACAATGTACAAGGAAATCATAGGAAAATATAGACTGAGTGAAAAAGGATAAAGCTTATTTTTAAAAATATTGTTACTGATTTACTTCATCACACTTTACAGTTATTTGGTAGTTTATCATCAAGTCACACAGCTTATTCTAAAGATACTTGCAATTTAAGACCTACAGAAGACATTCACTGAAGTACTCAGCACTGAAGCATATTAGGACAGAACATATTTAAGGAGGATGCAGCGGAAAATTAGGTTCACAAGAAGTTCAGATTGAATTGTGTAGAGATCTGTAAGACTGTAAGATCAGTATAAATGAGTTATGAATGTAAACGTCTGCATGTAAGCCTGGAAACAGCAGCACAAGGGTTAAAAGAAAGGATACTGTTGACCTGAAGGCGGCACTGTGACAAGGCCAAGTACAGAAGATGCAGTGAAGACCCTGCGTTGTGATAAAACCACAACACAGATGACTTCTCAACAGAAAACCTGGCATCCTAACAACAGGAGGGTGGCAAGAGGGTTCCAGCATGTAACATACACCATTCCGCTTCCTGGTAGACGGAAAAATTCCAAAATCCAAGAAAACTGACAGTGGGCAGCAACCCAGCCCACGATTTATGAAGGCTGAAGTCAGCAAGATTCTGAAGCAAAGGAGTATCCCATATAAGCTGATGATTCCTAAAGAACACAAGAGCTAATTTTGTCCTGGCCAAGCACAGAACAGCAGAGACTTCGCAAGGGCTTGACAACAGGTGCCCCTCATACTCTGTACTGCATAGGCAATCCTGGCCAGACCACCTGGGCACACGCATCTTGCTGCCTGTGACTGAATGAAATCTGGCAGAATAAGTGCAATTGGATAAGAGCAATTTATTTAGGGATTTTGTAAATAAATGGCACCTTCCCCTTCCATAAAATCCTTCACTGAGTTTTCTTACATTGATTTCCCTACAGCTGCAAGACCAAAACAGAAGTCTATAAGGCAAATTYTTAGCTGACTTAATGCACCAGTTTCAAAGCTAGTGAGGACACTAGCTGACACTCAACAGAAGTGTTTGCAGGATCAGGGGCTTATTTTCTTTTAAATATCATTTAAAAGATAAAAACCTGAACATTTAGGTGCATCAAAGAGTGTGCTTTGCAGATTACCTTCTAGTGTATTGGTCTTGAAAATCCGCCAGTACAGGTTCTAAAAAACATAAAAGCTAAACTTTAAAAGAAAAAGCTAAGCAGACCAGGCAATGTTTTAGTGCACACTAAATTATAAAGCAAAATATTAGATGCAAGCACAGACCATAAGAGGGAGCTGTTCCCGATTATGCAGACATGCCTTAAATGAAATGATCAGTACATATTTTATACAGGTTCCTTGCACCAGAGTGAAATTTGTTTATGTATATATTTTTAAGTATTRCAGAAAAGAATTACCTAATATTGCCGAAAGATTTGAGATCTGTGGTATCTTATCTATGGTCACTGCTTTGCTGGAGTCCAGGAGAGTGGAGTTCTTGTATTTGCCAGAGTCCTCAGAGTAAAAATTACTTCTTTCTGGACATAAAAGATATAAGTGCAAGCTTCCCATGCTGAAATTCATTGAGTTATTAAATTTGTGACCAAACTGAAAGCAATCACACTTGCAAGACAGGAACTTTAAAGCAAAGTGAAAGCATTGTCTTGGCTCAAACAGCCACAGAAAAGTTTGGGAGGAATTTGACTCAAAGCAGATTTGTTGGTCATGCCCAATAAACAGCTTGTGTCAACAGTGAATACTTTAAGTTTACAGTACAATTCAAATTACACCAGGACCTGATTCACTCTGAATTGGAGGACCAGATATAGATTCCATGTTAAGTACGGGTTGGCTTATAGCAAAGATCTGATCTGGCGAGTCACATCAAGAGAGGCCACTAGTCCTTCTATTGTAGATAGTCCCCCCACATTTTCTACATCAAATAAAGCTCAAAAAAACAGAAGTCTCACCTGAAGCATCATCTCTGAATGTTTCAGGGGATAGGCAACTGTTCAGGCCATCACTAGCACCTGTGTTATAATCTGCAGGTGAATCTACATCTAAACACTCTAGGAGAAAGGTTGAAACACCTGTGGGAAGAGTCATTCCTRTACCTAGAGAAAGAGGCAAAAAAGGCAGCTACCAAAAACATAAATGTATCATCTTGTAGAAACCATCAGGATTTCCTTATCTAAGTTTCGTTCCTGTGATGAGCTAAATATTGTCAAGTCAGTATCTTATGCTGATTCTTAATACAGGTAAAGAAACAAATAAACAAAGGGCATCCTGAAGCCCAATTTACACTAACATAAGCTAACAGAAGATACTTTCCTTGCCCAAGGATCACTAGAAATATTTGAGGAATTTAGCCTCTGATAAGGTAATTCTTAGCCAGGTTTGTTTTCAGAAGGACAAACTATTTAGGCACAAGCTTTTAAAAATACAGGTCTGAGTAAACTGAATAACTCATGTCAACAACTAGCTCTGTCAATGATAAAACCAAGATCATGTGGTTTTCAACAGGCTGGGCTCGAGACTGTCTCAGGTCTTGTAGGGCTCCTGTCCTGTTTGTGCTGCCTACAGTCAATTCATGTGAGCCAAGCCACATGCTGGAATGAGAGGCAGAAGTCCAGCCAGTGGTCTCAAAACCTTTGCTTTCTAAAATCACACAGTCAGAACCAGTACAAGAACAGCACACCAGTACTTTTATAGAAATATCATTAAAATTATAGAATGAATTTTACACTTGGTTTTATACAGATATAAAAATATATTTAATAATATAATGTTTTGCCATTATACTCACTTGAAGTCACTTCAGGATTTTTCAAACTTTCTTTACTTTCCAAGTTGATTATCTGGGATTCCTAAAATTAAATGACCAATACAAATAACCTGAGAAAACTGGATGTAGACAAAGAAATGCAAATAAAGGTATTCCTACATTAGTAGATGCTCAGAAACTTACTGCCTGGTACTTCACCACTTAAACTTGCTATTCACAGYGTAATTTGTACCGGGGTTTTTCATGCATCATTAACAAGGCTGCAATCTGACTTATAGTTCTGAAATTCATAATGAATACCCAATAATTTGATCCTACAATCTTTGCTGGATGAGACTTCCAGTGAAGGCATACTGACGTCAACTGAACATATGCGTAAGACAGCAGTGAATTAATTAATTTCCCTGTCTTTTGATTTATTTTTTTTAGAGGTACAATTCATGCTGCTCACTTTCATATTCCAGATTGCTCCTATAAATGCAAACAACTACATTGTTTAAGTAGTATATTCTATGAAACTAAGCATTTGCAGGAAATATAAATAACTGGTGGACTCTGAATAAGAGCTAACATTTTAAAGAGAAATAGTTTTACACCAATATCACTCAAGCCCTTTGCTGTAGCAGATTTCAGTTCAAACACACCTGGTGAACTATTTTCTTGCCATTGCAGTATTAACTGTCCTATAGCACTTCCGCTCAGTCATCTCAAAATACTTTGTACCAGTTGCACTAACATGAGGAAGAGCGCAACAGTGACTTGCCAAAGGTCTGTGTCTGAACTAGAGGTGAGCAATTCTCTGGAATCACATTCTAATGAGATATCTTACACACAACACAATTGCTACGGCCTTTCCTCATTAAGGATAATTAGTATTGATGTTTTCCCATACTACCAATAGCTCCAACAGCTTTTATTCTGGCCAAAGACACGGGAAAAGGTCACCAAAATACAGGACCAAGTTCAGCGCGCACACACACATAACTCACGGGAAATTCTACTTGATTAGAAAAAGAATTTAATATGTCACATTTCTTTGATTTAGCCTCCATAAATTACTAGTAGGTAAAGAGCAAGACAGCATTCTCACCTTCAGCGGTATAGTGCTTTCTTCTATTTTCTCTTCATTTTTTTCCAAGTCTGTTGCTTCTTTGACACTCACTTGATTGCTGCAGTTGAAGAACAGAGCTAAGCTCAATACACAGAGCTACACTGTTCTAGAGGAAGGCGACAAAAACTACAAAATGTCTTTTTGAGGTGCCAACAAATAGTCTGACAAACATCAGTTTACCAAGAATTCAGACTACATATCTCCAAGAGACATCTCATGCAGGCAAAACAATATAAATGATTAGCTAGTGTTAATAATGGTGTATTTGAATGAGTTCTAACAGACCTCTGGTGGGATGAATGGCTCACTCTGGTGACGTAAAGATTTTCTTTAATTTTTGGTAGGGTTTTCACACTGGACTTTCCCTTCAAGCCTAGGGAAGAACAAGTATTCAGTTCACTGATTTTAGTTTTAATATTAGAATTTAGATGATTATTTCTAATAGGGCACTTTTAGCTGTCCCCCCTCTTCCATGCCCATATCAATTTTTGACACTATTATCACAAACATTGTAAAGTCTGAATTTGCTTAATTATTTTTACCCAAGCTTTTTTTATCAGTATATCAACAAGACCAAAAAAAAAAGTAGACTTCAAGAAATACTTCAGGTACTTTAGGGACCTCTTGATTAAAAAAGAAAAAGCCACTTTGGAAGTGACCTTTACCTAGGTTCAAAGTAGTTTGAGTCTGAATCAGTTTTAAGTGGAGTTTATTAGGAATAGCATAAGAATGTCTACATAAACTGGTCCTCACTATATATAATCCCAAAGGCAATGATGACACAATTACTTAGGAACCAGCACATTTCAGAGTCATATTTTCTTCTCCCAAAACCCATTTTGTAAGTTGTTTAGCTTTGTGTTTTATTTTCAGTAGCCAGGAGCTAGAAACAGCCAAACTTTCTGGAGTTATGCTTTTATGACAGCAAGTTAAAAGAAGACACACCAAGAAATGGGTCTGAAGTACTGCACCCCCCCAGCACTACACAGAGCCCTTCACCTGAAACTCCCTGGGAGTTCAGGACAGGACAATGTATGGGCAGGACTCAACCCTTTCCCTCTTTCTTCCATGTATTTATAAGGATGAAAAGCAAACAGACCTCAAGGCTGCTAGTTGTACCCAAGAGTACTAAACACCTATAAATGCATGAGCCAGCAGAGCAGGATCAAGATAGAAACTAATGTTCATTGTAACCCGTAGTAGCAATTTAAAGTCTTACCTTTAAATTATCAAGATCAGTGTGGGACCAAGACATCCCACACTGGTCTTCCCCATTTACTTTAGCAAGTTACACTATTACTGTAAGCCTTTACTTGAATCCCATGCCTTCCCCTCAGACCATATTTTTTTCTTTAAGGTCTCCAATTCTTAACTCAAGATCTGCTAAATTGTATTCAACAATGAAGCTGTTCCTTTTGAGGAACAACTTTACACAATTTTTTAAAGTATCCTCTCAAAGGTGGGCAAGGGTTTTGTATTGCCATTTCTAAAGGAAATTATTAGATGGGGGGGAAGGTACTTTACAAGGAAAACCCCTTTTTATTACTAACTAGCAGCTAAAAGAAAGGAAACGGCCCTGTTTCCAGATCAGCTGCCTGCTCTCTCCACATCGTAAGGGACATTGGTAACAACAAACCGCTTCCCAGCCTCACACAGGACCAGCTCGGCTGGACACAACGGGCGAGACCCCCAGTGCTACACAGCAGGAATCTTCCCCCGGAGGGTGACTTAACCTGACCGGCATCCGCACCCCCTCCTCAAATYACCGTGAAAACACAAGTACCGGACAAAGCACAGCACAGAACTCTCTCCCCCCGCCTGCCTTCACCCCTGGCACCCCCGGCCCTGGCCCAGCCGCCTCCCCGCTGCTGCCACTCAGCCTCCCGACACCGCCCGGCTCCTGCGGCGCTTCACCCCCGCACCGCGGGGCTAGGAGAACGCCAGCGGCGGGAGGCGAAGCGCTTACTACCGGGCTCCGGCCCGCGGGGGCCCGCTCTCCCAAAGAGGCGCCGCCGCCACGGCTGGGAGGCACCAGCCCCGCTGCCGGCTCTCCCCGGGGGAGCGGCCGCCTCTGGCAACGGGGACGAGCGGCGCTTCTTTCGCGGTGCCTTTCCGCCCCGGGAAGCGCTCTGCCAGCGGCACCGCTCCATTTCGGGCCGCGTCCCCTCAGCAGCCCCTGAGAGACGGAGGGGAGACAGGCGGCAGCTRGGCTCCGGCTGCCCGCAGGGGACAACAACCGGCCCGCCGCCAGCCTCCCCTCAGGCAGCGCCCGCCCTCCCTTGACCAGCGCCAACCGCCTCCCCCACGCCTCCAGCCCGCATGCGCGGAGCGGCGGCACCCTCRGCCGGCAGTAGGGGGCGCTACAGCCCCGCGGCCGGGCGCGGCAGCYCTGAGGCGGGCGGCGGGGCGGGGGTGCCGCCGCGGCTGGGTTCGGCCCGCACCGGCGCCCGCCGCTCCTGCGTGAGGGGCAAGACGTGTCCCCGCAGGCAGCCGCCGCTGGGCAGGGAAGGTGGCGGGCCCACGGCCCGCTGCGGGGCTGCCCGCCGACGGGCGGCTGGCTGAGGGGAGGCAGCGCAGCTGTAGAGGCGGAGGAAGGGGGGAGAGTTGCTTTTTCCTGGGCGCGTTATCAGCAGGCGGCTGGCCTGAGGAGTTTTATGCTGGACGAGTGTAAATTAATATTGAGGGCTGTTATGAGCCTGGTCGAGGGAAACGGAGAGTGAGGGGAGAGCGGTCCCGCCGGGCGGACGCAAGCCCCGGGCTGACACCACCGCCGGGGGAGCGGGGTCCCCTCGGAGAAGGGGCAAAGAAACCTGGAAGATGGTGGCCGGCGGCCTCAGGGGCTGCAGTTTCCCTTGAACCAAAGACCAGCCACCGGTTTCTGATGCAAAAGTAAAGTATCGTTGCCCATGAATAATCCTGCCTGGTCCTGCTCCTGGTCCCCTGCTGCTGGCGTTCGCAGGGGGTGTGCTGGATGCCGGTGCTCCCTTTCACTGGTTTTGGCTAATAAATAATGCTGGTTTTATAATACATCATCTTACATTATATGCCTTTTACTGATCAGACCCCGTGTTTCAGTTTAGAGAGCAGAGGACTCTCATTGCTTCATTAACGTGAAAAATTGAGGTAATTCTTTGGCATTACTGGATTTCCAAGTGAAGGGAGACATGCAAGTGCACGCAAAAACTGGAATAGAGACTGAATGCTTTTAAACTTTATTGTTTTAGACACATAGTCTGAAAAAATACTATGCATTCCCAATTGTAAATCCATATTAAACAAGCATATACATTTGGTTATATTATTACTGATTTAAAATAAAAAATGAAACCATTACAGAAAGACTGCTGCACCTTCAGAGAACTTTGCAACAATTTTTTTGTAGAAGATTGCTAAAACCAATCTCAGGTTCCTTTGGTCGTTATTTTATGTATTTTTTTTTTTTACAACATGTTTAGTATTAAGTACGCATTCTGAACGACTTTATACCGATTGTGAGGACAGAGTGCTGGAGTAACAACAGATTTTATAAAAGAGCTTTTATTGTATGTCAGTCCACGGGAAAATCTTATGAGCGGTTTTGAGAAATGCGACAGTTTAATTCTTTACAAAAGTTTCCATAGATGACTTTTTGATGTACATGCTAATACACCAAAACCAAAAAATCTTTAATACAGTTAAGATTTTTTTTTACACAAAGGTATATGTTATATTTTAACCCCTTCACTTCCAGTTGAAAATAGAATAGGCAACGCTTACGAAAATGCCTCATTTGTTCGCTGCTTGTACTTTGCTAAAATACATAACAAAAAGCTGAGATGAAGTGAAGGGCTTAAAGGGGCTCTAGATGCCTCAGAAAATATTCTATTTTGGAACAATTCCAGGGATCTAAAACTTTTTCCCRCCCAGACTACAAGCATCCGAATTTCTCCTCCAAAAAGCATAGCCTCAGCTTCATTATTTAACAGGAGTAAAGTTGGTGTAGAAACCATTGAATGTGCAAAGTACCGAAGAATGTTAATTCCAAGAAGAAACAAAGATCTAATTCTGATATCTTTTTTTTCCACAGACAAAACCAAAGTGAGCTAAAGATACAAAAAGTACRCAGATAGAATTGCCTCTAAATAAAATGCTTTTCCAAATTTTCTGTAAGGCATCAAGAGGTCTTTAAGTAATCTGTTACCATGCAAAAATAGTATATTCTTTCCCAGTTTACATTCATCTTGTAGCAGTTTATTTACATATAGATCACCAGTTTGTGCTTTTAACACATGGAAAATAATAAAAAAAAAATCTATAGTTAATTTGTTTCATTACAGAAGATTAAGTCAGATTATTTTCTGTTATATGCAAGAATTTCATATTCATGGCAAAAATGACTTTACTGATGCTGATATATGCTTACTAACAGTGATGACAGATTGCAAAATAGTACTTTTATCAATAAACAACTYGCCATCTCTCTCTCACCTGATGTGTATCAACCATTATTAACCTGCAGATGTGCCTTTCGGGACAGAATAATGCTGTGTATTTCCTGCCAACGTGGGGTTAAGACTGCCTGGTATGGTTTCTGCTCACCCTTGTGTGTGTCTGACCATTTCTGTGGCACAACAGTATTTTCTTTGTGCAATATATTGGGCAAAGAACATACAAAATACATAACTACGCAATATTCTCTTCCTGGAAAAAAGGAAGATTATTCTGGTTTCCATACATGAGCACTGGAGACAGCCTTCCAGTGATTTCGCAGGCACAGCACGAGGCCCAGGAAGAACCTCCCGTATTTAAAACGTCCGAGAACACAGAACCCCAGCCCGCAGCACCCCGCCGCAGGGGCCTGGCTCCGACCACGCGCTGACCCCACCTGCACCGGCGGAGCAGAGCTGTGCTCGTTTCAGTGGGCTGGCTGTGTTTTTTCATTAACTGCGGAATGAACCCCCAGATGACCGTGATTAGTTACAACCAGTCATCCTGAAGCCATCGAGAATAGGGCTCTTTACGGAGGAGGGTAACTTGCATTGCCATTTATGCAACGGCACTTGCGTCTCAACTCTTGCAGTAAGATGAATATTAGAAATTAATTTTCTAATTAGTTATCTTGAGGAAAACAACAACCTGGTTATTGGACAGCCCTGGGGATTTTTCCTTGGTGGTCACAAGAAATATTTCAGTTTAAGAAAGCTCAATGCAAAACAAATATTCCTGGAATTTGAAGAGAAGCATGTCTGTGCCTAGCTCACACATTACACGTGTATTCTTTTCAAGTTTTAATCTCTTACAACATTGTTATGACTATGTCGAGAGAGAGTAACCTGCAGAGGACAATCCCATTACACAAGAAAGTATTAAAGAGAGCTTTTAGTTTATTTATACAGCTTTTGACAWGTTCTGAAAGTATTCACATTTTTGGTGTGACAACACAATTTCTCTCAAATTTTGCATCATCCTAGTGTGGCCAAGTCTGTATTTTTTCTTTCTTATTCTTTTGGTGTTCATATCTTTGCCTCTAGTACATCTGACATTTTGCATCAAATACCAAAAGAAGAATACAGATATATTATACAGCATTATATATGTAAAAATAGCAGCCATCTAAGCTGTAAATAAACTCATACTGGGATCTTCTAATACAAAGTCAGAGTTTAGTTGTCTAGAGAAGTCTGGTAAACTGAAATGATCTCAGGAGAAAAGTAAATTAAATTCATGTGGTAGAAAAAAGTGAGTGGAAAATAGCTTTTCTGTTCTTATTTAGATGACTAGKTTTTTTTTTATTATTTTAAAAGCATGTCGCATTAAAACAGACACGAAATTGTACTGAATCTAATTCTTCATTGCTTTGAAGCATGTGTATGCAATGACTGTCTTTTGGCTGATACAAAAAGGAGATGAACTAGACTCCACAGAGATTAAAATCCTTTATGACTTGACCTAGAGAGCCAGATTTTATACAGTAATTCCTATCCTCTGTAGACGTGGCAGACGCAAATTCCCCAGGGATGCTGTACATTGGTGAAAAATGAGTGTATAATACCATCAGATCACAGTAGCAGTATTTCTTATTTGCTTTGGACTGATATGAGTCATTGCACTGGAATCAAATGAGGAATCAGGCGCAAAAAGGGATGCAGACAAACCCTTCCACATTTGATAAATCAAATCGCTATGCTCTTCATATGAGTGATTATGTTAGCTGATACGGTTTCCTTTGTATCATTTTGTTCTGAAATTACTGCAATAAGTCAGTCTTCGTGTAACACTAACTCATTAATTCAATTTATTTCATTTTGAAGCATGCAATGGAATTTCAGAGGGAAAATAAGAGATTATTTAGATTAAAGATTTAAACTTTTACCTTCAAAAGTCTACAGTGGATTCCAGTTTAAGAGAGGAAGTTAAGTGTGCTTTCACTGTCCTAGCAAAGAAGATCTAGCAGGCACAGCTCCATGCTAGTATGCACTGGTGCAACAAACAGCAGCTATTAAAATACACATACATACTTAGGACCCTGTTTAGCAGAAGGAAGCCACCGACAGTCCAAGTATTCAAGCGACTTGACGTTACAGTTTTCTCATTGTTCTGTACCGTGCTTTATACCAGGAGAGAGCTCTAGAGTCTGTTCCTCTTCCACATGGGACTTGTCCCCTTATCCAGACTACTTGCTTTTTATTCCAGAGAGGCCACTGGAAGTGATGACAGTGGGAACTGAGGCTTCCAGACGTCTGWACGTAGAGATGTTTTCTTCGCAGGCCTTTCTGCAACCACGGCCAACGTTTTACCGTACCGTGACACCTTACAACAGCAAGGGCTAACACAGCCTTTCGCCCATCCCTGTGGGCCTTTTGGAGCAGCATTTCTTCCTCTTCCATGGCCAGCCCAAGGACGCCCTCCGCTGCTGCGTCTCAGGCTGGCCTTTCTCCCAAACCCATTTGTTTTGCTAAGCCCCGTTCAGAATCGCAGCTTATAGCTTGTGCTCCGTTTCTTTAGCACTGTTTCTGAAGGGGAGTTAGTCCAACTGGACTACGCAGTATTAGCAGCATGTATAGTAATAAATTAGGAACCGGGAGCATATGGGTTAACGTGAACTCCCACAGAAAGCCGCCACAGAGCCAGCGATGCTTTTGCAACCTTCTCGGTTTGAGTAGTTGAGATGTCCATGAGTGTCCTGTGCTGAAGGAGGCCCTAATGTAAAACCAGCATGCCATGTATAAATTGAGTTCGGATGAAAAGGAAATAGAGGGAATTCTATCCTATTGCTTCCTAACCTGTTCTTGTAATTTCAAGGAAATATTAATCCCTTAGATGTACTATACTAATAGGCCTATTAAGTACAAATAGCGGGAGATTTGTTCCTATTTCTATTCTAGTTGTTAGTTAGGTCATTAATGATTAAATCAAATCAATGTAATTTATGTCCTGGAAAATATAAAAGCTATTACTTAATATATAAACCAATATCCAGCTTGAAGTTCCAGATCAGGGAAAATAGACTTTCATCATCAATCACTGATTGTTTGAGGTAGACCACATTATTGAATTATCCACAATTTTAGTTTCTAATGTATTAGGTTATATACAATCAAATATCAACAGACATACCTGAAATTTTCCCTATTTTAATTAGAAATGTTTGTAGTTATTAATAAGGTAAGTTTCCATAATTTACATGGTCATAGATTGAAATTTCTGTATATTTCGTGGCAATTTAGCATAATTCTTAGCAGTACCCTACTGTGTACGTAGAGTAAAAAATGAATTGTATCACACCTGATGGAAAAAAGAAGGAAAATTATGGTTAGTGGTGAAATCCTAGAACAATGAAAGGCTCAAATGTAAGATTCAGATGCTTATCCATTTCAGCTGTGTCATTCTGGCTCTGTATTTTTGAGTGTTATTCTAATATTGCTACGAAGTCCATTTTTCAGAACATTCTTCCTGCGGTTTCAGATGGAGATGCTTGAATATAGCTCTTCTATTTGTTTTTTGAAGTAATCTCTTAGTTCTGGTCTCTTAGCCTTTAACGTTGGTGTCAACAAACCATTTTGTACTGAGAACATATCAGAGTGAATGTAAATGGCTTTGACCTAAAACAGAAAAGGGATATATTTATAGCAAAAATTACGGGCATCATACTGAATAAATGTAACTTCTTACACCAGCCTTGCTGTGGTTACCTCTGGCCGTGCCTGGAGCCCAGGGTACCCTTCCACTGGGTCCCCAGGATTTTCCTTGCGTGCCTGGGTTTTCCAAGGTGACACACTCAATCCCCCACCGCCCCTCACCACTCCCCGCTCTCCTGCCTGTTCCCCCGTGTCCGCGCTGACCCGACAGCCAGCCGGCGCAGAAGGGAGCTCTCCGAGAGAATGAGCACATGAACCTCTTTTCCCTATGAAACCAAAGCCAAAACACAGCGAGGCAGAGCGCAAGGGACAGTATCACCATATGTGATATTGTAACTGCAGTTTCACACGGTTGAAAGACTCTGGGAGAGAGGGGAAGGGAGGGAAGGCAGGGAGTCATGCTAAGAAACATCATCTTAACTGAACTGTAAAAGAAAGTAAGCGGCACTAATTCAGTCTCGCAAAATTACCACGAAGCTTTGCAGGTACAAAGAACGTACATGATGATCATCTTTAAAGAAGAAGAATTGATGGTGTTTTACTAGCTAATTAAAATGATATRAAATCATTCATCCTAGGCAAACAGGATTTTACAAGGCTGCCCTTGTTAGCGGCGGTGTCTCTGAGCACAGCAGGGAGCCTGGCAGCGCAGATGGGAGCGAGCTTTTCCTTCCAGTGCATTTATGGGAGTGCTGGTGCRGGAGAAAGCAGAAAACTGCTGCGTGGCTGGTCACAGTCCCCCGATTTAAGACAAAATTTCCCAGCCATCTGCTGCTTTTGCGATTCCCCAAACCAGACCGGGTTGCATTTTGTTAGACTGGGCGTTGCAGGAATATAGACTGAGAATCAATTTTTAAATTCCCATTAGATATGTGATTCATTTTTCCCCTGTAAGCACTGTGGTCCAGTTCCTCCCCCAGTGACCTCCTTCACAAAACCAGTGTTCGTGCTTATTAATGCTTCGCCCGCTCGCTGGACTGGCCTCCAGAGCCTGCACCCTGGAAGCTGCTGGTTATAGAAGCCAGAATTGTGATTTCCAAGGCAGAGGTCCAAGCTCAGGCCTCTGGCACTGCAGTCAAGGACAGGGATGATAAAGAGTGGCTCTTCCATATAAAGGGGATGCCATCCCACAAGAGCATTAGCTGTAATATCTGGCTCAAAGTTTGGTTTTAAGATTACATCTTGCAACAGAGATGTTAATTTTGAAGCCCTTCAGTTCTGAAATGCGAAACATTTCTTCTTAACTTCTAGAAGAATGGCAAGGCTTTCCTCACTACTTTATCATTTATTAATTGCAAACTGCTGGTAGAATAGATTACTTGAGGATATTTCATACTGTGAAGACTATGGCAGGAGCAAACCAGGCTTACTACCGCAGACAATTATGTGCATTACAAACCGTGCTTTATATTGAATTTCATTTTTAAATTAATTTCTTTTTACTATCACTTCATTTGCATACGTAACTGAGAAATGAAGAATAACAAGTTTATGTTTAATGGTGCTTCTGCTGCACTCAGATATGGTGAATTACTCATTAGAATTACCACCCAGAAACAGTCTAAACAAAAGCAAAAAGGCCCTTGCTAATTATCTGTAATGATTAAGATATTTATTTTAACAGAAAAAAAGCATTTGACATTTTAAAATGTGGTGGATTTTTTTTTTTACTGTGTTTTTAATGCTGTGTCATCCATGGTTGATTTCAGATCTCTCGTTCTGAAGTGTTTGTAGCTCTGTTGCAGAAATATTTACACAAGCACCCGAAAAGAATTAGTGCACAGGCTGAAAATAAATAAACCAGCAGCATTTCCTAGGTCAGTTATAAGAACGATAATTAGTGACCCAGTTTCTTAACAGTGCTTTCACTGGCAGAAGCATCAGAGCCCTACAGATATTTATCTTGACCCCTGGTTGTCAGACTGGAGATTATCTGTGTCCCTGGATTAGATTTTTACCTCTGCACCTAAAACTTTCACTAAATTTAATACAAATTTCAAGCATGAGTGGAAGGCAGAATCACAGCGTGTATATTTTTCAAAGGAACAAATACAACTTGCGAGCAATAAAGCTCTCTTGGAAAACATTGTCTGCAGCTGCAACAAGGATATGTGGTAACATAACAAATGCTGACAAATCCCCATTCAACACAGATGGACAAATTGCCTGTCTAACCACACTGAATAATACATTCATTGTTTCATTTTACCTGCTCAAACGAATGAAGTCCACTCTCCTTACCTAACCGTACCATGTCTTCCATTATCGCTTGCTGCAGTGCCTGGGTTAAAATACGTAAATTCCTCATGAAACACCAGAATCAATCTTACATGCAATTAATGTCATTGTTCATCAAGAAAACACGTTTCTGAGTAAAGTTCAAGTGCCTTATTAATAGTTAATACATAATTAGCAAATATTCTATTAAAGAAAGGTACAAACATTAAACTTAAGTGCAGTGATGTTAACTCTTCCCTCAGTATGAAAAGTAAGGTTATATTTTCAAACATATGTTACATAGATGCTTGAATTTGCAACCCTTCAACCACTTGCCAGACTTAGATGCAGAATTATTTCCCACAGACACCAGTGGGATGACTCACTGGCACCAGGGTTCATTGATGTGATGCAACTCAGTTACTCAGTATTAGTGTGTAAATAAGGCTGGAATCCTTATTTAAGACATCTAAACAAACACAACCTCTCCTCCTGCCGTGCTGTTGTYCTCTGCAAGACAGACCCTTGGTCCCCCCCACGGAGGAGTTTGCAGAGGTCTGTACCATCAGTCAGCACACATCTCTGTATCCAGGTCAACCCTGCTCAATTTTCAGTGAGGAAATAATTCTTGTCACTGAGATCATTACTAATAGACACCTGCTCTAACTCGGTTATGTTACAGTGAAAAAATGTCTGTACTGCAGACAGATATAAAGACAAACCTTATTTTTACAGAGTTCTGCATATGTTCCATCAAACCCTCTTTTCTTTGCCCAGCCTGGCATAACTTCGGAATCAGGCACCACAATTCCCACCAGAAAGGCCTATAGGTGAAGGAGAAGGAGAGTTGCAGGCAAAGGCCGAACGACATTTAAAGCCCTACATTGAAGTGAATACGTAAGCTGCTTGAATTTGCTACGTGTTTATCACTTCTTGTTTAGTTATGTCAATAACTTGCTAACATGTCATAATGAAGTATATTTTCGTGTCTGTGCCTTTGCCTCAGATAAAATGGTTCTCTGTGACTGTTCCTGCATTTTCCAACAATTTTAACACCTTCAGTTGGGTTTGTGTTCCACTTGGACATTAATTAAATTACTTAAATTTTTCACAGGCATAAGTCAGAGCCAAACATAGAGCCAAACAAGTCAGAGCAGGCAAACTCCAATGCCAAAGGAAGCCTCATGTTTGTGACCGATGAATGTAGAGGGATGAATTGCAATGGTTTCAGAAGCTGTACATGTTTGTATAAATATTTGAATAAACGGGACAAGATTGGTCAAAACGGGTAGGCAGTGGTCGTGGAGGAGCRGTGGCTTTGCCTTCGTCTGGCTTACCGCAGGTAACATGGCAAAGGAGGGTGTTAAGAGACCCAAAGGGTGACACTGAAGCAAATTTAAAGGCTTGGAATTCAGCCACAACGTCCTCCAAGCTGCCCAGGGTCACACCAGCAGCTCAGCTCCTGCGTGGCTGCCAGCCGGCTCCGGAACAGGAGGGAGACAGCAGGGCAAAAACGTGGCGTGATCCACTCACGCTTTCCCCTCATTCATGCCCAGCCCTCTGTCTTCTAATTACAAAGAATGAAGTAATATTTTCTGAAAACTTAGTTTTTACCTGCAGGCTGTCTCCATGGACATAGATCTGGGCAACAGGGTCACTGCGGATATAGATATTCTCTATCTTCTCTGGTGCAATATATTCTCCCTGAGCAAGTTTAAATATATGCTTTTTCCGATCAATAATTTTAAGAGTTCCATTCTGTTAGGAAAAAGAAATCCCACAGAAGTTATTTAACCATAGTGACTCAGTAAGCAGCCTGCTTTTAACAGAGCTCTTTAAATTGCCAGAAAATGCTTCACCGACATATCGAGCCTATTTTGCAAAACATAAACTTAATCCTCTGTAAAGGTAGATCTGCTTGGAAATTTAAGTTCAGTACTTGAAAATTTACATGGGATWGTACAATTGACCTAAGAACTCAGCATCTGATCAGTACGCACAGGTAACCATTTCCCGATGTCTCCAGTGTGAAGCCAGCCCTCCTGGTCCAGCGCTTCAGCTGTCTTCTCTTCATCTTTCAGGTAACCTTTGAATACATTTGGTCCTTTCACACATATCTGCAAAACAGTCAGAGTTGCTGATAAATTATTTTATTATTCTGCTGTAAATACTAACAAGCTAAATAGTAATTCACTAAAATTGAAATATTTTAAAGGTTGACTTAATGACTGTGCTCCATGAAACTAAAATATACTGTGTTATAAAATTACCTACGGATTTTTTTCAAACTAATGGAAGTATGAAGTAGGGAATGCAAACCTAATTTGTTTGAAGTTGKTTTGCATTCAGCTTGCAGTTAAAAAAAAGTTATTTCAATAAATTTAATTTCTGTGCAATATAGAAACATCAGCAATGTAGAAGGCACAGCAGTTCAGCTCTTCTTAGCTGAACTAATTAATTCAGTCAGCTTGTAAAGTAATCAGGCGTGGCATTGGCTGGAAGTACTGCCACAGCCCCTTTTTAATTAATGCTTTGTGGCTCTATTGCTGAATTGACGTTTTCCTTTCCTGTTTGTAATACATAACACATCAGCAACCATGCACCTTACAAAGGTAAAATGCTTCTATAACTACATAACTACTTAATACAGTGTTAACTAATGAGAATTTGATATAAAAATGTGATTTGCTACCTCTCCTTCTCCTTTGGAAGCAAAATAATTCAGCTCTTCCACATCCATCAATTTGATTAAGTTACAGGGCAAAGGGGCTCCTACATGACCTGGAAATCAAAGTTATCAAGTCACTTGTCACCTCTCCTATAAACAATAATGAGCATTTTATTATTAGTTGCTTGCATAGTTGTAGATACACTGGATGTTCTTGCAGGAGCTGTGTCTGTGCGCAGAAATTATTTCCTCATTTCAGGTTTTACACCATTAAGACTAAATACCCGAACCTCCTCTTTGGATATGTGAACACCCTATTTTCAAACATGTTGAAATACAGACCATGTCTCCCTTGCCTGTAAGAGACTAAACCCTTTCCTAAGCTTAACTCATTATAAAAGCACACAAAGCTCTGGACCCCCCTTGTTTTAATCACCCGGGAATACCAACTGCAGCGACGTGASGCTGACCACGTCTCCCCCCACCCCTACAGCTTCTCCAAAGATGAAGCGAGGGCAACGCCGGCTGCAGCCGACAGGCACTGCTAGAGCACTGCGGTGTTCAAAACAGGCCTCTCTTCCCCAGAAACAGCCAGGAGGAAAAACGGACTGGGAAGAGGAGTCACAACTCTGTGCCACAACGCTTCGTGGGCTGTAGCTCTCATTTTGCAAAGGAGCCAGATGGAAGCGCGGTGAGGATGATGAGGATGCTTTGCCCAGTGCTGGCCAGGGCACGGGCAGCGAGCCCCAGCACACACCAGTATCTGCAAGGGGCTGGTTTTGGTTTGAAGAAAACCAAAGAGATGGCCACTTGTGCTGGGAAAAGCAAGCACGTGCTCTTCTCCAGCCACAGAAAATCTGGGTGGGAAAGAAGGAAGTGTTTAACTGGCCAGACCCACTCATATCTGATGTCCAGGTCTCCTGATAGTATTCATTGGAATGAGTATGATACCCATTTCAAAACATTCTTATAAATACTGATGAACTATATTAAGAAAAAATTAAGCTGCAGTACTTGTATGTATTATCTGAATCTTGCTTAGTGCTAATTTTTATCTGATTTTGTCAAGATTCAACGGTTTTGCAAGCTGAAATATATAAAGTATTGAGTAGCAGTGGATCTGTATTCAAAGCCTGAGTTTGCTCACWAAGTACATAAATGTATTAATCTTTTCTTTGTTCCAGCATTTCATTATAACAAACATTATTTTAAATTCAGCTCAGTGCTCTAGAGAGGACTCACAGGRCCGGGAGTGCAGAGATGAGAGTATCTCATATAACTGCTCAAGGGACAATTCCAAATCTCCCCAGGCGAACGCGCCCAACATCTGATCCCTGTGTATTTAGGACTGGTGGTACTTTCAAGAACATTACATTTGCTGAAGATTATTCACACAGTGGCAAATGTTGCATAACACCCTGTGATGTTACAGTCCAGAATTTTCAAAAGAAAATAAGCATTTCTTTTCTTTCTAGAAATGGTGGAAGAAGATTGTTACCTGATGTCCAGTCACCCGGGGTTGTAAAGGTGCATCCAGCTGTGCATTCTGTTTGGCCGTAACCTTCATAAACCTGACAAAGAAAGAGGTATCTTTAAAGCAGTACATATGATTTCACTATTACAGAATAAAATKCTAAGGATTGCCCTCTGTTGCACAATCCTGTGAGCTAATCCTGCCAGCTGCAATGCACAGGCACACGTTGAACACAGGGACACTTTCCCTGGCTCTTACTGTATATAAAATTTCATTTACGTGACTATGAATTACCATGGCTCTGTAGAGCTGAAAATAGTGAGAAGACAAGTTCAGCACTTAGCTTTTGAGTCAAAAAGTATGTTACTCTCTTAGTGGAGAAAAAAGGTATTTTTGTGGAACATTTTGAAAATGCACCTTTTAATTTTTTTCGCCTAATTTTAGGCTCTTGATGAGGTCTTTTAGTGGCCCTGGGCTTCCTAGTCAAAGAGAAATAACGCAGTGGGCATCTTAAGTGGGTTAAATTGCCATCTGAAGATTATCTTTCTCCATTTATATATATATAGAATAAAACTCATGTAACAAAGTTCCCAGCACATGCACAAGCACATTTAATTGCACATACTCAACKAAGTACCGAGAAATGGGTGGGATGAGTCTGTGCTTTTTTTTTGGCAGCTCCCCGCTGCGGAAGCAGCGCTTGCCCGCTGTTCACTTCCCGGGGCCACCCGTCGTTCCCCCCCCAGCCCCCCGGCTGCAGGAGCCCAGCTCCGGGACACCAGGGCGTTGCGTCTGCCCCGAGCCCTGCAGCTGCCGTTGGATCGATCCCGGTAAAGCTCTTCTAAACGCACTTCTGAGGTCCTAACCCATCTCCTTTCTTAAACGCAGCGYGTTTCCTAACTAACAGTAAGGGAACACGTCCAAACAGCCGCGCGAGCCCACCTGGCATCCGAGGGCCGCACGGAGGAAGCCCAGGACAGTCGGAGACGCAGGGGCAGCCCCTGTTACTATCATGCGAACGCACCCACCGAGACTCGCCTGTTTGATAGCAGGAGAAAACAAAAGCAAGCATCGCAGAGCATTACAGATGGCAAAATGGCAGCGTCTGYGAGTATCGCTTATACAGAGCTTGCACAAAATGCTCTCTCTAGAATAGATGCCGCCGTGCTACGGAAACATGAACCGGCTCTGAATCTTTCCCTAGGGATAAAAAGCCAGCTAAATCTTAAAAGCAGTAACTGTCCCCCTCGCAGGTAGAAATAGTGCCCCAAGAAAAAAACCATTCGAMGTATGGGGGCGGGAGTCCCACATCTCTCGGAGGAGGAGCTGCTCAGCCTCGACGCCCGCGGCTGCCTGCACCCGAGCAGGCTGCAGCCCCGGGGAGAGGCAGCCTTGGCCCTCAGAAAGCACATCTGCTCTGGGGAACTGTTGGGTAAAAACCAGACTCTTCCCCCCTGCGGTTTTCTTTGCYTATTTGCACCTCATCGTTTTTAATGAATCGGCTCCCAAGCCATCTAAAATAATGCTGTCCCTTTTTTAAGGCACACRATCTTCAAGTATTTCTGGAGGGCATTACATCAATTCCTGTGGCACACTTTMCTTCTTTTTCCCCCTCTTCACTTCCTTGTTCGTATTCCAAAAGTAAAAAGACAACCCAGAACAAAAGAAAACAACTCCTGATTGAGCCTTGCCAGTCTCGCCAGATCCTGAATCAATATGCAGCCTGGCTTGCCTCATGTCTGCGCTCCCGTCAGCATCGTGTGAACTCTGCTGTCTTTGCACACTGAGGACAACTAATCCGCAGATGAAAAGTACAGTCAGTTTCTTTAGTTAAAAATAAAGTGGCATGTCTCCAGTTAAGTCATCCAATTAAAAAAATCAAGTAATCAGAGCCTCCCGGAGTAGTACAGCGCCTGGAAAACCTGGTTTAAAGCCAATTTAATTTTTTTTGTTTTTTTTCCTGAGGAGATGTGTGGCACACAGCAGGGCATTCTGATTTCTTTCCCCTGTTGTTAAATCGTGATTTACTTGTGCATTTTTCTTTACACCCTTATTCTTGTTTTCCTAGGGAAAAAAAAACAGTTTTGAATATGCCCAATTGAAACCCGACCCTAAATTCAATCACATCTATAGAGAATTTGCAGAAAACTTTGGAGCAACGTCTCTTTGATCATACTCCTCTTTTCATGACCACCYTCCTGAATTTCATGCCCAGTGGGAGGAGACAGCAGTGGGTTTAGTGCAACCCTCTYCCCTGCCTGTTACTGGGTGTGAGTGGGGAGAAACCATTCCCCCGTGGGGCACGGGCAGAGCCCGCGGCGGGTGCCCGGTCCCCGCAAGGCAGAGCACCCAAATGCCTGGTGTCGGGCAGGAGGCTACAATCCTGCTTCTGGGCAACTTCACCCGGCAGAAGGCAAGTGCCTCTGCACTGCACCATGTCCCTCCTCGGTGCCTGTGCAGGGCCACAGCTTGTACCCGAGAGCTGCAAAAAATAGGCACTATTCTGCAAATAGGTGATTTCTCGGTGCTGCTGAAGGAGGGATGTGGCAAAAGCCGGCTTAGGCTGCCTTGCGTTTCCCCCTTCCCCTCTGGAAAACTATCCCTAATGGAAGTGAAATTTTGGCATCTTATGCATGGTGTTTAAAAATAAATACATAAATAAAAAAAAAATGGGGCAAAAGTTAACGCAAAAGTTAGTGGAACAACAAACTGTGCTCCGTTTTCTTTTTCTATTCARATTTTCAGTCTGCTGTTGGCTAGTGAGTAGCAATTGCCCGCAGTTCATCATCAGGCAAGCGGACCACACGGACTTTAAGGAAAACCAGTCACTGCTAGAAGACATGACAGTTCTTTGACTTTAGACTCACGTCTTAAATTGCTTACCTGTATTTTATTAAAGAAAAGTTTATCCCACAAGCTGTCATTTCTAATGATCCCTTTTCGAACTTCCGCCTTTTTCCTTTTTGCGGCRAATTCCAGAATCCAGCGCTTGAGGGACGTGTCTGCCTGGCTGAAGATCTGCGGGAGCGCGGGGCGGCAGGCAGCGCGGCACCCGAGAGAGAGAAAACATCGACAGCTGTTCTTACAATTACAGCCACACAGTTCTGCCGGTGCCAGGTAGGGTGTAGTTACATTAGCAACACAGTTAAATAAGACTACACTATGGCTTTTTTATTGGATTAAAAAAAAAAAGAGTGGTTTGTTTYGCTCCATTTGCTATTGTACATACTGTTCCTTTGGGGAAAAAAGAGAGAGGATGATAGGGTAGGCTTTGACTAGATTTACATGACTGGTACTTGTGTATGATTTCTACAATAGGCTTCAGTGAAATCACGCAATCCGAGCAACTAGGAATGAGCAACGTGAATACTTGGCAGCTGGTATCGGCGCTGGCTGACGAGGTGATGGGGCTGCATTTACCTAAGCTTAATCAGACACCAGCATGAACTACGTCTCTACAAACGAGAAACCCCCAGTGCCCATATCCCTCTAATGAGGCACCAGAACCCCTGATCCAACAGTCCTGACCTTGGGGAAAAATTAAATCAGTAGCTTGTGCTTAAGCCCGTCTTTAGAGGATAAATCTTCTGAGGAGTAAATATTCCCAGCTGGTCAAACAGATTTAACGTGATGACCAGACGTGTCTGTCTTCAACACCTTTCAAGACCATCTCTTAGTTTAAAGATCTCTAGATCCAAAAGCCAACCTCATATTTACACTGCCTAAATCCTCACAGTCTTTTTGCAGTTCCTGACTCGCAGCTGTCACTGCCACCAGAAAGAGATTCAAGTTCCAAAACTGGTTGAAGGGCACAAAAAGTCCTAGTGCATCCAGGTTTGACTGGTGTTTCTCTGATGAAAAAATCCTTCGTCTCTGGAGGTGTCACTAGTAACCTCASTGAGAACAGGGTAAGAGGCTAATACAGAGGGATTTCCTATTAACATGCAATAGCCACGTCTGCAGTCTGTGTAAATCAACATAATATAGACTATAATATAGATTGGAGCAGCTGTATCAGTTACACAGGGTAAGGATGTGTTTGCAGAAAGGCAGAAACAGTATAATCTGCTCAGGAAATCACCATGACTAAGGGAATTCTTTCACATAAGTACTAAAGGGACATAAACTTCATTATTACAAAAAAAAGCAAAACAAAACCCACCTTATCATACATCCTGTTTAACAGCCGCGGCACGACAGGGAAGATGGTTGGGCGCAATGCTTTCATATCGTCAGATAAGAGACGAATATCTCCTTGAAAGAACCCGATTCGCCCTCCATGGCAATACACAACAGACTGACGGGAAGAAAAAGGAACACATGTAACCTCTTTGCTTTGAATTCCCRTGGCAGAGCATCCCTCCCAAGCGCAGAAGTGCCTTTCCTGAAATTCTACTCTCAGTAAGGCAAAAATGGGGCTTTAGAAATATATATAAATGTAACCGTGAATTTTGCACTGAATAGAAACGTACGGACAGTTCTGGGCACTTTTCAGTAATGCAATTCAGCATCCACCAAATTTGCCACTGTTTCTGGAAGAACAAGGAACCAAAGCTTTTAGAAGGGATTTCCCTTCATCCCCTGCATGCGGGGATGGAGAAGTCTGAGTTATGGTCAGATTCTGGATCTGAACTTCTCCTCTGAAGCCCAGACCTACCATAGCAACATGAGGACCTATTGTCTATGATAAAGAAATACGTAATAAGAAACGTTGTAAAACATATTGAGCAGCAGCTGATTTTTAGATGTTAATACTTTAGTTTTGTTTAAATACAACATAGACTACGTTAGCAATATAGTGCCTGACCCTGTATCCCAGAAATAAAAGCCCACTTCTTAAAAGGTGCTTTACTCGGGTGGAAACTACAGATCCAGAAGTTTCATACTTGGAAAGAAAACAGGCYGCTTTAATCAGATGGGAACAGAGCTGGATGTGCGGGATCGGGCAGGGCAGGCTGCCTGCCATGAGCCAACTGGCAGCTGAAGCAGCAGCTCTGGCAGTCAGTAATACCACAAAGGACTCATCACTAACTTGGTAAAAGTGGCATTTTATCACTGGAGAGCATTTCGCGACCAGCATCACTACCCTGCTTTTAGAGAGCAGGAGAAGGCGTCCGCAGCAAAGCGCCCGTGATGCCGGGCGCTGAGCCCAGCCTTCCCGAGCCCGGACCAGCGCGCTCACTTTTCTGAGCTCTCCAAGGGGTGGACGGAGAACATCAGCTCCCTTTGGTCGACTTTCCTCCCCCGAATCACWAAAAGAGTTAAAAATTCCTTAAAGAGACACCTAAGTCTTTTTGTGCTACTCYTAAAAACCTGCAATACTAACCCGAGTGCTCTCACTGCTCTGTCAACCAGCTAGAGACTGTCTCTCCATCAGCTGAAACCACAGGAATTTTATACGTGTGATGTGGGTTTAACAAACATCACACTGCCAAATCTGTGTTTTACACTGCACATGCACGTGAATTTTAAAAAAAAAAAAAAAAAAGGAAAATATAATCAGTGTGCTCATTGGGAATTACAAATAACTACTAGAATTTTTTAGCTTTAAAGAATGTATCTGTATAATTTTAACTCTAAGTTCCAGGAACTAATAATGTTGGCTAAAACTAGGAAAGTTGACACAGTGCTTGCTGTTCAGAATAATTTTGAAAATTAATTTTTAGCCCTTTTGAAAAAATCTTCATATTAATGGGCTTTTTTAGCAGAGGGGATAAACCTGAACATTCTTTGGAGGCCTGCCCTTTTCAATATGGCAACATCCTGTGAAATGAGGTTATTTCAAATGTTTTAATTCTTTTTTTCCCCCATCAGATGACTTTTTAATAATTATATTCTCATTTGCTGGCAAAGCAGATTGCCTGAATAGTGGTGCCATACTGACCAACTTGCTTTTTAAAATTAGACTTAGAAGTAAAGATAGGCTGGGCTGTCCTTCTCCAGATCTTTCACRGACTTTCACTTCCAATTTGCAAGTTTTTTAACAGGGCAGAATATATTATTTCTGGCACAGTTGTTACTAAGAAGTGGGAGGCTCATATTCAGATGTTTGTCTGACTCAAAAACTAYGCTTTCAGCCCGAAACAGTCCTCCCTGAGAAAACACAGAGCTGCAACTGAATCCAGACCCAATCTTCAGATATTGGATCAGTTTTTAGTTCGCAGCTTCTCAGGCCAGGAGAACTGATGTGATCGTCTCCTCCGACTCCTAACACACTGGCTGCAGCACAAATTATTGCCTGTCTTTTCAGAAGAGATATGTGAGAAGTCAGTTCTGCGGGCTGGCACAAGTTAGCACTTCTATTTGCCATTATTTCCAGGGGACGCTGGCTTCCAGTTAATGCCCAGTATGCTGCCCTGCCAGGAGGATCACGTGTGTCACACCATCGTCTTAGCTCCCTCTTTTTCAGTGTCTGCAAGTTTTTTGCAGATCTGCTTATTTATGCAATAAAAGGATTTTAGCTGATGTAGAAAATGGCACAAAATTATTTTTACTCCCATGATACCTGACCCTAGAGCGCTTTGAAAAGCTGCCCCCAAAATCGTGCAGGTAGCAGTTTCTGCTCGTTGACGAAGGGCTGTTTTCCCATCTCAGAGCTGCCGGTGTAAGTCGGAGAGCTTGGGAAACTCTCCCGGAATCGCTCTGGACTCACGGCCATGTCACCGAGACCAGAGGCCGGGCCCTGGTGTTATGCACGTGGCACTTCTGCAGTACAAGCTTTTTTAGTGCTACGAGATATCGCTGGTTATTTAGTATTTTATTCTTTTTTTTTTTTTTTTTTGGTGTGGAAAAAGATGATTTCCACTGACACCAGGACCTTACCTGTACCATTCTCTCAAACATGTGTGCTAAAGGCAAATAGGAAATGTGTACATCCTCACAAGTAGGAGACCACTGACTCTGGAAGAAAACACAAGGAGCCCCACGAGGCCTCGTCAGTTCGGGCAGGTTTCTTACCTGTATAACTCTTTCAAACATGTGAGCCAGAGGCAGGAAGGAGATGAGCACATCGTCCTGTCTCGGAAAGATCACTTTCTGCAGGTGAAGGGCATGGGAGACAGAAAGGAAAGAAACACTGACAGGAAGACAACAAGAAAGTCATAAAACAATAAAAAGAAAAATGGCACCAGAGGAGCAAAAGGGTAAAGATTGTCGAGAGAGGAAGGGAGCAGCGTACGAAGTGAAGCGTTAAGCCACAGCGTCGATGAAGCTCAGTTAGCAGGAGGAGTAAAGAGCACGGAGATGTACACAGAGGGCAATGGAGAGGTCTCTCCACGGCAGAAGGCGTATCGTATCCACACGGCTCACGCTGGAAACGGAGGCTCACCCTGACAGAGAACCCAATTTTTATTCCTTGCTTTCTACCACGAGATGCTAAGACCACGATTTGCACTCTCAGCTGGGTGCAGACCTGCAGGAGCCTCCTGGAAATCAGCGGGGCTCTACAGGCGCACCATTTTTCCACATTGCACAGAGCCCATCAGAGATTCACAGCGTTACTAGAGTCAAAGCTATAGATTTTTTTCTTTTCTTTCGGTTAATCATTGATTTGAATCAGAATATGTTGGAAAAATTAATGATTTCCGTTAGTGCTTCTCATGATTTTAAGTGATTTAAATGTGATTTTAAGGGCGTTATCACTGCCCCACAGACAGGTGCAGTGGGGAAAAAGAAGGCTGGACAAATTATGCAAAAAATAAAAATGACCAAAGGTTTGCCAAGGTTTTAACTCTGTCTCGCAGGCTGGAATAAACAAAGGCCCTGAGACCCTTACCTGATCCATGCCCCAAAAGAAAACTACCCTTTCTACCTGCATTTCCAAGGGTAAGGCTTGCCATAATACTATGGATTAGAAAAACTGAAAGCTTTATTACCCAATAACTTGCACCAAAGCCAGTGGTTAGTGGAAAATGGGTATAAAATCTATTAGCTCACAGTATTAGCAGTTTATACCCACTTTGCATCTCCACTGCTGTGACAGAATCGATAGTCCGTGACCTGGGACATGGCGGTGGATGGAGGCACAGGAGCTTCTTCCTCAGGGAATATTTTATTGCAGTTAAATCTGGGCAAGGTAGATTTGGGTCCGCCCTCCCAACCATTACCTAGTGAAGTCAAACATGATTGACCACGTGGGTGTTTTCAGCATCCCATTTCATATTAGTTTATGTGTCAGTGTTAATTAAGCCATTAGGGCCTGCAGATCTATTTATACATTCTTCGAAATTGGCCTCATTTTCTGCAAGCACAGTAATGTAAAACCATTAGCATCACTAGCTATGCTGTTTTGTTTTTTTTTTTTTACACTGCTTTAAATGCCCAGACAATAAATGATTTGGTTTTAAATTGGACCAAAATGATGACATTGAACAGTATTTCACAGTTGGCACTGTTGTCCAGTTAAACGTAAAAATGAAAACAGCTTCTTGGCATTTCAGAACAACCTTATAAATAAAGCTTTAGGTTCACTTCAAAAAATGTTCCATTTATARAAATCACTGAACTAAGCAAAACTGGCACAAGACTATCTAAACAGAAAAGCTACAATACTTCTCAGCTTTAGGTATCTTTATTTTATTAATCGATACTACTTTCAAGTATTTTGCACTTTGCTCAATTTCATTACTGTAAYTAGACATTGCCCTAATCGTGTGGCTCGGCTACAGGCATTTACACGCTCACCAACAATCTCTGGTGACTGAAGCTATTGAATTTACAACCACTTACACCCAACTTATGTCTCAATCTGACACTTTCGAGAATAATCAGAATGTCCCGTTGCCATCAGTGAACACTAAATCCATTTCTGTGGGCCAGTCCTGGAAGATGCCAAGGTCCCTCAGCTCCCTCTAAATTAGTTCTCTTCCAAAACAAATGTTCCTGCCCTTTGACACTCAGACATATCTCCTCATCAGCTTTCATTTGTGCACCTTGCTGCCTCTGAACCCCGCGAAAGCTCCGCGCTGCGAGGCCCGAGGCTCACTGCAGCGAACTGCTGTATTGACATTTCGTACTGCAAATTACTGGAGTCACAACCCTGCAAATACTTGAACACGTGAGTTCAGTGGGATTTCTCACATCRCGTGTCCAAGTTTCTTTACAACAGCGGTCTGGAAATCTTAGAAAATTTAAGGATTAAGATAATAAGACTGCAGTATTTTCAGCACCAACGATAAGACCAGGAAGGGGTATAAGGTATCAAACTGTGCATCCCGTGTGGACATCGCTACTTTATAGAATTGCCTGTTTACTACAAAAAATAGATTCTTTATATTTGTTAGGTAGAAGCTGTATAAAATCCTTAATATGTTGTGCTAAAGCAATTCTGCTTCCTGTACTGTTTCTAAACACAAATTTACACATTGCATGAAACGTATTATGTATGTACTTGGCCAGTGCTATGCTTTTTTAAAAATATGTATAACGGAAACCAAGATATAGTTTAATATCAATGAAATTAACCATTCTTGTAAAAACATGAACATATGTTCTCATATATACAGACTTTATATGCAGAAAGCTTTCAAATAAATGAGGATGACATTGTGTGGGCATCCTTAGAAGTGGACCCTGTAATCTTTCTGAAGCACCAGTTGCAACTGTAGAGGGCTTGTTTGCTTTCCTAATTCTTTGAAAGGAGTTAATTGATTTACAGGAGCCAACATTGCTCCTCAGAAGCACTTTGAGCCTTACAGAGCCAAGGAGCCAGTGCTGGAAAGGGCATTTCATGCCCTCCAGTGCTGTAAGCTCARACCTGCTCCCATTTCCATGGATTTGGCCCTCTGAGTAAGAGAAATTTCACCTCTTATCTGCAGGAGCACATTTCCAGCCCGTGCAGGGACACAGCTTAACCCACACGCTCCGCACATGGCAACATTTTCTAAATCAGGGTATTCACCTCCGTCACTTTCAAAAAGCCTGAAAAATCAGCAACCACGTTCCCATGAGTCAGCATAGCACCTTTGGGGTTTCCTGAAAGGAAACAAAGAGTGATTTTAAAAGATGAGCCAGTAGGTAATTTCCAAAAGCTTAACAAAAACTGAAACAGGAAATAGTTAATGTTTTAAGTTCTCTTTTTGAATTTTAAAGCTTATGTAATTTTCGCAGTCATTTCTGTGCAGTAACATGCACCAAAAACACACTGCAATCCTCAAAATTTAATAAAATGACACATGTATAACATKAATATTTCTACTGGAGACTCTGAACAAGAGTTTCCACCAGAAATAGCTGAACTGCAATTTATGAGAGTACTCAGATGGAGCTGCTTGGTGAGCCCGGCCATCAGACCTGGCTGGCTGTTCCCAGCCTCTCCAGGTAGGATTTATTTCATACAGATCTTGACTAAGAATGATCTTGAATACCAACAAACCCCATTTAAAAGGCTGTTAAGCTCTTACTTAGCCAGTGCGCTGGATAACCTGAACAATGGAGAAAACAGGTAATACATGGTAAAAATTAGGCTACAAGATGACCCTATGAGACTGCAATTAAGGGAAGTCATTAAGATTGTCAGCAGCAGAGCAGAGGTGTCCTGGAGACAGGGACAGGGAGCTGGCAAAGCCCCAGCGTATCACCCCAGTGCTTGGCACTGCGCCTGCAGCGTTTCACCGGCCGTCAGTATTTGCTTTTTCACCCTCTTTTCTGAGCTGAGAATCCCCCTTTGCACCATAAGACATCATTTGCATTTCGTATCTTTTCGCACGCCAAAATGCAGGGTTTGTTAAACAGCAAATGCACAAGCTGAAGCCTCCAGGTGCACAAACCGGAGCCGAGCTGCTCTGCCTGCGGCACTGGCACGCGGGACTCTGCATGTCCTCCTGCCACAGCACTGTCCCCTTTCATCACCCTCAAAGGGTTTATTTCCGAAAAGAAGGTGTAGCTCAGCTCGAATAAAGATTACAGAGTCAGCCTCTCTCTCCAGCGTGTTTTTAAGCAGATTGTTTTAATTCGCTCACACCACTGCAGCGTAGCTCCKGCTACGCCGTGCGGAAGCAGATCGGAGGAGCTTTACCTGCAGGTACCCTGCGTGCCCCGGCACGGCGGGCACAGGGATGCCCCCAGGAGCTTTGCAATGCTGTTACGGTTAATGATGGATGCAACAGCCTCGCAAAATTCTAAATCAGCCAGAATTTCATTCTGGCTTCCTGAGATTAGGAAGGAGCAATGGTGTTTTRTGAATCAGTTTCAGCACGGGAAAATACGCTTAATCCTCTCCGTTTCAGAGCAGTTTGCAGGCTGCGTCGCTGGCCGCCCTTCGGCGCGGGCATGCACCCACGTGGCACAGCCCGGCTCAGGCTCTGCTCCAGGAGCCGCGGTGCCGAGCCCCGTGCCCCGCYAGCTTCACTGACACCGCTTCTACCCAGCCTCTCAAATAACTGAATAAAGGCCCGAACAAAAKTAGTAATTATTGCACACATTTATTGCACCAAAGCAGGACATTTTAACACAATGTATTTTACTGAAAATCCGTATTTGGCGTTCCGAGTGCCTTCGAGTAATTCAGTCCCAAATACTTTCAGATGAACACAGTGCACAGGAGCTATTTTGGTCTCACTTACGTTCGTCCCCCTCCGAAGCTCAGAGGTGAAGCKAGGGTGGACATCTTTGGCAACCACAACTGCTCCTGTCCTAACGCGTTGTACAGACAGGCTTGCGGGCACCAGCTCAGCCAGGCAGGTTTCATTTCGGGGCGCTTATTTTCACAGCTGGGTGCACACGTGGATCCAGACCTCAAGAAAACTCCATGAACCRATGTCGGTTGTAAATACATGCCAACGACCCAGAAATTGCTCATGTTATTTTAGTTGTGTYTAGCCAAATATGCGTGCTCAGCCCCCGCAATTCTACAAGTAGCCGTACTCCCACAGCGTTGCCCAAGTTTCTCCGCGTCGGCAGCCCTGCAGGTCACACACCAGTGGAGAGGACATGCTCAGTACTGGTTTGGAAACTCAAAACTGCGCCCTCCGGCTATTCCAGCAGCAGATCTGGCTCCTGCACCTTGACACAGCTCTTCAGACTTTTTTGGAAGATTTCTCAGATGCTTTGAGACCTCAGACTCATTTACTTACTCCACCTCTGACTTTTTTTTTTAATGCAAATGCAGTACCTCTGCTCAAATCACCATGACGTGCCTGGAAGCAGTGTGAACGTCCTGGCCCCTTCCCCYGGGTTCAGCATCCCGGACTGGCTGCGGTGTTAACGGTGCCAAAGCAGAGCAGCAGCGTTAGAGCCAGGACAGCTTCATCAGGAGAAATCCAGAACAAACCATGCTGCCACAGGGGAGCTGGAGCTTTTTGGGCTGGGAGATACCTGTACATTTTGACCTTCTTTAGTTCTTCTGTTTGAAGAGTTAACCCAGCAAAACAGCTGCCCCTTGCTACTAGCCCCTTCCCAGAATTACCACTTCAAGAGAAAAAGGTTGGCAGTGATACTGCTTTTCTTTTTAAAAAAAAAAAAAAAATCAATGCCAGATCTGTAACACTGCTCTCAGGTTTGAATTTCCTTGTAAAGACACACCTTGTGAGTGTCCTGTTATGGAAATGGGTGCACTGCAAGCCCTGTCAGTTAATAGCCTGGGTATGGCAATTTCTCCTTATCTCCGTGCCAAGCTGGTTTGAAAGTTCTCGTAAGCAACAAAAGAACCTTTTCCACATCACTAAATGGGTGTTTCAAGTAGCAGCTCCAGCACTAACTCGGTGGTGTGATCCGTCAGCATTTTGGGATGGAAGCGCTTTCCTCACCCTGGGAGCCTCCGGAGTCAGGGCACTTGCAGGYTGTGAGAAACCACTGGGAAGCAATTTTTATCCAACTGGTTACAGGTGGATCCTTGAGGAAATGAGTTTGCTTCTTTGGAGTAGCCAGCATGAAAAATTGTATCCTGATGGTTTGGGGACATCTGTGTGCCTTTGGCCCATTTATGAGTGCCGATGATTTCTTGGTACAACAATAAAAGTTGGTCTTGTGATCTGAGCTCAGCAATCTCAGTCTCTCCCTCAGCCTGTGGAGGCATTTAGACATCTGATCCTATCAAAGAGAAGCACACATTAAAATCCACTTCTGGGGTTTTTTTCATAAATAGCTAAAATTTTTTCCAATTCTACAGTTTTCAAGTTACAAACTCTATAGCGAAGATTTGTTTCACACTRTACAAAAATATTTGGAGGCCTTCAGAATTGAAAAAGGCCTTGAGAATATAGCCGTTGGAAGGAAATGCTAAATCTGGTCATTAAAAATATCCTGACATGGGCTATACACAAGCCAGGCCTTTTACATCAAAACATAACGTTGAGAACAGACCAGAGTGCTGATGCAACCCCTGGAAAAACCAGAAGGTGATGTGCGAAGTCCTCCAGCAGCAGAGGATGGGCTGGTGGTTCACAAAGCACTGCTCTGTGAGAGTTTAGTTTGCAGATAACCTGCAGAATTTAAAATGCCTGGTTTGGGTGGGAGAAAGCAAATGAGCTCCCTGGTTGTCCTATTTCTGTAACTTTAGACATGTTCCTCAAAAAAGCACAAAGTCAGAAACTGGCCCATGACTGCATTTGCAAATAAAAATAGAAAATCAGAAAACCCTTCTCTATTCAGAATGGCTTATTTAGAAATAAAAATATCAACAAAAATGTGAAAAAAATAATTGCTCTGCACTTTAAAATCCACACAAACAACTTGTGCTCCACCATATCCATGGGCATGGCTCCTTTGGTTTCCTACAATTCCCATTTGTGCCCAGCCACTTTGCACTGGCCCAGCTGGTGCTCACGGCGTACACAGCTGTGATGTCCGTACCCTGCGCTGGGTTCAATCTTTTCCTTTTAGGAGCTCCCACTGCTGCGACAGAGCAGAGTCACAGGCTCCTTTCACACCGTGCACTGCCCTGGGTACTCTCAAGTGCACAGATCTCAAAACTAAGAATGATGCATGAAATTAAAAAAAGCAAAGCCTTTTAATACCTTTGGAGTTTGTACTTGGAGTTGATAAAGCAGTTGCCTACCTGATCTGCAGTACAAGTCTTCTCCAGGAGGTGGAAGATGAAGGCGTTCCCTCTTGCTCAGCCTAATCTGCGGGCTTTGCACTCTGCAGGCTGAGCAGCACAAGCGACACCCTGCTTGGAGGGCAGCTTGCTGTCAAGCGGCATCTTCTGCTTGCCTAAATGAGAGGAGGCCAAATCGAGGATTGCTTTGGGGTAGGACCAAGCGTTAGGCAATCCTGAGAACACAGGTGAACCTGGAAGAGCTGCTCCAGCGGTCCCTGGAGCACGGTCCTTCCCTGCAGGTAAGTATAAAAGCAGTTTCCCGAGCAATCATGCCTTGTGCATCTGCGCTGTCTGCCTGTAGAGCTTTTTGGTCGAYGTTACGGAAGTCAGGTTCTCAAGAGTAGGAAATTCCCACAAGCTGTATGAAAACCAGGGTCTGGAGAGAGGAGAAAGCACTGCGCCTGCTAGGAACAGGCAGGGAAATGATGCCGCTCCTCTCCAAGAAAAAGGGGCCAGSGGCACGCGAGCACCGGCAGCGTGGGCTGCCCGGGCTCAGCCCCAGCCTGCCCCAGCACCTGGTGCCCCAGGGCCAAGCCGAGGACACGGGCAACGCGCGAGCAAGCTGGGGCACGCTGCAGAGGGGACGGAGGTGGGGCTGGGGACATTGGTGTGCTTCGGATACAGAGAATGGAAAGCTGTGGACCCACATTTCTTTTTTTTTTTTTTTAAACATTTGCAGAAGATAGATACCAATCAAGCGCTTCACAGCTACGTTGCACAATGGGAAGCAGAAGCATGGGCAGATTTCCAGACAACTGGAAAATCGTACTGMCAAAGTGTATGTCAGGGAATTCAAGTGAAAAATAAATATATCATTGTTTTTAATGTGCAATCTACAGAAATGTATATACAAATATACTCTTAAATATTAAAAATGCATAGAAATCTCATTGCCATATCAGTATAACAGCAAGTTTGCACATATTGAGGTGGTATTAATAATTCATTTGATAATCTATTCTAACATTTTGAGATTAAAACGCCTCTTCTTTTACCTGTAGTGCCACTAGTAAAACAGACAATTGATAGATCTTCTGGTCGAGGAGGCTAGAAATACATAAGGAGAATAAGAAAATCACATCAATCAAATGCAGAAAGGTGAATGGTAGACTGTTATCATTGTATAAACTTAAAGATCAAACAAATTATATTTCATCTCTGCCATAAAAAGCTTTYCTTCCCTTCGGCAAATATAACAGACCGTCATAAAACTCTTTTTATCAGGTTTCTTCAGCTGATGCAGACTCTATTCCTCCCTTATRTTTTACTCCAGCTGCATTAAGGGCATGCTTTAGCATAAGAAAACTGATGGAATATTTGTCTTGCAGTTAGTATTTTCAAAGACACCATCTATACCTGCAGGTGTGTGGGAAAACTTGAGATAATTTACTGATTTCCAAATAAATTCTGGAAACGTGTGGTTATCCACAACAGGGGACAGCTTTCCGAAGCTGTTGATTGCTCCCATTTCCAGTAATATCTCTGTATTCTCAGCACCACTGCATGTGTGTGCTATTTTGGGTCACGAATGAATAAATAGGCAGCCTGAAAATCAGAGGCTGCTTTTGAAAGTTTTGCACGCGTATGAGCAGCCGGTGAAAAATATCAATGCAATTTTCCAAAAATATCCCAGAGAAATACTGCCAAGTAGCATTTCTGAGCTATAGAAACCCCACCGGAAAGCCAAGGGCGCATACGCATTCCCCCGGTGCCGCCTGGCTAAGGTAGTGGAATTAGTGTGGCTTAACAATGGCATTTAATTACTGTCCCATTAACATGTTCAGCAAGGATGAACTATCTCAGTTAAGTGTCCCAGGCAGAGGGTACGAAGCAAATACTGCACATCTCCAGTGGACRGTATCGAGAGTCCCTGGGCTCCTCCACTGCCTCCCACGTGGAGAAGGTCACGGGGCACTGCCCCTGAACACACGGACGCTTCCTTCTGCCCAGAGCAAACCCTCCCTTCTTTTGTCAGTGAGATAAATGTAACACAGGCAGCTGCAGTTGTAAGTGGGAAAAGCAGCATGCCAACACTCACCACAGGCACATGTCGACTCTCAAGGCCACAGTCCTGAAAGAGATTAAAGTAACAAAAATTTCCACTTTAATTCCTGTGGTGTAACCCACTTGCTAATGATCTGCAAACCACTAAAGGGAGAGTGTGAGCTAGAGCAGACAAATTTGTGGCTAACACTTAGGTCATCTTTTCTATCCAAAGTTTCTTGCATCAACTGCAATGCCATCCTTGGATTTCAAGCAGTGCTTGGATTGTTTGAGCTGGATCCAGGCTGTTTCATAAAAGTGTATGGCTGTAGGCTTAACATGTAGGAGGACAGCGCCTCGAACAGCAACCCCCCCTTCCCGGCTTAGTTAGCAGCTGGTATCTTATTTGAGCAGGAAGGATTGAAATGTTGGCTCCTATCAACAAGGAATAACACTTAAGAGGCAACTGCACTGAGCCATGCATCAATATTAACAGCCACAAGCTGCTCTTTGCCACGCAGTTCACAAGTTCCTGTATATTTTACTGGCTTTTTACAGAAACTACAAAATATAGTAAAAAGAGAGGGAGAGCAAACTTACCTCCACCTCCTGCATGGTCTGGATGCGAACCCCACAGCGACTCCCTCTCTCCATCAGCTCCTTCTCAAACGGGTCCATCAGGATGATGGAGCTCAGACCTGGTGTTTCTCTCCTCTCCACGTGGTCAAGGAGTATTCTGGCTTTTTCAGGCTTGTCACAAATGACTGTGGAAATGTCAGCTGGAAGAAAAGCAGCCAAACAAGGTGGCTCTGGTGTAATTCCCACTGTCAGAGCAGCCCCATCCACAGCTGTGCAGGACTGGGAATGTGGGAAATGCAACAGGGGCAGCCCTGACCCAGCATGGGGACACATAGCTCCCCAGAAACCTCTCTAAGTGACTTCAAGACACTCGGTGAGTAAAATCACACATCTTTTGGAAAGCAGAAGAAAACAAACCATTCTGAGCAACAAAACTGGCTTCTAAAAAGATTACATCAATTTTGTTTTTACCTGTGTTGACGATGTAACGAATGGCTCCAGGACCTAAGGTGTCGTAGAGGGGAACCACCACCATGGAGTAAGTGTAGCAAGCCAGCTCAGAAATGATCCACTGCAGGAGGACATCAAAGCATTAAGGTGAGAAGGGGGCCGTGGAAGCAGATTTAACACACTTGAGAACAAGCTTCAGGTAGAAAGCAAGCTCACAACTCAGGAACATTATTAATACAGCATCAAGTTGAACTTAAAATCTCACCTCAGGACGGTTTTGAGCAAAGACCCCAATGAACTGCTTTGTGGATGCCTTGCAGCCCTGCTGAAGAAGCCCTGAACCCAGAGCTTCTGCTCGTTCAGCCACCTGGAATTTGGAGAGGAAAAAAAATACATAAAGGAGAAATAGAAGCAATACCAAACTAAGCGAAGACTTAGCTTTTACAGGGAAGCTCTCAAATTATTGTATTTGCTATCTAAAAGCCAAATTCTTTATGTTATCACAAGCCATTAGTAGTTGACTAGCAGTTGACCAGTGGTTGGCAATGCCCCACGGCTTTGAGCGTGTCAGTGCCGCTGTCAGGAGCGGGCTAACGGCATCGAGCCGGTCCCCGAGAGCCGACGTGCCCGTACAACACCAGGATGTGCCTGGCTGGGGAAACCGAGAGCAACCTCCCGGTCTAGCGCGTGCGTGTTACCGACGGGCCCCTCAACACCCCTTCTTCTGCCGGGCAGGGTGAGAGAACTCTGGGGGGGGTGTCATCTCCAGCTCACCTCCTTGTAGGACAGCCACTGGTAGGGCTGCTTGGGCTTCCTGAACCCCAGGCAGGGGCCGTTTTCTGGAAGACACAGAGATGATGGAGTTAGGGGGGCAGTGCCAGGAGTTAACGCGCTGCCCGGTACCRCGCTGCGGGGATGCAGCCGAGCCCTCAAAGAGTAAATCCGTTGTTGTCAGGGTCGGCTCTCGCTCCTGGGGCAGAGCTCACAGCAAGCCCCATCAAATTAAACGCACGAGTGCAGCTAATGGGAGGCCGGCTGCTGGGATCTCCCAAACAGCCACTTCAGTCCCCCTCCCTGAGCTGCAGAGGGGACAGCAGCAGTTCGCCCCCGAACAGCCTCGTTAAAAGACACTTCTCCGAAGGCAGTGTGGGCATTAGCGTCTGATGAGGGCTCTCATCCCAAACACCGGCTCCCACCACTTTCGCTGCCTTTTGATTTAAGCACTTCAAAGTGAAAACTGCTATTTTCAGCACAGCCTGCTCTGGAGGAGGGTAAGACAATACGCAGCACTACATGACAGGAGGAATAGTTGAGAAGTTTAATTAATGTGCTAACTGTACTTACCTGCACAAGATCCACCCCTCCATACACCTACTGAGTTATTTATTTACCCCTCTCCTGMGGGGTGGAATATTTGCAATTCCACTGAGGCTTTTGGTGACACCRAAAATAATAAATCTGACAATTAAATTGGTGTATTCAACGAGGCGGGACGTCGTAAGCAGTGGACACAGAAATAGTTATGATATAGCAAGGAAGAGTCATGGTGGCTTTTTGGAGYGGGAAATGATGCCTCACAAGTGTGTGAGAGCTCTTTGATGGTACCATCGATCACGGGGTAAGGGCGATGGACTGATACACCACACTCAGCTTTCCTAAGAGCTTTTGGCAGAGTCCCTTACCCTGCCCTGTTGTGGAATAAAAGGTGAGCTGGATGAGTTACTGATGAAAAGGCAGCAACAAGCAGAAATAAGTATCAGCATTTGCAGCGGAGGAAGAGCTCTGTTGGGTTCTACAGTTCTATGCCCGGATCAGTCGCGTTTAATGTATTCACAAATGTTCTGGAAATCAATAATGTACAATGAGATTTGCTGATGCTGCAAAATTCAGGACGTTAAGCTGTCTGCAAGTGACAGCAAAAAGATCTCATCGTATTAAGAGACTGCACAGTAAAATTCAATGGCATTAAGGGCAAAATAATGCACATTGCAAATAATAACCCTAATTATAACCCCCACGCTCCAAAAGCGGCACCCACGCCACCACGGGCAGCGCAGGCTGCAGGACCTGCCCTGCCCCTCGCTGGGCCTCCTCCTTCCTTGGYCTCCACTTCTTGGACCTCCCACTCTCTGGATCTCCCACTCTCCTGGCCTCTGCCCCTCGGGCCTCCCACTCTCTGGGCCTCCCACTCTCTTTGGGCATCCCTTCACTTTTGTTCCACTCTATTGGCCTCCACTCTTTGGGTCCCCCATTCTCCGAGATGTCCACTCGCTGGGCCTCCCACACCAGTTGGGCCTCCCACTCTGTGGTCCTCTCAATCACTTTCTCCCTCCCACACCTTTTCAGCACCCCCACWCTTTGGGCCACTACCCTCATTTGACCTTCCACACTTTTGTGGATTCCCACACTTTTTGGGCCTTTTCACTTCTTTGGCCACCCACCCCTTTTCATCCTCCCACAATATTTTGGCCTCATACACTCTTTTGACCTCTCATACCTTTYTGGCCTCACACTCTCTGGGCCTCTACAGTCCTTCGCCCTCCTACAAGTTTGGGGACCCTATACTCCTTGGGCCTTTCAACTCTCAATGGGCCTCCCACACCTTTATCAGCCTCCCACACATTTTTCAGCCTCTACACCTTGTTGGCTTCCCACACCTTTTTAGTCTCCCAAACCTCGTCGGCCTCTACAGCTTTTCAGCCTCCCACACCTTTATCAGCCACTACAACTCATCGGGTTCCACACCTTTATCAGCCTCTATACCTCGTCAGCCTCCCACACCTTTATAAGCCTCTACATGTCGTTGACCTCTCACACCTTTGTCGGCCTCTATACCTTGTGGCCTCTGACACCTTTTTCTTCCTGTACACCTCGTCGGCCTCTCACACCTTTTCAGCCTCCCACTCATCGGACCTCAACAGTCATTTGGCCTCCTACACCTTTTTGACCTCTACTCTCATCAGGCCTTCCACACCTTTTGGGCCTCATCACTTGTGGGTCCTCCCACTCTTCTTGGTCCTCCCACACCTTTTTGGCCTCTAAACTCTTTTGGCCTCCCACATGTAATAGTTGTCTATAGTTTTTGGGCCTCCCACACTCTCTTAGGCTCTATGCTTTTGGGGCCTCTGCACTTTTTTGGCCTCCTATACTCTTTCAGCCTCCCTCTCTCCTTCAGCAATCGTATCTCCTCCAGCTTCCACACTCTTTTTGCTTCTGCGCTCTTTGTGCCTCCTACACTTTTTCAGCCTCTCCGCTATTTGTGCCTCCCCCATTCTTTCAGCCTCTCACTCTCTTGACTTCTACAACTTGGTGGCTTTGCACTCCTTTTTGGGCCTCCCACACTCCTTTGGCCTTTGAGTCCGAACGGACCTCTACACCATTTGGGCCTCCCGCACTTTTATGGGCTCCCATGCTCTTTCAGCCTCTACAATCTCTGAGCTTCCCTGAGCCTTTGAGCCTCCCACACCGTTTGGGCCTCTACATCACCTGGTCCTCCACCTCTCCCCACCTCTGCTCCCAGGCCTCCTCGTCACCATGCTCTCACCGGAGATGCTGAATCCCCTCCTGAAGACCTCGTACATCGTCCTGGCGTCGTCATAGTAGTGCGTCAGCAGCTGTGGGCTGTCCCCGATCACCGACCGGCGTGCCCCGGCCAGGCCCTGTGTGACATGACGTGACACGGCCGTCAGCACCGCCCGATGGGCGGGAGATGGAGAAACCCCAAACCATAAAGCAGCACGCTCCCCAAATGCTGGCGAGACGTCTCCAGCTACCACCATGTTCCTGCCCCAACTCCCAAAGGGACAGGTGAGATGGGATGTCCACCTCAGCACCCCAGTAACATGGAGAACCACCTGACCAGAGAGGAGCACTTGGCCCGGCTCGTTGCCAACAGGAGATGGTTGATATTTCCCAAAGAGATTTGAGGAAGAATTATAAATCTGCAAGTAACGGAGTGGGGAYGTCCCTGGGGGGAGCGACTGCTCTGGGTTCCACAGGTCCTCAGGGCTGGCACCACGGGCACCTTCTCAAGGACATCTAGACCAACACYAAGGACAGTCGAAAGCAGAGGCCAGACTGCAGACCCCAGTGCGTGGGTTCAGTAGGGGTGTTTTAGGAGTGGCAGGGGAGGCGGGCAGGGCGAGACCGAACTGGGACTGTGCTGCAAGCCAGAAGAAATCCTCACTAAAGCCCTAACTGCAGGGAAAAACTGTCTCAGAAAATGTAAACTCTTCCCATCCTTTTAAAAAATTGTTGGGATTAAAGACGATAAGGTTTTACAGGGCACATCACAAAAGGCTTTAAATTCTCATCACACTTTCAGATATTAAGTAGAAACAATTTTCAGAAATATTTCTGCTCTTTAAAATGGAGYGGCCTCATTAAACTTTAAAACCTTTTGCAAGCGGGAAAATTAATAACTCCTCAGCCTCTAAGCATGGATTCATGTCTACTTTTTCTTATTATTACAAAGTTTGCAGCAGCAAACTCAGTAATGGGCATACAAAAGAAGTGCCAGCTGATTTGATCTTATTAGCTGTTGCCTTTCAGTGGTTTCTCCCATGCAATGGCAGCTCCTGCAATTTTCAGTCATGGATGGTTAAGCAAAGCTAAAACCAAAATGTTACTGAAAATCTAAGAGAATAAATTAATGGGCTGTATTCTAGTTTTGCAGTTTACAGAAAACGGTGAATTAAGGAGTGAAGTGATCCCTGGCATAGCACATTACATGACTGACTTTTGGGAAGCCCTCAAAACAAACAAAAGCACCTCCTRGCATCTCCTGCGGTCATTTCCATGCATGCAAACCTTGGGTGAAAACCAGCCTCTCCATCCGGCATGTCCCTGGTCTCACCTCGACCTCCTCCGACTGCATCCGCAGGTCGCAGGGCGGCTTCACGGCCCTGGGCCGGCTGGCAAACCAGTAGGCGACGACGGCCGCGAAGGCACCGATGCCCACCAGCGCCGTGGCCGGCAGGTTGCGGAAAAACTGGCTGAGGTCGTCGAACTCGGGGAGCCGCAGGCTCCGCAGGATTTCCTGAGCCTGCATCTTCTCCGCGAGCGAAACGGCAAATTCTGCAAGAGCCAGAAGGATGCGGTCAGGTCACGCCGCGGGACGGGCAGCGCGGGTCTCTGTGCGGCTTGGGAAGGGGAGAACGTGCTTTCCCTTGTCAGCCATCGCAAACACGCTGCTCTGCTGACCCGYGGGGCCGCCTACCAGCAACAACCTTAACTTGAGAAGAACAGCAGCTATGGAAGAGATAAGAGAACGGAGGAAACATCCCTAGAAGGGTGAGCAGGAGCAGACAGCTCACTCCTAAAGGACAACTGAGTACAAGTGTACATCAGGCGATGCAGCTGCAGTTATCTGTAGCAGACAAATGCTATTACAAGCTCTGGGATCCAGCTACGACTGTACTCAGGGCTGCCAGGAGCTTGCTCTGCCTTCCCCGAGCAGGACGGGGGCTGCGTGGTGGCCGCAGCCCCTGGCAGGGTCAGGCAGCATGGCAGGGTCAGGCAGCACGGCGCCAGCTCCAGCCGCAAGCCCTCGGCTCACGTGGAGCGGGGCAAAGCCGGCGTGCCTCTGTGTGCAAAAACGCCGTGCAGGCGCGCTCTGAAACACCGCTTTCTGCCTTTATGCCAGCTTCACATCCTCCACTTCGAGTTCCTTATGATTTACATCAGGGTAAACGATAGGTGATTCAAGCCAAGGAAAGTTTCGTTCCATCGCTTAAATGTTTCCTGGAAGAAACAACAAGCGACTGCGGAGTGGGGATAAGGGAGTGCCGGGGTATCAGGCTGAGAGCACACCACCGCAGGGTCCCCACCCTGCAGCCCCACCAGATGCGAYGCCTCCGGGTGCTCCGCGGGGGAGATGGGTGGCTCCCGGGAGGGAGCAATGCCAGGGCATTCCCCAACGGGCAGTCCCGCAGGGTGCARTCCTGGCACGAGAAAAGGGCTGGAGCCTCGGCTCCTCGGACACAGTGGGGCTGCTGGGGACCCCCCAGCCCCTGCTGCCAGCCCCCCGCGCTGCTCTGACAGCGCTGAAACTAAAAGCAAAGAGAAAATCTTTCCTCCTTTTCTGTAAAGAGGGCTGCGCGTGGCGGAGACAGGCAAGGGGGACAAGTTTTATGGCACGGGATGGTAACACTCTGCCATCCCCAACCCATTCCCTTTATACCTGCCGGCATTGCTTTGCTGTGGGCGCAGGGAGGGTGRCTCTCTGCCGCAGGGTCTGGCTTGTGCCGGACTCACAGAGCGAGAGCTACTCGCTGGGAAAGCGGAGGGCAAGGACCTGAGCGGGCATCTTTCCAAACACAGCCGCTGCAGGTTGCCTTACTTTTCTCTCTTGCAGAAACAGCCAGTGGAGGGAGGAGCCGGGCACCCGGCTCACTGCTCCTGGGGTGCTCGGTGAGGCTGTCCTCAGGGGCCTTGCGTTTGGGTGTTGAGTACACAAGAAGCATTTTAAATAACTCCTATTTACAGCAACGGCCCGGTATCAACTCCCTGCCAGGGAGTCTCCAATAACCGCCAGCCCTGCGAGGGACAAGCCAAACAGATGCTGCAGAGGAGGGGATCCAGACAGTTAAGGTTTCCTGTTGAGCCCCACAGCACTATTTTTTACTTTACCAGCAGTCAAGATCTTAAAGAAAAAGCCTTTCTGCCGCAGGCAGCCCCTTTCCTCTCACCCTCTGGCCTCGCTCCAGCCTGCAGAGCTACCGAGTGATTAATGGAGGGGCTTCACTCCCACGGGGGGGGCCAGGACTTCCCGCACAATACACCCCTGACCTTAACACTAACCAGCTTTTTTCCTCCTGGGAACAGTGTCTGGGTTACGCTGAAGGTCAGGACTACCCTCTCGCAACCTTTACCCACATTTGTGCCAAGCGAGCTCTGGAGGCCGGCCCAGGCCAGCCTGCAAACAGGGGGACACCCCTTGCACAAGGCTCTGGCAGAGGTCTTAAAGTTTGCACGAGCGAAAAAACACAGCGAGAAATTAACTTCACCTGTTGTCGGGCTACAGCATGGTGSGGGGCAGCAGGGAGCGGTGGCAGTGACACAGAGCCCATGTTTGGGGCCACCTCGCTCCCGTGGGCTCTGGCCCAGCCATCCCTTGGGCCAGATGCTGCACCCCGGTGCCAGCCCAGCATAGCGCAGCCACTTCTGCTCCCCCAAGAGTTCCCAACTGTGCAAACCCTCTGGGACCACAACCAGTCCCTCCAAGAATGGTTGCAATGATCACAGCAAATGAAACAGCATCCAGATGATGTTAGTGGGCAATATCCACCCATGGGATAATTTTCTCACGAGCTTCGAGCACCTCTCCAGAAGTCTCCACGTCTGATAGAATATTGACTACTTGGCTGCAATGATGTTAGGATGAACTGAGACCGAGTGCTGATTTCTCCCCTCAATATTTCTCCATATCAGGCTATGAAAAGCAGATTGCCAAACACACTTCTACTAGCAAACTACAAAAAGCGGGAGAGCTCAGCGAGGGAGCTATTCATTTACTGATGCATTAGCTATTTGGGCAAAAGCATTCCAGCAAGTCCCACTTAAAACTGTCTGCTCCCAGAAACACAGCCTGTCCCACCAAAGGTAGCCGCCCAATTTGCCACGGTTGCTGGTTACACTGAAATCTTGAGAATGACTCCCTCGACATCAGCCTGCGAGCGGTATTTTGTATCCACCCGTGCAGCCAAGCTGAAAGCTGGGAAGGTGCTCGTGGGAACAGCGGCAGCGCTGCCACGGGGGGATGCTTGGTTGCAGAAACGTGCTTCTGCCCTGCTCGGCTGTGGGTATTGCCTGCGGAGCACCAGGGCCAGGCCTTTATGTCTGTCCAGGTACAGGGCACCCACAGACATCTGGAGTTGGCAGCACCAGCAAAAGGATCGCAAGGGTCAGGGTTGCGATAAAAAGAACAAGTGTTGGAAGCCAGACCCTATACAATATGGGAATAAAACTATTTCTGTTATAATGCAGGTAACAAAGAAAGTGTGATTACACCTTTACTGACTTTGCATCCCTCTGACATGTGTCAGGCGTCATTTATGTCAGTACCTGGACTTTAAAAAATTTGCTCTAGAGACATCAAAAGTGTGCTTTTAATCTGCCAAAAAGATATGATGCTTTAATACAGAGTTAAGAATCACTTATAATTGCTGGGAGGTATTTGGCTTGAGCAAAGTGATGGGCACGGTGCTTCTTGGGTTTGCATGGAACATATTCTCCTTACTGGGGTGGTGGCAGGGACACCGTGGACCATGGAGTGCCACAAGCAGGGTGCGGTTAGAGGTATCTGCCTCTGCAGCAAGGTAAAACATGCTGCAGCAGCCAAAATTACACAAGACTTACAGGGAAACTACTCACATTGCACTCATTCCATCCGCCCTCAGGGGAAAAATCAGAACATTTATCTCAACCAAATGCTTGTGGTACATTTATTATTTCTGATCACTTGTGCCACATTCTGCTGCTTTCTGCTAAATTCCTACTTGGGACATTATTTCCCACCGACCTGAAGTTTTTGTCGTGCAGCAGATCATATCCCTGGAACAGGTGCTCGAATCCTTCATTCATAACCACATCAGCTGGATTAAACAAGTAAGTATGACTGGAAGACAGAAATTCACTTTTCCCTGCTCAAGGGAAGACGCTGGCCCATTTCCATGGTGAACTTAAAATCCTTGCAGACTTCATGGTCACAGGAATCTCTTAGATCCTTTGTGATTAAATAAGAAAAAAAATATGTAAATACTTCTTGTTAGTGACTCATTTTAAGTACACCCGAGGGCATCTCAGAGGATGCCATAGTGATGGAGACGTCAGTAATGGCAAATAATGTCAGAAAATACACTGGGAAGCAGAAATCCTTTTAGTTTTCTGCTCAAATGCAGTGACAAGTGTGCTGGGATCCCTGGGAGAGCTAAGTACAAGTGCTAGCGGTAAGGAGAAGGTTCACAAACTCATCTGCTTATGTTTTCCCACTTTCACTTCATAATTTAAGTTCAATGAGGACTAAACATATACATTAAGAACAAGATCCTGTTCTCAAGAGTGAACTTACCCAGTCAAGGGAAGTTCCCAGCACCTTTGAATTCTCTTATTCAGCCTGAGACCTGTAACTTGTCACTGACCCCCGTTTCTGATCACATTTGATTTTTGCACTACAAAACTCATCCGGCTTGGCTTTTGCAACAGTTAATCTTGATTTTTGCATCCCAAAGTCGTTTGTGATGAGCCTGTGCTTGATCTGCTCGGGGCAGCAAACCTGCCTTGGGAAGGTGGCCAGGAAAAGGGCCCAGGTGTGTTTGGGAGGAGCAGCAAGGTCCAGACAGAGGAGAAACGCCCCAGGGGTGGTTGTTTCCCCCTCGCCTGCGGAAACAGGGCTCGGGGCTGCCGGGATCACAACCTGCTCCGACAAGCCGAGCTGAGCAGGTGAGCGCCTTGCAGTCACGCGCTCCCTGTGAATATATTTCTCATGTGGTCAGGAAAATAAATAATAATAATAATAGTAATAAAAAAGAGCCGGCACGGTTGGGCTGGGTTTCCCATCAGCAAGGCAGCGTCACAGCCCAGAGCGCACCGCGAGCGGCCGCCACCGTCACCTCGGTCTCGGGAGCAGCGGCAGGATGCCCTCCGCACCCCTTCTCCAGCGGTTTCGCCCCATTTCTGCTACCTGCAGTGAATCCACCGCCCCGCTGTGGTGCGTGTTCCCCGCGAGCAAGCGGCCCTGGGAGCGAGCGAGCGAGCGGAGCATAGCGTCCATGCACATGGAAACCCTGACATTTCCATTTATTCCAAACGGGACTTCACATTGCCACTGGATTTCTAAAGTATTCCCATGGCAGAGAAAAGAGAAACAAATATGCAAGGGGGGACAGAAGAAAGCAGTTTTGAGAAAGGGAGAAGTGCTGGCTGGTTGCTAGGAGGGAGCAGCCGTGGGCGAGAGCCTGGGGCTGCCCGAGTTGGATGGCACGCCTGAGACCTCCCGCGCCCAGGGTTTGGGGTGAGCAGGGCTTCTGCAGGCAGCCTTTGGGTAGCTAGCAGTGACCCTGGGCTTTGAATCACCGACCAGCCTTTGTTAACAGGCAATCACCACAGGGACAATGCTTATTTATTTATTTGAGTTACAAATGGCACTATTGTGCGATTCGGTTTTGATCTTTTCCTGCTGGAAGTGATTCTGGAACTCCAGTGTAGTCAATGGAGTTTTAGTGACATAAACCAGTGTGGGAACAGCCTCAAACTACTGGTGTAAGCATAATGCAATTAAAATTTCACCCGTCCTGTGCAGTCGTGCAATCACTTCCTTCCTACCATTACGTCAGCGCCCGGGAGCCTGCTTGGGAAGGAGAACTCCTCTTGAGATGCCTTTATCCTCCTGCCCACCACGCATTCACAGCGGGGTTGGGAAGAGGCGGGTGATTCACTGGGAACTGGGCAAAACATCTAATTACTATCCCTATGTTCAAGCACAAAAAAGGACTATTTACATTTGACTTCACAGCGCTAAACCAAAATCAAATATGCAGCTTTTCAGTCTGAGAGAATTAGCTATTTGCAGCTGGGAACCACAAAAGGCAGCCGGCGGACACCCGACAGCTCAGAGCCCGCAGACCCACAGCTTCTCTCCGGGCGAGCGGCGGCGAGAGGAATATCCCCGTCAGCCGGCGCTCACCACAGATCCGTGTCCTTGGCTACGGCACCGGCTGCTCACTCATTTCACTGAGGAAACAGAATTTACAGGATCTAAAACATCTCAAGGCAGATTTAGAGGGATTTCAGTCAAGTGAAACAGTATGAGCTTTTTTGAATACTTAAAGCTGCTTTCTCACATTCAGCTCCACAGACCCCAGCCTGAGATTTGTAGTTGCTTTCCTGAACCGGGGCCGGTGGCAGAAGATTTGCACAAGGAAGCACCCAGCGAAGTTTGGACCATTCTCCCTCACCTTCCTCTGCAGAAGAAAAACATGCTCGCAGTACTCCGTACACAAGGTTCAGGTAACTTTGAGATGAGGATTCAAAACACCCTGTGACTATGTCACTACGTGAGAGTCTCCATTTACAGAGAGTAACAGAGCGTCAGAGTTCACAGGGACACGTAAAACTGGCAGGTATTAGTCGGACTGCACCACTGGAACCCATTTGCTAATTTAAATGAAAGCTATTGCAATGACTATCGTGTTTCTGAAGACACGTGCGCCGAGGCTGCTGTAACCACACAGGCAGAGGGCATTTGGGGATTTTGTGTATTGCTTGCAGAGTACAATTTCTTTTTTTTTTTTTCTCCTTTTTCCAAGCTTCATGCAAGCATGCCATGGGACAGCAATCCTGGGAGGAGCCGCTGTCATTAAATGCGGCTCAGGTACATACCACTGACTTTCTTCAACTTGGCCAGGGCAGCAGCTCTTGCAAGACCACAGGCTATGAATTCTTAATCACTGCTGTAATTAAAACCAGAGACGATGCTGAGCCAGCCTCTGCTATGCACCTCCGCAAATTTTGCTTGTATGGGCACAGAAGATGAGGAGTTGGATGAACCTTCAGTTCCCAGCCTAAGGCCCGTCTGGGTTGCGGTCGGGCTCAGCCGAGGAGGGGGGACACCGGCCGTTCTGCAGCAGGCTGGTCTCACACTTGTATAGACAGAGATGCAAAAGATTTTATGAGAACAAGTGATCTAATGATATCTCCAACCACAAAAAAATGAAATCCAGCCTTTGTTGTGCTTCAGCCACAGATGCAATACCCAGTTTATGCCAAACCTGCAGATTTTTTTCTCATTTGCTTTAATTAAAGAGGAGAAGACTTGGGAAGCTCAGGGCACTTGGCCACCTTTCTAAGTTCAGCTAGTTTGAGATTAGGTCAACTTTATTCTCTGTTTTAATAGTTTTACACTATACTGTTTATGGAAATGGTAATGCCACATTTTATAGCAGGCACAAAGCCAGCTGAACAGTGTTAATCACAGAGAGGAAATGCCATTATATACTTATTGATCATTAAAGTTAGCTACTGAAAACCTTACAGAAGAGTTCCACTGCCGTGAGACAGGAAGCCAGACAACCTGCGAGTCCTACAAACTGCTTGAGAAAGAGTAAAGGGGATGATAAACGTAAAGGGGAAAAGATGAGCACCAAAAGTATCTGAAACTATGAAAGAATCAATGTGCAGAAATCCAGCAAAGAGCCCCAAAMCAAAGCAGAAGACAAGTGGTACTTGGCTCACATACTTTTGCAGGACTGCTATCCGCTTCCCAGCCTACACGTGTAATTGTGGTATAAACACGCCGCTACAACAGTGGCCCGAAATACATCATTACTTGCCCTGCATCCCTCTGAGCGGCTCGGGCACCAGCGACCCCACAGCCCTGACCCATCTSGCACCCACTTAGATGTGTAGACAAGGACCCTCTGTACTCTGCAATGACTCATCAGCTGTAACTACTTGGGATTCGGCAATTATTGGGATTATCGGCCAAGCTGAGGCTAACGCTATTTTAAAACTTTCTTAAACTTTACCTGCTTTTCCTCCTCTAAAGGGACATGTTTCACTGTAGCCCTTTTCCCCATTTAATGTCTCTTCACCTTCAGTCAGATCACACTGAAGCAAACTCCCACGGCTTCCGTGTGATGTATCACTGCTTTGATTTTTGGGACAGTATATTTTCATCAAAACTGTGTTTTCCATTAAAAAAAATGCCCCCTACCCATCAAAACCAGACCAAATCAAACTCTTGCAGATGCTTAATTTTACCCACTGTGAGTGAAATAATTGACTCTCAAGTGCAACAACATATAAACCACAATTACTGTCTTTTACTTAGATTACACAATTCTTTGCAGGGATAAACCATAATTTTATATTTAATTTCAGACTCAAAGCAAAGGCATTAGTCCTCACTGACTATGGTTCCACTATAACTCAGCGAGTCATAATCAGGAAGAAAAAGAAAAAGAAAAAAGAAAAAAAAGAGAAAAAGTAAGCATTTTAGAGATAAAATTGCTTTTTTTGGATTACTATGCTGGGACTCAGACAACATAAGAAGTTGTGAAAGGCAATGGATGCAGAATATGTATTTGCTCTTGGACGTCTATTTGCATGGATAGCGAACAAGGGAGGAAAGGTACACAACGCCTGCGAGGCTGTGGCATCCCTCTGGGGAACGGACGCTGGAGAATCACCCAGTGAGCAAGAAATGTAATAAAAGCAAGTTATAATTTTTATATTTTATTTTTACTAATGAAAAACGTCCTCCTCCCCTTCCTTTGGGAATCAGACCCGTCCAATCTGTTAAACTGGCCGTTTGCCACCAAGACTATTAAAGAACGAGGTTTCAATGGTACATAAGCCTCTTTAGCTCGAATTGCTTTCGTGCCGGCGGAGCCGGCTGGGGGCTCGGTGCACCCCGAGCTGGGTGTCTGGGGAGTGGGAGGCAGACGTGGGGCTGCGGCGAGGCCATCGGGGACCGTCCCTGTGCCACCGCCTCCCCGCTCACCCCCCCCAGCGCTGTCCCTCCCCGGTCAGCAAGGCAGAGTCACCTGCCATGGAAAAAGGCTTTACAGCTGGGTCAAGCCCCTTTGATCTGCTGGAGAGGAATAAGGCAAATAAAGTTCTCGGTGAGGAAGCCAGCAATGCTTTCGCGTGACCTCTGGTTACTGCGCGGAGCGGGGAGAGGACAGGGACAAATGAAAGGGACCGGTTCAGCATGTGGTTGGGGCTGTGGTATAAATTTGGCCCAGTGATGTAAGTGAGACTATTTTTTAGGAGAGGCAGGTGGAAAAATGCTTGGTGCAGAAAAATTGTCTCAGAGAGAAGGCTGCCAAAGGATTTGGTACCATTATATATACACACATAAAATTATATATCTGCATATGTGGATGTATATGCTTATATGTGCATATATATATAAATACATATATAAAAATAAATTTCCCCTTGCTCTGGGTGACTGATGATTAACACTTGTGCCACTAGCATTATTGCAGAGACATCTCACGCTCCTGCTCTGTGTTCCTGAAAATACTCCTTCTCATCAAGTATCTGGTGCGTGAACAGCACCGGCTCCTCCTCGGCGCGGCCACAGCACCACGCTCTGCTGCAGCTCCCGGGGACCGAGCTGGTGGCAGATCCCAGCTCTGGGCGCAGGGGTCCCGCTGACCCACCAGCCCCCTCCAGCCTCGTCGCCACCCCAACGCCAAAGGCAAGGCGCAGACAAAGGACGGGAATCTCCAAGCAACCCGGAGGAGCGGCACTGGCCTCCGCTCCCTCCTTCTCCGCTGCCGAGAAATGCATTTGCAAGGAAATGCATTTGCAAGACACAAGATCTTTGCAAGCATCCACTAAAAAGGGAAAAATGCTAACAAGGAGCTCAATGTCCTGAAAGTCCAATTTTACAGAAAGAGCACAGTAATCGCACATAAACAGAAGTATTTAAAGTATCTAAAATATCTACAGCATACCAGTCCCTTGCCAAGAGAAATTATTCAATAAATAATTCAGTGGCTGTGCAGAGATCTTACTTTACGCACTTGTAATGTTTCAGAGAGCAAAATCCACCACCCGGCTGGCTGGAAATGCCCCGTGCTTGGAGCCACGTCGCCGGCTCATCCCTCTGCGTCAGGTCCACCTATTCAGCTGCTGATGCCAAACCCCCACGGAAAGCTTCATCCTCCAGTCCCACACCTCCTCGCCAYGCTCAGGCACAGCTCGCAGATGTGAGCCAACCTAAAAATACCTTTCGCACCCCCGAGAAGATCGGCACAGCAGGACTCTCAAGCCACCGTGACTCATGCGTACAAGAAAGCTGAGACTGGGATCCTGCTCCAAATCTGCCACTTGTTTGGATAACGAAGCATTAGGAAGCCCATGCAAGTGTTTTAAGTTTCCTAGAGAAGGGARAAACTCAATGGCTCAGAGCTCTGTTGTCTCTGAAGTCTATCAATTGCCTAAGGCACAGTGACAAAAAAGCTCCTCTAACTGCTGCAATGTCCTTAAAATGTTACCTAGTGCTAGCATGTGATGAACCAGAGTCACAAGGTTTCATTGACCAGGCTAAAACACCTCAGYCTGTGGTTGCAGAGGATGAAGTTCAGATGGCAAAATCCATCCATATCCCGGGATATTTTCGCACCCGCTGTCCTCCTCACCACATCCCTCTCGTGCCAGCGTGGCTGCTGCATGCTTGCCCAAAGCAGGCTCAGGCGATTCCTCCAAGCTACAACGTAACCCGGGCAGAAGAAAAAGCAAACCCCCAAAGCTGTGTGGTTTTCTGGCTTTTGCCTACAGCTCTTTGGGGACCGCTCACACAGCTGTGCCAAAACCAGCTCAGGGGCTGCAAAGTTTCATCTGGGGAAACCACAGCCTGATCCCTTCCCTGCCCGCATCCTGCCCGCTTCCTCGGCTGGCAGGCAGCGTGGCCCGTGGGAGCAACCCATGGAGGTGACTAAAGCAGGAGAGAATTTGCCCCTCAGCCTTACGGAAAAGTTTAGAGGTGCCAGTGAATCCTGTGCATGTTTGCTGGGGCTCATGTTTAAGCACTGCCCTGCAGGCATCGTTAAAGYGGGGCTGTTTCCCGTCCCTGCATTGCACCACCGTGCTGCTCTTGCCAGGGCCGGGGTTCAGTTCTGGAAGCTGCTTGCAGAGCATCTGCAAAGCTCCCCCACTTCCCAGAGGTACCCACAATCGTTTGTAAACCTCAGTTCTTGTGAAGAAGGGGCTTTGTTGGGCTTTTTTGTGGTTTTTGGTGGGTTTTTTTCTGAGTGACGTTGATGGTTGATTGTCCCATATACTATATGGTTCTTGAAAGCCATGTGACAGGCAGTGAACAAACAGCTTAAATAATTGCATAAAAATAGTTATCTGGGGCAGAGTACAAAGAGAAGCACTGAATGGAGAGGGAAAAGGCAGCTGCACCCATGACAGCCGGTTTTGCAGAGCGGAAAGACGAAGGTGCTCTGCAAAGAGCTTTATGGCTTGTTGCCAGGCAAAGTTTTGACATTCGCCTTCAAATATTGATTGGATTTACACAAAYCTTAGTACTGTCTGTAGAGCCCGTGGTCCAGCTAAGAACCTCAGTAACCTGAAGTTTTTGCAGCAGTGTCAGCACTGGTCAATGCAGAGGCACAAGGACCACCGGTCGGACGTGGCAGGGGAAGGAAAGGGGGGTCCAACCGCAGCAGCCAGCAGGCTGGGGAAGTTCAGMTAATTCTCATTTCATTGGTCTAGTTTCTTTTTTTTTTTTCTTTCCCCTTTCTTTCTTTTATGAAAAGCACACCTTTCATTGCTCAGCGCAGGCTGCAATTTGCAATAGTGCTGTCTGCCTCAGCCTCGGCAGCACCGGCACTCCCAGCCCCAACCCACAGGTTACCCAGAGCCCCCGGGGACCACTTTTTGTACCCCTRCAGACTACACACTGCCCTTCAATGCACCCAGGTGGGATGTAACCCCCTCTGCAGCTCGCTGCAGGGCTCATTTTCAGTCTCCTTGCCTGAACACGCCAGAGCCAGGCCCTCTGCGGTCATCTCAGTCTGCAAAGCCCCTAAAGGGTGGAAGAAGGGAGATTTTGGGTAAAATTTTCCACCCTCACACACACAGGCAGGGAAGAAGCAAGCAGGCATTGCCCTGGCTGTCGTGGGCTGGCTCTGCTCTGTCCCCACAGCAGGTCACTGCCAGGCAAGGACAGGCACGCAGGCAGGTCCCTACTCTGCCAGTYCCCAGCCTGGCTCAGCCCTCCATGACCATTCACACCCTGCCCTTGGCCGCGTCTGCGTGGTCAGTATGTGCGAGACCGGTCGCAGTGACACGGGGGGTTGAAGGGACACCAGAAGGCAGGAGCTGGCCCTGCCTGCTCTCCCGCTGTGTGCACACACTGCACCAGGTTTGATTTCTGCTTCTGGTTGCRCAGCGGGATAGAATCATAGAATCGTTTTGGTTGGTAAAGACCTTTAAGATCATCGAGTCCAACCGCAAACCTAGCACTGCCAAGCCCACCACTGAACCATGTCCCTAAGTGCCACATCTACACGCCTTTTAAATACCTCCGGGGATGGTGACTCCACCACTTCCCTGGGCAGCCTGTTCCAATGCTTGACAACCCTTTCAGTGAAGAAATGTTTCCTAATATCCARTCTAAACCTCSCTTGGCACAACTTGAGGCTGTTTCCTCTCATCCTATCACCAAACCCACACCAYTGCTGGATGGGGCCGTGGGGCTCCCTCCTGCCAGCCAGTGCTCCCCTCTGCCTTACGCCCACCCTGGGGTGCACGGCTGTTGGCTGGAGCAGGCAGCTGAGCTGGCACAAAACTAACTGTCCTGCAGAAATAATGGCAAAAATGGTTAGTTTCCAACCAAATCCCCGCCTGGGGTGATCATATGGCATCATGGTGCCATGACGGAGCCAGAAGCGTGCATGCAGGGAGGGCAGCTGGAGACCTTGGCAGCAGCACAGCTCAGGTTGGCTTCGTTTAATGCTGAAACCGCAGCGCGTGGTCGCAGGGACCGGTCACAGGGGCCACCCTGCGCTTCGCCCGGCCGCGGCCGGTGGGAGCGGGGCAGCTCCCCGACCCACCGCACACCCACCTCGTGCCCTGCCGGGATCAGACCGCAGCCGAGCCCACGCAGGCTGCGATGCCCCGCTGCATCCCAGGCCACGGCTGGATGGCCTAAGGAGTCCTGCCAGTGCGAGGAGCCCCCCTGCCCGCCTCCTGCCCCTGCCGTCCTTCCCACTCCCACCCTGCCTCTSCCAGGCGCCCGCACAAACATTTATGCAGCGGCCCAGGGAATGGCGCAGGGGGACCGATCCAGCCGCCAACCTTTTTGGGTTTGTTGCTGCTGTTTCTTCTGGCGGCAGTACCAGAATAAAGTGGTTTCTGAATAACACTCCAAGCATCCTGCACGGCCATTGCTTTATATTCAGGCAAGTAYGGCAGCCCTGGGAATGCATCATCCAAAGTGACGCAGAAACCTAAACAAGTTTGTAACAGAAGACCTTCCATAACACTTAAGAGGCGACGCAATGGCATGCTCAGACCTAGTCCTGCAGAGGACAGGAAAGAACAGGAACATTTTGTACACCACTTCCCAGCCATGCGTTARCCTGCATTGTTTCATTGACAGCTCAGACTGGACTGAAACTCTTGGTCAAATTTCCATTTCATGTTGCCTTCTGTAATATCAACAGTGATGTAGAAAGTGTTTGCAGCAGGGCTAAGCGGGCCTAAACTGCAGCTGGCATCGCCTCCAGCCGGGAAGATCCTGGAAATGGGGCCTGTTGCTGTCTGCAGGATGCTGCCCATGCAGTATCGCACCGCAGATTTTCATCTGCCGCTGCACAAGACATAGACTGAGAYCTGCTAGCTTGTACCACAGAACAGCTTAGCACTGTCTTTATTATAAGGAGCMATTCTCTTTAAGCCAATATTACAGCTTGAAGAGCTCCAAAACTTGCTGACCTGCCACACGGTAAAAGCAGAGCCATATGAACAACGAGYGGGCCAAAAGGCCCTCTGCCAGCTGTGTGCCAAACGCATGCCCATGAAGACGGCGTTATGACTGTCACGCTGGAATCTGAAACTAGAAAATGACATCGAACATGGGAGCTTAAATAAAAAGTAATATTGTGTCATCATCTAATTATAATAAATACAGTAAGCTCACTTACAGTAAGGTATCTGTAATTAGACCAGGTTAATTACCAATCAAGTGCCYGGTAAGTTGTAGTGCTTTTCTGAAGGACCCTGTCCATGCAGATGGAAAGGAGTGAGGGGACCCCAAAGGTATAAGTACACCTGGAGAGAGCAGGGTTTTATCCAGGCCCTGTGCACATTTAACGTGACTGCCTTTATCCCAAAATAAACTAGCAGCCAAAGGCGGCTTTGAAAGTTGCTCAAGGCTTATTTGGCAACCTTGGGGCAAGAAAATAAGGGTTAAGAAAGAGGTAGGTCATGTGCCAAAAGACCTGAAGGGAARCAACTCCCTCCTCCTGCTGCAGGTCAACTGGAGGCAGCGGGACGGGCAGCGGGACGGGCAGCGGGACGGGCAGCGGGACGGGCAGCGGGACGGGCAGCGGGACGGGCAGGAGGAGCGCGGTGCGGCAGCCCTGCCGGCTCCCGCCGTGCCCGCTGCCTGCCTGGGCCCCGCGCCAGCAGCCTACGGTCATCGCTGAAACATGGTGCCCACAAACAGCCAGAGCTTCTCAAAATAGCCTCTGCACATTTGCTGTGCGCGAGAATATCACCGTGCTCTTAAAGGAACATAACTTTACGTTCTGTCTTGCACGTGAAACCGGTAAAAACAGACTGTTCACTGCAGTCACCACGTTAGGGACCGCTCTGACTGCGCTGGAAAACAGCAAATAACCATGTTTGGTTTCTGCAGTTTTTCCAAGGAGGCCTTGCAGCTGCACACAGCCACCTCAGCAGCTATAATGAGCAGCCATGCCCATCCCACCACACTACAACCACCAAGAACAAGCAGGGACCCCCCAGGAGCCTCTCTGAAACCCCCGAAAGCACCCTCTTCACATCCCCAACCCAACCTGTCCCCATCATGCCAAAGGATGGGACGCACCAAGGTCGGGCACACACTAATGCAACACGGCAAGCGAGAAACCACACTCGACGTCCAGAGCGGGTCTTTCATGCCTAGAGATAAGGTTTCCATGTTCTGGGCCTAACACCGGGGTACACCCCCTTCGGAGTTCGCACCCCACGCACCGGCAGGCTCTTCCCACGTGGATGGAGCACGCGCGTGGTTATGTGCTTGAAAGAGGTGTGAGTCCACGGCGTTTGATTAGGAACCGCGTCACACAGTACATTTAACGCTTGTCACCTGCAACCACTGCGTAGCTTTGGCAAAGGCACATGTCAGTCACCAGCATTTGGAGATCCCACAGACAGCAACGTCCATCACAAAGAGCCTACACCCTGAAGTCTGGGTGGTTGCAACTTGATATACAGAAAGCCTAGAAACCCGCAGGGTGTCAACCACAACTTAAATGAGTTTGCCGGTCTCTGCAGAGCTCCTGCTATCCAAAACAAGCCCTGACACGTGGGGCCAGGAGTTTGGGGGGAACGAAGCCCAAAYTGGCACAGCCCTCCCGGGGCAGCCCCAGAAACCAGCCTCCATCTCTGCATCCAAGTGACCTTGTCCCCAGCACACGGCTGGGGTGCAGGCAGAGCTGCCGTCACCGGTGAGCCCACAGAGGTGCCCGGAGCCCCGAGCTGGAAGCCACAGCCACCGCCGTTCCTGCGGCTGGAGCTCCCCAACCCACGCGGGACCGGCCGCCTTCAGCGCTGTGATCTCCAGCCAGAGCCGGGCTGGAGCTTTTCCCCCCCCTCTAAGACTGTTAGAAACATCTCAAACAACAGGAAACTACAAAAACCCACAAACTCTTTCTAGTTTCATCCCCGTCCTGCCAGCCAGGCCAGCGGCCTCTCMCCGCATTGCAACACCGAGAAACGCAGCCGAGACCTCCTTTTCCCGTGGGGTCCCTCTCTGCACAGGGGGGGCTCTCCCGCATCCCTTTTTTTTTTTTGTTGCGGTTTTATTTTGCTCGCCATCCCGGAGCCCAAGTACCGCAGAACCTGCGGCTGCCCAGGGCTGGGCGAAGCCTGGCGGGGTCCCGCCCGGAGCCACCCGCGCTCCTCAGCGACATTTCAAGAATAAATAAATAAAAAAAAATACCCGCGGACTTACCAGCTCCAGGGAAAGCCGGTTTCCCTCCTCTCCCCCCTCGCACACAGTCAGCTCATGGCTGGGTCTCACGCCGCCGGAGCTGGCGTTCGTGTACTTGTTGAAGAACTGCTGACTCCAGGACGTCCCACCCCCTTCCCATCTGCAAACTGCTGAAAGAAGTTAAGCTTGGCTAATATCAGCTTAGGCTGTATTAGCGCAGCAGCAGCAGTGTCCCGGTGTAACCCTTGAGGCACTGGAGGCTGCAGCTCCCGACGGTGGGAGCCTTATTCCACCTTCTTGCAGATGGGCAAAACTCACCCCTTCTGCTACTGAATATTGCATGGTTTTGACACATCTGTTTGTCATACTGGAAGCTTTACGGCTCCTAACAGACTCGAGGCAAGGCTTTTGGATGTAAAACTGCAAAGCCTTCTTGCAAATGCTCAGCTCAAAATGAAAGGCAGCGTCATTTTCTTTCCTTTGGGAAAAGTCATCATAAAATGAAGTTTCTGATACTGAGAAAGTCTGCATTGGCAGTCCCAGTCTGCTAAATGAGAAACTTCATAGCTTGAGTGGAATAAGTGTAAATCATCTGAATCAATAAAATAGTAAGAGAATAACTATTGCCAACATCATCCTTATATTGTTACATATATTAAAAGCCAAGAAAAAAATGGCATTTGAGCCAAAACCAGTTTTTGTTAATTTACACTGATAATAACAAAACAAAAACTTTGCAATTCATTTGTGGTGGTAAAATTATTAATATGTAAAATTTGAGAGGTCTGCCTAAGACATTTATCCTAACTAAAAGAACATTTCTTTCAACTGAAAGCTAACAGTCTCTGATTGCTTCCAACTCCCCACCTCTGAGCTAAGATAACCCCGGGCGTGCCACTCCTCTGGGCCCCACCGGCAGCCTCCCTCCGTATTGCCACCTTATTTACTGCTCAATTCCTTCTTAGAACTGTGGCAGTTAGCAAGGCACTTGAGGAGTCCATCCCTCCCAGGGATGGATACCTGGGCTTTGTTAACACTGACATGATTGTTTTCCTCACCTCTTTCTTTTTTTCCTGAAACCCTATATAAGCTGGATCTCCACAATCGCTTGGCAGAGAAGAGGGGAGCAGAGGGGGGGACGCTGTCCGAACACTCTTGCACTATTATCATAGTTGATAAAGTTTCTGTCTGACCTGTCCTAAATTGTACTTGTGATATTGTGCACCTGGAGTGCGTAATGGAGAATTCTCAAAGAACACTTAACACTCATGAATGAAGAGAATATTTAATGAGATTTCAGGCAAACTTGTCAAACGTCACTCCTTTGGCTCAGATGAGGGTATTCTGCTATCAGGCTTAATTCATAAATTTGCCAGGGTAAGGCGGGGAGTACTGGCCTAAATGGTCTGCAGGTGTAAATCAGCATCACAGTGCTGGCTTAATGAGACCTCAGCAATATTCACCAGCTCAGATTCTTGCCCCTTTGTTCCTTATGAGCCACAGCTTGACAGAAACGTTGTAGTCAGGAAAATATTTCAGGTGTGTGAACAGCCCCGGGCTGGCTGGGCACTTGGATGCCTGTAGCCCATGGATACAACACAGTTGTGCTTGTGATGGAGTGCTCCAGAGGGGATGTGGGAATACTGATTTTAAATAAATATTGGATTAAAAACAAGTTACTGTGCTGCATTTATTTAGAAGAGGTCTTCTTTCAAGCATCTGTTGGTAAGGGATGCTCTTGCCTACCTCCGTGGAGATGACAGTGGGTGATACACCCTCAGCATAGGTGGAGGGCTTCGGTAAAACAAGTGTTTCAGGACAGCTTCAGACCCTTCTACCTCCCCGGTAAATACTCTGAGCAATTATTCCCTTTCTCTTGTCTTGCTTTCATTGCACATACATACAGCATAAGGACTCGCTTGCTGGAACAACCATAGGAGAAACATGAGACAACAAAAGAGAAAACTGCATTTAGGCTTCCTACCTTAAGGGAAGATGGATGTAAGCACACTCTAAGTAATACACAGAATAAAAGCTTCCCCAATGCCCCAGCATTTTCTGCCAGGTGATTTGCAGAGCAGAGTAATTGGGAGAGCACTTTATGGGAAGACAACCTCCTTTTTTGGACACCCAGCTGAGRGAAAGCATGCAGTTCACCATAAACAAGGTTTTGCTCTAAGAGCCTTTCGCACTGGAACTCAGAGGACAGTTCAAGTCTGTGTAAGAACCTCCTGCAGATGTATTAGCTGCGCTCTGCAGAATGTGAGGCTGAGGGTTGGCGGTGCTGAGCCYGGAGGTGCTGAGCCCCCAGGACCTGGCCAAGGCAACAGGAGCTACAAAGCCCTTTGTGCTTCAAACCAGGACTCAAGTGACTACTTCTTCTGTAGAAAGCTGCCCAAAACTGACCCTCACCTTAGTGTGTTAAGTAGCAGGGATGTTTATACTCTACAAGTACAAAGKAAATAAGACTTCACCTTTTGTGCTGATTACTGCTCAGTCTAAAGCCCAGTGAGATCCAACTACCAGTAAAATCAATGGAAAGACTTCAAAGGACTTTTATGGGATTTGGCTGAGACTTCACCTGTCCAGGAAAAAAAAAAAAGTTGTATCAGTAAATCACAGTGCTTCTAATGCTCACAGTCAAACACAACGTGAAAGAAGAGTACTGTAAGAGAGGGTAACATATTGAATTTCTCTGTGCTTTTATGCTTTATCAAAATTAATGAGAAACACAGATTAAGGTTGAATTTTAAACARAGTGATGCTTATGGCCAGGAGGATGCAGAGCCATCAGAGCAGCTAACCAAGGCTGTACCACCAGGAAACCACACCGGGCTCGGAGCCGGCCCGTGAGCTCCTGGGCTTTCATCGCTCCATGGCCCAGAGTCCCACACGGCACTTCAAAATTCTGAGGATAACACAAKAAAAACTGGTGCTTCATCTTTCAGGACATTTCCATAACCCAGGGCAATAGCTTCAGTTACTGAACAGAAATCTGCCAACAGTATCTGTACGTTCCTTAAGGCCCGTCCAAGGAAAAATCCTGCCATGACYAGAAATAAAAACCAGCCACTAATAAAAATAATGAAAGTCTTGTAAAAGATGGGGGAACTTTACTCCCTTGTGTTTCTTTTTAGCAGTCAAGGTTTCCTTTCTGTGACTTTTGGTGACATATTATGTTTGTATTGATTATACAGTGTATATTTTTGACCATTTACAAAGAGCAGCAGGAAGGAAGCATACTGCATGAATAGAGGATTAATTCAATAATTAGGAACACTACTGTGAAGCTACCAGGCAAGTGTTTCTGCCTCCTCTCCCTCTAGCCCTCCATTTCCTTACACCACAAGGATGCCAATGGATGGCAAAGGAACAAAAATAAACCCACAATGATGATTTTATTGCTTATGCATCTCTTCCCAGCTGTCATCCTTAAAACAGTTTACAGGCACCCAGAAGCACAGTCTCCATTTTGCAGCTGAGCGCGGCGGGTGCGGCACGCAGCGAGGTGCAGGGGCCGTATCCTGCCCCGGTCCAAGGGGCTCCTTTCTGCATCCTGGCACATCAACGGGGCTGGCACCCGCCAGCCCCAGACCCCAACCACAGCCCACACCCAGCTCCAGTACCCCCGGCAGCGAGGGCCTGGCACTGCGCCAGAAAATGAGGGAAAAGTGGGGATTGGCATCATCTCATGGAAGGATTTTGAGAAATCTGTGGTTGGGCTGTGATTTGAGATGTCCTTAAATATTGGAAGTTAAATACTTCACTGAAACTTTCTCTTCTTCTGACAGTAATAAAAAGTGGTTACATTGTCTGAATGTTTTTAAACGCTTGGTTTGTGTTTGTGCTGTTGCTTTAGGGGTTTTTTTGGATTTTGTTAACCTAAGCAGCAATTAGGTTATTTGTGTTTTTGTTTCTAGTCAGTTCTCTGTTCTGACTTTCACACCCGGCAGCATGCTGTACGTTTCTGTGCCTGGCACTGCTGTAGCTTGCTTTTGCTCTCCTATTTTCACAGATATTTTCAAGTCCTCATGAAGGCATTTCTGTCCATGCTAAATTTTACAAACTCTCCCCAAGTCTGTCTACGGCTGCACACAAGCAAATTTTCAGTTCAGAGGTATACGGCACCTTTTCGCTGCCTTCTTGCTGTCAGGCTTTTCCCCATCTCCAGCCGCCTTGCCCTCCCCTGCTGCAAAAGCAGCCTTTAAATCCCCTTTCTGGATATTTTAAGACGCGTCTCTCTAAGGCGCTGGAGCAAGGTTTCGAAGAGTTAAGGTGGCGGGGAGGCCCTCAGACAGCCCATTCTTCAGTCTCAGTGACCCAGAGCTTTTGCCTTTTCAAATGTATTTCACCAAATCAAGTGAATAGAGGATATGCAAATGCCTTTTCCGAAAGGAAACACAGCCCTGAATTGTTGTTGGCAGGTCAGAGCATCACACCACCCTCGGCAGCCTCTCAGCGGCGGGGATTTGCCGGGCCGGGGAGAGGCGGCCGGGAGGAGGCTGCGCTCGCCCGGCACGAAAAAAAACCCCTTTTCAGACAGAATAAACCCAGGGCTCGGGCATTCCGCGGGGGTAGAGGGAGGAGGTCACTGGGGATTGCTCCCCCGGCATCCCCAAAACCCGGGCTGCTTCATAGCAGAGGCTTCGCCGCTCCCTGCGGCAGCACGCGTGGGGTGTGCCGGGGGGACCCACGGCGACCCTGGCACTGGGGGAATCAGTCTCTTCTCGAAGGTTCAAGGGACATCAGGGTGCTGGTACGACTCGGGYAACCTTTCGGAAGCGGGCTGCTCACAAGCTGCTCTCAGCTGGGATGCTCGAAGGAGTTGTTTGAACATTTTGTGGAAGAAAAAATAATCCTGAATAATTAGGTCATCTGGAGTTATGGTGAATGGTTCTGCCTACAGCTGAACTCTATCAGAGATACAAAGTAAAATACATTTAAYGCTTCAAGAGGGATTCGAATATATTTGTCTTTTTTCTCCACCATTTGAAAGAATCTTGAAACAAGCTCTAAATAATGTTCTTTCCACTGTTGATACCTGAATACTGGTTTCTGCAGAAAAGACATTTAAATCCGCATCATTCACATCTTTTGTAATTTCAGTGCAAGTTTGGCTTAGATCACTTCCAATTCATTTAAATCAACAACAGAATGATTTACTCTCTTTCTAGAYACTTTTTCAAAGAAGAAAAAATTAAATTAAATCAGCTTAGCAATTTCAGTGCTGGTTCCTGTGCTGCCCAGCTCATACTTGCCCTTGGAGGAAAAAAAAACCCAAATCCCAGTTCAGCAAACATCTCGGTACCTTCTCCCCCCCCCCCGCGATGGCTCTCAGCTGGTGCCATCTAGCAGTGACTGGGACACCCCGGTGACCACAGCAATGTCTGTATTGCTCATTGAGCTGATTTTGGGGATTCGGTAGCCCTGGGAAAGGAGCTGCTTGTTGCTCTGGAGGTGGAGGGGAGTGTGGCTCTGACCCTCGCCATGCAGAGACACTTGCATGTCCTTCCCCGAGGAGGCTGTTCCTGAGCCTTCATCCCTCCCCCGGCATCATCACCAGCCCACGCGGTCAGCACAGCCCAGGGGCTGCTCTAGCTTGTGCACGGGGGCAACTCAGCCTCAATTTCTTGATGGCTGATGGGAGAAGGAAAGGTCATTTTAGCCCCYTTTCTTCTCGGCCACGAGCAAGCGCAGCGGCTTGGCTTGCCTAGCCYGGGAAAGGAAGGCCGTGCAGCTTTCCATCCAACGACAGATCAAGTGGCAGCCCAAAGGGAGCCGTGGTGCCCTCTGCACTTAGCCACGCACTGCCTGTGTTCTCCACAGCAGGAGAATCTTTCCAAAGGCTGTCTGCCAGGCTGCGGAGGGGACCCGGCACCGGGAGCAGGCAGGACACRGGCAGAGAGCTGGCATGTGGGCAACTGTTTCAGAGAGGAGGCTGGGCTGTGGGTCGGGAAGGAAACAYGGGGGGGGAAACAAATGGCTTGGCTGAGACATCACGCTGGCATCCAAACAAGCAGGATCTAGATTAGTCATAAGCAAATCTGAGCTGAAACTTGGAAGATTTTGGAGCAAAAGTTTCCAGAACAACTTTCCAAAATGCAAGTGTSTTCACAGCAGGGAGGGTCACGCATCTGCTGAAGGGCCAGCCAAGGTGGCACCCCACACCAGGTCTCCCCCACCTCAGCATGTGCGCTTCTGGACCTGAAGATGCAACTCAGAAACGAAGGCTTTGTGGTGACTGCAATCAGGCTGATAGCCTTGAAGGCGACCATCCTTCTTCTGTGGTCAAAGCACAACCCCAGGTGTCCAGCTGGAGCATCCAGGTGTCCATTCCCAGGCATGGCACTCGTGCTCCCCTCCCCTACCATAACCAAAACCCTCAGCAGCAAGAGCGGTGAAGGCTGTCTTGGAGTTTGGCCACTAGAAGACGGGCTTATACAGGTAACCACCTCTGCCACAGTGGATAGAAGACCCTTCTCTGGGGTCGTTATTTTTCTGAATCACCTGGCAGCTGACCACTTGTGCAGCATTCCCGTCGGACAGGAATTGCTGCTCCCTGTGCCAAGTGACTCGGTGGACCTCAGTGAGCAAAGCCACCTAACAAAACCCAGGTATCTCTGGAGCCTGTTGGCCTCACCGAGGCCAACCCATCTGACACTGATTTTGCAGCATGATTTTGCAGCATTATTTTGCAGTAATGAAGTGGAAACTGTTCACTCTAGCTTACATGTGGTGTTTCTGAGATTGTATCTACACCACAGCAGCCGCATCGTTGAGCAAATGGAAATGTGAGCTGCAGTCTTGCAACACCATAGCACACAGGTCTAAATATAAAGACTTTTCCTCCCTTAATTGGGGGTTTCCTAACGAGATGGTGATTTCCACTGGATGGTACTTTTTTTTTTTTTTTGACAAGTGACACTTTCTTCCTGTGGCGCAAAAGAAAATGACTTGGACAAGGTGGTTGGATTTATCTTCTTTCCACATTTTTAAGAGCGGTATACCACGCAGCACGGAAGACGGAAAAGCACCTTGTGCAACTAAGAGGGGAGGTTCTGGGACAGCAAGTGCAATACTTGTGTTTTGTGGGAGARTCACTGCAGGGTCTCGCCAAAGCCTGCTGTGAACTCAGCCCACAGCCAGCAGTGGCTGCATTTTTACCCATACTTTTCCAAAGCATCTGCTACACATTGTACCTACATCACTGCTTGTAAAAGCCCACGCAGTGAGTAAAGRGTGGGCAAAGCATGGCTGCAGCAGGGAGCGTGGGAACCAGCTCCGGGGCCCTGCGGGATAGCCTGGGGACTGAACTACCCCTGCGGCTTTGAAACTCTTCCTGGCTAAAAATCCCTGCTCACCTCAGTGTCTTAGCCTTTCTCATCAGCAGCCACCAAGTTTTCCATAGCGCAGTCTCCAGTAGGATGGTAAAATATTTATAATTTTATCTATATACAGAGCATAAGGAAGAAGCAGAATCAGGCAAAGCCTCCGGCCCCTTCCCTCCCTCGGCCTCGCCTGCCTCCCCACCGGCCGCAGGTCACCTTGAAGGCTCCGTGACAATGTTTACGGTGGARGGAGGATTTGACACAGTAAATGACTTGTCATCAATAAGAGCTGATAGCACACTATGGCAATCAATCCGAGCGCAGCAAAACATTTACTCATATCACGCTGTACGGTATCAACGCTAAGTTCCTCGGAGTCTCCGAAAAAGGATTTGCAAAGACTCTGAATCAGCACGTCTGGGAAGAAAAGTCCTTGGAGAGCCAGGCATGGCTCACAGCAAACTACAGGAAAGCGCAGAGAGGAGCGTGAGGGCTCCCACTGGGGTTTCATGGATTTTACAGATATATTTCAAGCACATTTATCCATATTTTAAAGCCACATGCTCTCTGGTACACCTTATTCCACAGTGTTTGACTAGTTTCCAGGGTAAGAGGGTRTCTGGGTTCAGGAGCTCTGTAAGCCCTCCTGTTCAGAGGGAGAGGAGGAGAGAGGCCGAAGCAGTTTGGATACCAGTACCTGCTCCAGAGGGGACAAGGCCGGAGAGCTGCAGGAAGGGAGCACTGCGGGTGGCCCTCCTCAGAGCTGSCCGTGCCCCTGGCACCCGCAGCCCTGCGGGGACGGCAGCGGGGACAGATGGGACCCCGGTGCCAAGGACTTGCAGGGCTTTGGCTTCGCGCGGTAGCGCAAGAGCCATAAATAGCAGTGATGGAAGAAACTCATTACTTGTATTGATCCATCACCAAAGAACACCTGCAGAGCACTTAAAAATAAAAAATTGTATTAATAGATGTTCTTCTTTCCTGTTCATTTTTGATCAGAAAGAGAATGATTAAGTCAATCATTTTGTCTGGGTCTATATGAAGAAATAATCTAGCGAAGCCAAGAAAAGAGCTGCCCTGGATGCCTGTGCATCCATCAAGAGGTAAATGCCTGCGTCACATTACCTACTATCGCTTCTTCAGTCTCATCCAGGCTTGCCTCTAGTTAGCTACAAGTTATTCAGGTGCTGGTTGCAATTCTGCAGTGATAAAGACGGAAGATGCTGGTATTTCTCTCAAAGAGCTCTCAGAAATGTAATAATGAGGAAAGGTTTAAACCCTGTGGTGCTCTGCAGCGTTTRGTGACGTCAAAACAATTACAATTATACTCTTACTGATGTAATGTTGTATTTTGTTCCTGGCTTGCTCCCAAGTCAGCTTTCCTATTTCTGGGGATACTTGGTTAATTCAGTTTACCATCTGTCTTCAAAGCTTTTCTCCTCTTTTCATTACTTGAATATATTTGTAATATCCATAGTAGCGCAGAGACAAGAATCAAATAAATGTCTAGGTTAGTCCAGAGCAGCAGAGAAAAATTGCTATGTGCTGACTTTCCCTGCAAGCAAGCAGGGAAATCCAAATACATTTACTCTTCCCTTTTGATGGTATCTAGCAACTGTTCAAATGGGGCAGTAATAGAGGGATGGAGAATAAAAGCAACTAAATATACCTCATCAAATAACCCGGGCTTTGCCTCTTGTGCAGCAGCCAGCACTCCATGGGCTGGGCTGAGCAGCCTTGGGCATCTGCTCCGCTTCATACACAAAGCACAGCAGGAAATATTTCTTATCCAGAGACCTGAATTTCAGGGCATCAGCAAGGACTCCTGTGTCACAGCGCGAGAGCCGGGTTCAGAAGTGGAACTGTAGAAGTCTGTTGCAACACCAGATTGAACCTCCTGCTTCCTTTGCAAACATGCACTGAGGAATATTTGGAGATGCGCTGGTGCAGACGGGGAGAAGGGACACCGTGATGGCAGAATTCCCTTCTTGTGCCTCCACACATGGGCGCAGGCACCCACCGGGGCCTCCAGCAGCTGCCAGGAGTCAGGAGAGCAAACCCTCCTCTTCCTCGCTGTAAGACAGGACGGACAGGGCGGGCGAGCGGCTCGGGGTTGCAGTCACATGAAATGAGGGGGGAAGAGAAGAGCAGAGGAGTCTCTGGGATTTCCTACTTTTACTCAAGGGGAGAGGAGCAAGGGGTAAACTGTAACCTCGTACTGCTTCAACCAAACCAGCCCAATGTGCAAATCCCTGGGGGARTTTGCTGTGAGGTTTGTTTGTTTGATTTTACCTACACCACTCTGTGCATCCATCAGATTGTCCAAGTCCACACATTAGGAAATAATTAGCTTTGTCTTTCTCTGACTTCTACCATTATTTCATCAAGGTGAGCATTRCAGACCTGTTCTGAACTAGTCAAAACCCTTGTAACGATGCCAGAAATTCATTTAAAATAAACAAGAGTGCTGCACTGGGCTGTAATGGCCAAGGAGCCCCTTGTTCAGTAAATCAGCACAGCCACTGTGACTCCTTTGCAACATGGAGCAGTGTCTAATGGGATGGAGCCACCAGAAAACCGAGACCACGCGTGAGAGCAGCAATGGCAGRCACATGGCTGAGCAACCCACGCTGGCGGGTCAGGCAGGGCCCTCGCCTCGCCAGTGGCATCCATCTCCCATAGATGACCTGTGTTGATGTACATCTCAGCTGCTGCCCAGAGTGCCGCTGCAAATGGCAATAACAGCACATCTGTCTTCCAAGGGCACCTATTCTGTAGATCAAAATGTGAGGCTAAAGTCATATCCACACTAAAATAAAATGAGCACATCATTAAGGGAAGCCACGAGTCAGAGCCGTACCTGAACRGACACACACTTCGGGACAGCTGGACGTGCAAAGGAGACGCATTTGGATGCAGCAGAGTAAACGCCGAGCTGGGAGGCACAGGGATCAATACYGCAGGGTGGACGTGGAGGCCTGAGAGCAGGAGCTCACACAGGAGACCCGTTCCCAGCGKGCCCAGTTCTCCTCACGTTGTCATAAACAAGCCTGATGCACCCAGTAACATAGCTCAGAGCAGTCCCTGGGGCCTCGGGGCCCAAAATACTGTAACAAACACTTGCCTGCAGCCTCCGAGCCAAGTCCTGCTTTCTGATTCACCCATGTAATTCCCTCTGGGCCATATTTGCACTGCTTGAGTTTTGCTACAGTTCAAAAACAGCTGATTCAAGCTGCTGATATAAGCAGCTGTAAGCCCACTGACTTTAATGGGAGCCACCCGGATATTTTCAGAGACAAAATTCAGGCCAGTGATACTAGGTTCCCATTTTTTTCAGTGTGAAACATCCCTTTTCATAATCAAAAATAGCAAGTAGATATGGACATAAATAATTACGATGCTTTCCATTCTTGGCACTCCCCCAGAATATTTAGCTAATGATAAATCATTTTCCCCTTTGTACTTCTTCCCCTTGCAAGTCTGCTTGCCTAGAGGAAAGCTGTTTGATAGATAAAGGGGGAAACAGCACAGACATTGAACGTTACCTTTCCTTAGAAAAGATACTTCACATGGATTCAAAGGACTCGTTTTTGAATCAGTGCAGCAGCTGATTCAGTTTAAAGCTGAACCTTTAAATACCTTACAGAGAACCTCCTATTTCAGACCTGCAATCATTTTCGAGTCCAGACACACTTTGAATCGTTACCGCCTGCCCACAAAACAATGGGATTCACGGTCACCCCCTGCCCAATAGCCATAGTGCAGGAGCACACACACACATATCCAAGKCCGCTGCCCTATTTCACATATCCACTACAAACAAGGCGCCCTTACAAATTTGTCAGAGATGGACCAGCGGAATAAACCGGCGAGATGATTTGGGAGGAATTATGTAACGCGTTCAGCCGAGCTTGCTGTACCGCGCTGCAATAMCATCTCATTGTGCCGGCCTTCGAGTCGCACGCAGGCAGCAGAATATCACATTTCCCTCTTTGCTAYATGAAGTGCGCGCTCCCGCCTGCCTTTTTTCCTTCAAAGCGCTTGAAATACCCTTTACTCCGGAGCAGGGGAGGCGAGGGGGCAGCCGGATAGCGGGTCCAGAGCGGAGAGSAGCGCTCAGGGGTCGTTTCAGAGGGGTCCGAGCCGGCATTTCCCTGCCGCCGGTGGGGAGCGAGTCCCCCGCCCGCTGCGGGGAAAGGAGCCGGGAAACACCGAGCGGAGCGGGGAGGGGGGCAAATCCCAAACGCGGAGGTGGTTTTGGGGGGGAAGCACTCACCCAGCAGCAGCCAGCCGGAGCCCGCGGAGCCCAGGAGCGGGGCGAGCATCCCTGCGGCGCGGCCCGCTCCCCGCAGCCGCGCTCACTGCGCACCGAGGCGGCCCGGCCCCGCCGGGCACCGCACGCTCCCCGGCGCTCCCCCAGCATAGGGCGGCATTTTTAGCAAGCCTCCTCCTCTCCTCATCCTGCCGAACCCTCCAGCTCCGTCTTAAAAGGGGCGATGCTGCTGGCTGGCGTGCGAGAGCATCCCTTCCCCCTCGGAACGGCCAAGAGCATCAGCGGCAGGGGAGAGCGGGGGGAGGAGGGAGAGGAAGGGGAGAAACTTTACTCCGTTATGGCTGTTATTTTCGCCTTTGGCCGATGAAATTGCCACTGGATGGTGATCTGCACAGGAAGGCTCCTAAAAGCCCTGACCATCAGAGATGCTGAAACACCTACAGCTTCATCAGCAGTGCCTGCGAGACGGATCGGCATTGCTTCCAGATATTTTAACACCTTAAAATACAGTTAATGGCTACTTAAAAAAAAAAAAAGGAGGCAAACTGCATGTGTGATGCTAAATACATGGGGGGGAATAGCAGATCTGTGTTCTTAGCGATTCCATCTTTCCCTGAACAAGCTGGTTGTAGAAAAATTAATCTCCAAGCTGCAGGGTACAAGAAAGACTTTGCAGAAAATGCTTTAAAAGGGCTGCACCAGTGGCGAGACCACATCTTGCATCCCTCTGGCAATCACAGTGCCAGTGGGGTGAACAGGACAGGAGTGGCAAGAGGTAGAATACACACTGTGTCTTTTTTTTCCCCCCAGCCTTTTGAGTGAATAACATAGCTGATCTGCAAAGCAGGAAGAACTGCTTGCTCAAACTGTGATATGCAGCTGTTTAACTCTTTATGAACATGGACCAAGATATACCAAAAAAATTCCCTGCCTGTACCAGGAATTAGCACTAGTTCAGGTATGATTACAGCTGTCCAGGGCACGCATTTCCATTGAAGATAAAGGCTTTTGGTTTCCTTAAGGTGAGAATGAAGTTGGTGTAAATGAATAATTTCCATTTCATGGCAAACATTTTTCACAGTGTGGTTTCCTTCTGATTCACTATGAAAAGGACTTTAAAAATTTTCCTGTATACAGAGGACCAGCAGCTGACTAAAACTGATGTCACTTCTGTTGGTGTCACCACTGCCCACTCCTGAAAGCTGTTAGAAAATTGCTACATCCATTTTACGCAAGGGCTATTGGGCTTCCAAGATCCATGGTCTCAAAGCAGAAAACCATCATCAAGCGTGTAACAAGTGAGCCGGGAACCGAAGACAACTGTGTCGGCTTCCTCAGACTACAGTTCTCACAGTAAATACCTCTACAGCAATTGTGACTTCAGCTACATCTGGTGTTATAAAATCAAATAAAACAGCTATAAAAAAGGACTTGGCAAAATCATATCTACTGCAGTCTATTTTACTTAAGASTAAAATAGATTTTAGATTAAATACTGCGCAATCTATTTTACTTAAGAGCTTTTGTCTAGCCTATTCCTACAACCTTTTCTTTCTTGATAAGAAAGAACGGCTTCTACCCCACTTTTTACCTTCCTCCCTGCAGCAGATTTTGTGTTGGAAGGCTGGTAGCACATCTTGTCTTCTGCAGGCTACCCAGATCCTACAGGCCCTGTGTCTAAGCAAGCCCAGACTTCTCCCTGAACCACCAGTGTCATTTGCCGAGCCCTGCTCCTGGGCTCCTGAAAACTTCTGTTAGCTAGAAATGATGATACTGAAGCTCATTGATAGGACAAATTAAGTTGTCCTAGTGATATGGGATCTCTTGGTCTTCCRGGAGATGGACCTTTTAAAATAATACTTCCTTAGGGAAGCTGAGGGATCAGTAGAAACTGGTAGAAGTATACGAGCTCCCAGAACTCCACTAAATAGGTTTACAGCAAGCAGATTTGCACGTGCAGTTGCACAATGAGTCCTGAAAACACCTTTCCTCCATCTAACATAGGAGGAGTGAAGATCATTGACACAACAAATACCACCTGGACCTCCATGCCCTTGCTTTGGGGAGCCGCAGGGTGTCTGCCTATGCTCTGCAAAGACGAGCTTCCCTGACCTCATCATCTCCTGCAGCAGCAGCTCCTCCAATCTCTATGCAGATTAAAAAAAAACAAGTGACTTCCTGTGTTTCACCACAAACTTCCTGCCTTTCTGTGAAGTTCTCATGAACCTTTTTCTAATTCTTGACTTTAAAACCTTTGATTAGCTTTCTGCTTCTCTGTACACTAGAGCCCAGGGCAAACTTGGTGCAATTGGTTATCAAAAGGCCCAGCTACTCCATTTTCTGAAGTTGTTCACACCTCAACAGCAGCCAGTTTAAGTGCTCTCACTGAATTAAGTGCTCTCACTTAGTGTCCATCACCTGGGATGATAGTAATGGAGATATTGTCTTCGGAGGTGTCATGGTGACAGACATCTGTCATGATGATGCTGAAATTTTCCACAGTAAGAAACCACCCAGAATCTTATGAGTCAGAGAAGTGCCCCAAATTGCTACTATGCCACAGAGCTGTCTCTGCTRCAGAGGACCTACCTTCAGCCATCAGGAAATTTAAGCCACAGCCACAGGCCAACAGCGATCTTCCTAATAGCCAGAGCAGAGGACAACATCAGAAAAGACTGGCCAAGGAATCTGAGCTTATACCCCTCYCTAATCTATATTAGGTTTTCCAATTCACCCCAAAACCTGTTATTGTCGGAAGACCCCTCTACTCTGTGTTCCTTCACTGCCTGGGCTGGGTTATAGAGAATATGTGCTATACCACCTTCCTGCGAATAAACAAGCCCAGAGTGGCTCCTACTTGTTCTCACAATTAGTCTAGCAGAGAAGAAATACCAGTTTCTTGCTTGAATACTTTTATGTGTCTATTCAATAGTCCAATGTAATATGTTTGCCCCAATTAACACTAATATAAAAAAAAACTTAGAAAGTGTTCCGTTCTGTTAAATCTTTTTAAAAGATGTGTATTATATTTCAAGCTGCAACCTGTCTGATTTTTATTGCAGGTTTTTCAGTTTCTCCTCATTCCCAACCAGCTGGTAAATAGTTACTATGGCAGCACTTAATGCAGAGTGACTCAGCACTCCCCCACATTTCAGTAGCATCTCTGTCTGCCCTTTTAGTTTCTTATGATSATAACCCTGCCCTCTCTTTATCATTTCATGGCAGAATTATGATTTAAAAGATCATTCTTCCCTTGTGTAATTCAGCATTTATTGACAGAATCAATGCAAGGATCTGCTAAGTAAAGATCATACCTATTCAGGATGCTATTTCAGCTTTCCTTTTGTGTTGATCACAAAGATGTTTGAACTGTTTCCATCATTTCTTAGTGTCTCTTTGGAGCTTTATATTRCCCACTGCCATGTAAGCTAGTCTAATATCAAACCACTACATGCCTAGCTCTGAAATGTCCCAGTCCAGGTGACTGTGAGCAGAAACCCCCCTTCCCTTCGTTATTGTTCAAAGCTCCTTGCTTTCTGGTCCTGGGCAGGAATTTTTTCTTTTTAATTTACCTTGCTTTGAAGGTTGTATTTACACCTTGAGTTTTCTCCTTGATCCTTTCTTTGGTTTTTAGAAGTGAACTGGTCAACCAGTTCTCATTATTACTAGCAGCACTGCTGTGTGGGTGCAGAGAGAAGCCACATACCTTTTTATCTGTACCTTAAAGAAAATTGGGGAGAACAGGAATCCACCACACGCATCCAATTTGCCATGTCTAAAARCATGAGAAGGTTTTGGTGAGTCATCAATTTAGAAATAATTAATTTTTATAACAGTGGAATCTGCAAAGCCTGTGGCTTTCCATCTCATGGTTGGATTGCCCCAGGGCTAGAAGGGTGTGAACTCTCTCATCAGAGCTTTTCCTGCAGTTGAGGTATTTGTTTTGCCTTCTTCCGGCTTGTGATAATACAGGTGAGTCTAAAYTGGCTGGCTGGGGATCTCATCTGAGTTCATTTCTTAACTTTCACTTTCTAAAATTGTAGCTGACAAGCTTACAAGAAACAATACGTCAAATATCTGTGGAAAGGGTTCAGGCACTCTTCCAGTACACTTGATGAAAGTTAAGATTTTTTTTTTTTTTTTTGACCCGCAATGCAAAAATGCGCCTGAGGAAGAATAATTTATTTTTCTGTAAAGCTCCTTAGGTGCCTCCCACTTTTCTCTCAACTAGTCCAGAGCACTCACAACCCCACTGTCACACAGGCAGCGCGAAGCCCTTCCCACCGTGCCAGCACCTTCTCCCAGGTGGTTTCAAGGAGCGGATGAACGAGACGATCGCGGCCGGAGCCGGGACCCGACCGACCCCCGCGGGCGCCTCCAGCACCACGGACAGCGGCGGCCCCGGCCCGGTGTTGTCCTTATTAATTGAAGAACCCATCCTTTGCCCCATTAAATCACTGACATTTGTGATAGACTCCCTACTGCGTTCCTTATCACTTGCCAATATTAGAGATAGCAACACTGATTAACATATTAGCCCAGAAGTTGCGTTGGTTCCTTCCCCATCTTCTGCTTCTGCGCCAGCCCCTTCTTTTTTTCTTTTTTTTTTTACTACCTGTGGAAGAGAAGATAATTAGGTCCACGCTGTACTTCCCAATGGTCATCTCACACTGATAAATGTGGGCTTCTGACTGAGGCTGGAGGGCAGCATGTGTGTTCAGGATGAGCAGAGGGTATATTTGCCCGAGGGACAGCACACARATCAGTGCTATTAGGCAGCCCAAATCAGGATGAAGTGATAGGGCTGACATTACAATAAATCTATTTTGCATCTCATAGCCAAGAGAACAGCACAAACTGCTGCTGAAAGCTATACAAACATGTTGTATGGTGCCACCTCTCCCTACCTGCCTGACGTTGAAGATTTAGAGGAAGATATTTTGGCTAAATGAAGGGACAAGGTCAACCCTTTGAAGTCAAAGGTGAATCTTCCCTCAAGCCAATAGAAGCAGTTACTTCCTCTGACCACTGCATAGGTGCCTAAAGCATTCGCAATTTTTGTATTATTTGTATTAGCTTGCAGAGCATTTTTTATTTGCTAGCAGCTCTCATCTAAACTACATTTCTGTTAGTCTGTATCCTACCTTACTGGCAAGTGTACACTTGCAGTCAGGGTGCAGTGAGGGCTGACTGCTCCCTAAGATATGGGGAGCTAGGAGCCAAGCACAATAACGCATCTGACCTCACCAGCCAGGGTGCAGTCCCGTGGTATCCAAGCACAGCAAGCAGGACAGGCCTCAGGGTGGCAACTGGGGGTCAGCCAAGAGCCCAGACCATCAGGTAACCGTGGGGATGAGGTAGGTCCAAGGCCAGGAAGTCAATCCACAGGTTGGGGATCCAAATCAACAGGTCCCAYGGCCAAGCACAGGCATGGCTGCAACTGAGCTGGAGACCAGCATTCCTGCAATACAGGGCAGGAATAAAGGCCCCTAGGACTGAGCTTAAATGGGCTCCTGGGCCYATGGGAAGGGTGTGGACAGGAGCCCAGGTGAGGCTGGTCAGGACTGTCAAAGCCTGTTAGTGCCCTCAGGACTCTGACAGTTAAAAACTTTCTGCAGCAAGAGCTGYCTCTTAAAGTTTGACTCCAGGTACTTGGCATAATGAGGGCCCCACATGATACTGTAGTAACACTAATTAACTGTCTTTTATCTGTTAAACTTTCACAGTAAAGACATTTCATTTGGTAAATGCATATATATATATACATGCACAAATTATAATTCTCGGACTCTGAAGCAATTTACCAAGTGCAAATTTTTAACATGTCTCATTAATTTCGTCAAATTTAACCTATGCATGACTGTTAGCTGAGATGAATGACCTTAGTGCCAAAAATCTTCCTGGCCATAAGGAAAAGACTGGAGACAAAACCTCTACTTAACTATTCACAGGAAAAATCAGTTGATTGCCTATGCAAACTAGGAAAAATAGAATATTTCATTCTGAGGATACAAAAATACCAGCAGGCATTAGATTAGAAATGGTATAATGCCCTACTTTATTTATTTGGTTTCTGTTACCATCCWTTCATCATCATGAACTCTCCAAACTACTTCTGGCCGGGTTACGCAAGGAGAGCGCGGGTGCCACTGCTGCTCTGCTGCTGCCCCAGTCACAGGCTCCAGCTGCAAAAACAAAGCAAAAACTTACAAGAATTTTTTGAGAACAAACAAATCCCAGTCCTGCTCTTCCTACGTTACAGTAARAAATGAGAAAACAAGTAGTTCTATTATGGTTGTTATGGAACAAATTAAGATATCCGAGTTGGATAGAACTYATTTAATCTCATAACCCTTCATGCCAGCTATGCTGAAATCACATAAGGCAAACAAGAGATATTCAGCTTAACCTCTTCTGGCTTAGAGGACATACTTACAGCTTGAATCCAAAAGGATTCTGTCAACAAACAGGAGCAAGCTCTGGTCACACTTCTGCTGTGGTCAGTAAGGATTTCCTTCTGTTGAAGGAAATCATGTTACACCATCATCAGACTGGGATTAAAGCACCAACCCCTTTATATAAATACAAATATACATTGTAATGACCTCTGCGCTTTCATTAGACAAACRCTTTTCTGTTTGGATAACGGGGAAATACAGATACTGTGGTTCGGCTTGTGGCTAATGAGCCACACCTCTAAAGTGAATAAATGACAAAGCCCATACCTTAGCACATAGGAAAGTGCCATCTTTTCACTGTATTTTGATGGGAATTCCTCAACTTTAAGTGGTGTTTTAAAGGATAACTTACATATATTAAATAATTTTGACACCAATTTGGGGTGGAGGATTCACTGGAGCATCATGGTTCTATACTAACTGCAAAACTACCTGTGTTTCACTTTCCCTTCTTCCCCAGCCCATGGATGAATGTCAGGAGGAGGGTGAGTGGGAAGCTGGTGCAGACCTGCTAACGGCAGCATTGCAGCGTTGTGCAGGCAGTGAGGTTGTGCAGTGACTGTAAAGCATCAGRCCGTTCACGCCGGCGATTCAGCGAAGTGTTGACCATATTCTTTAAAAAGCAGCCAGGCTCCTTTCGAGCTGTAGATGCTGCACAGAGAAACAAAGCACTCTGCTTCCCCAACCTAGGTGAGGAGAGAGGTGATCAATTTTGCCATCGATCAACGATGTGACCTTGTCAACAGCAGCAGACTGGCAGAGCCGGGCAGTGAGCTTTCTGCTTTGTTTGCTCCTGTAGCAATCCCTTTTGCCCCTCTGGTTTTGAGGAAGATGCCATCTGCTGTCAGAAGCTCATGCAGACAGACACACGGCGCTGGGGACCTGTAAACGCCAGTAAAAGCAACAGAAGTCAAAGAGCTGCAGAAATAGCCCGTTCAGAGTGCAGGCTGAAATGTTTTTTACATGACTTCTTATTACTATCTATCTCACACATTTATTCATGATTTTATATACTTAGCTTGTGCTGAAATGGAGCATCTTTTAAACAAGCATTTGCATTGCAGACAACGAGCTATTTAAGCCGGTCTACGAGGGCTTTTGGTGTCATTTGCCTTCTTGCCATGATCAACAGCCAGCTGCCTATTTGTGTTGGTTTAATTAAAAGATAGAATGGCTAGGTCATGTGATTTTTATCATAGCAAGGTTAAGAATTTAGAAAACTGTTCAAAATGAAAGATGAAAGAGGTATGACTATCAGAGCTGACCCTGAAAGTGGCAGGCACTTTAGAAGTACTGTAGAAGCATCAGCGTGGAGCCCATTTGTACCACATGGAAAGAGCAGATCACTGTTTACTGAGGTAACAGTAAAAGTGGCTGTGAAATAGTAAATCTTTCATCAATATTTTGAATCAAAGAATATTTCTCTCAAGGGATACAAAATACACTGTGTGGTCTAATGAAATGGATGTAATAGAAATGAATCCTAGTCCGAATGTATGGATGCAGAACTGAATGTACARGAAGGGGACATAAATAAAATCAAAGCGCTAAGGGAGTTGGATCACTTCAGTCAAAGGGAAAATGCCATTGCATGAAACAATTAATTTAGAGGGATTACTCACAAGAGCATGTGTCATCAGCAGGGTTTAAAGCCAGAATTAACAGTACAAAAGACCTGCATTGCTTAATGTCCTCTGGAAAAGGAGGTGTGGATGTAGCGTGAGAAAGCATGGAGTGATGCCAAGTACTCTCTGAAGCCGAGTGTGAGGCATCCTGGTAGGATCTCGCAATGGTAAGTGACTGGGCAAGAAAACAGCACAGAAATTTCAGTGTTGGTAAGCAGAGCCATGCACATGGGAAACATAACATCACTAAAAATAGCAAAGGGCTCTACGTGAGTCTTATTCAGCCCAGGATTACTGTGGACCATCCTCAACAGCATCAGCTCAGTTGTGGGAAAGGCTGTGGGAAAGGCTAATAAAATATTCTAAATTGTTTGGAAGTGATTGGAACATAAAACAGAAAAAAGGCATTGTGCGTGGTGGCCTTAAATACTGTTTATGGGTCTGATGGCTCCATCTCCGAAAGAGCACCGCAGAGTACAAGGGGGTGCAGGGAGATGGGGGATGCAGGGAGATGGGGAGCACAGAGGAACTTTCTGAGCAGGAGACACTAGGAAGAGGAGCGGCAGAAAGGGAGACCCTGGGCTGTGCAATCAGGGGGGCAAGCAGGAGGTGAATTGCAAGTGATAATTCATTACTTCTCAAAATAGAAAAAAYAGAAAGGCATTCAATGAAATTGTCAGGCAGCAGCTAGGAAAAAAAAAGAAAGAAATACATTCTTACTTAAAACTTAGTTAAACCACAAGGTTAATTGCTGTGGAGTATAATGGAAAGAAAATCTATATGTAAGTTCAAAAAAATGTTACACAAATTCACAGATCATAACACTGTTTGTAGCATTAAATTCAACAAAGGGGATCATTTGTCTCAGGGATTTCCTACATTGCCAAGGGCCAGGTGTCAGGAAGACATGGCAGGGGAAAACCTTTCTATACAGTCTGTGTCTCAAACCATTTCCTTAAATAGCCACTGCTGCTCCTAGGACACTGGGCAATGACAGACCAGTACATCAAGCCTTACATTCTTTGGTAAAGTTAGTATGTTCTAATGTAAAAGCTCAAAAAGCTGAGAGCCATCGCATACTCATTAATTACACTYAGGCACTTACATCGAAGTATATGCAAGAAGCTAATACGCTCACTATATACAGCAGGAAATGAATTGACTTCATGAATGACATTAGGAATATTTCCTTGACCTAAACTTTCTATACCCAACAGGAGAGATGGTAACTCAGCTCAGGTCACTGCTGTGATGGCAACAGAAACAAGGGATGGTGCTGTCAAACAGCAAAGTTACAACTAGCCAGAAAATCACACCAGACTGGAAGCTGGTAAGATGTGAGCCACTAGCCCATCGTTAAATAATTTTAAATTGATACAGCTATTTTGTGGAGGGCTCCAAAATCCATGCTCACATTTTTACAACCTGTCTTTGCACCTGCAAATCTGTAATCACAAATACAGCGATGCTCTCGGTGAAAGTGAAGTTGCAGGCACTCAGATGTTGCTCGTGTCAATTTTAGTACGAAGGGTGATTTTTCAGGAACTGTCTCAGGTTATACATCCCAAACTGGAGACTCCTACAGAAGCAGTGGTAATCGTTTCTGAAAACACTGGGCTGAAACATCAGCAGACTTTGACACCTAAGGAGACACTGAAGTGACTGTGGGGTTGTAAGAAACCTCAAAATTATGCTCGTATATCCTCCTATTTCTTAGTCTTCAGCAGTTACCTAGATTATTCCATGGGATGGTGCTTATTCACACATGTTTTGGTGACATTTTTCTTAAAAGAGGAATTAGCAATACAGCTTCAGGCTGCTTTGAGTGGAGTTTGAAAAAATGGCTGTGGGACCAAAAGGAGGAAGTTGGTTAGTGAAATGAAAAATGGATAAAATTAGGAGGAAAAAACATGAATTATTTTTGTATACTTTCTATGAGAGAAAAGCAGAAATGCAAACAGGTAAATTCCGCCTTTAGGTCTTTCCCCCRTGTGGTACTGAGAGTTTCAGGCAGTATTTCTGTTTTCATGTGCCTGTACGAATACATGTCAATATAGTGATGTAGCTTTTGACACAGATTTTTCAGAATTTCCTAGTCAAGAAGCAGAAACACGCCTCAGCTGAGCAGCTGGTTTGATGGTTGAACACAAGTGAAATATTGCAGTGCTGAAGACCGATGACACGGGTGTAAAAATCAGAAGGTCTAAGAAATCCATAGAAGGCTTTGACTTTCCATTTACATCTGTATCTTGAAAACACCTCTTGAATGCTAAAGCAGTTGCCTTTAAGCACAYGAGAGACCTCAAATCTTCTCCTAAGCCAGGAGAAGCCGTTCCCTGCAGAGCRATGTTTCCCTCCCTCCTACGGAGGAGGAGAGCGGGAGCAGCTGGAGCTGCCAGCCAGCAGCACTGAAGCAAAAAGGATGTTGTGCTGCCTGTGACACKTCTGGCTAACGGTGATAAAGGCACTGTCTGCTGGTTGCTTTAAAATAACACGCTTACTCCCAGAACCTACATCTCTTTTCCCAAGGGTGGGAAGTATTGAAATGCAGTAGTTTATTAGACAATCAAATGAGACTAAAAACCTATTTCTTGGCACCCAGGTGGGGAAAACCAGACTGAAATCCTCACAGCAGTGTGAAATCTCCCCCTTTTTTTTTTCTCTGCTGAATAACCTGTGATATAGATTTGATTTCTCAGCCCTGTGCTGTTGTTATCAGTCTGCTTGCAGCCACGGGGATGCTGCCGYGCACCCTGGCCCGTTCGGCGATGGACACGGGCTGCGTATCCCCGTCTCCATAGCTCTGTGGGGAAAGCAATCTAGGAGGCATAGAGAAAAATTTCTGGTTGTTTGAAATGGGTGAGAGATAAATGGTCTCTATTTTTTTATTTAAAAATAGCATAGCAATTCTAAACATTGATGTTCCTCTCAGCTTATTTGGAAACATCAGAAACTTCCAAAGGATGTGATTAAACTTCCAAGCAGAGTCTTTTGCAGCTGCTGGGGAACCGCAGAGTGCTTTGAGACACTTTGCTCCACAAACTTCATCCAGGGCTCTTGAACCTCTGACTCTTGGCATTTTTGTCATTAAGACATTGGTGATCGTGGAAAACCTTCTGCCTGAGAAAGTCCTGCCTGCAGCCATGCGGTAGCTGGAGCACGGCCAGTCACTGCCACGCTCCAGATGAGAAGACGAAACGTGTCCCGAGGGGTAAGGTTAGGTTTTGCCATCTCACAGGATCTTCTGTTTTCAGTTTCACCCATGGTTTTGGCCAACTAGGAAACAAAACAGTAGTGGAACCMTGGTGATTTCTCCAATATTACTCACACTGCTTTTCAATTAGCCACCTGAAACAGAAAAATGTAATTTCTTTTTCCTAGCAGYGAGGAAAAGGAAAATGTTAAAGCAAAAGGGACATTCATCATATACTCACCAGTGCACAAAGCTGGAATTGATTGATAGCTAAATGCCCCTAACTTGAATAAACCCAGGGAARAAAAGGTTGGAAGATCTTTGTCCTACTCTGAAGACTGCCTATAAGCGAGAAGACTACCTATAAGAGAGTTATTTTGATTTTGCTAGGGATTTCCATGAAAAAGACGGATAACAAGTATAGTTTGTGCTACAAAAAATGACCAAAAGCAGGGAGGGACGGGGAGCTGGCACAAAGGCAGTGCTGCCGGAGCTCATCGGCTGCTGGGTGTCCTGGGGTGCATCACCAGCTCCCACACAGCCACAGGGTTTTTTTCTGTTGTGCTGAATCCCACTGGTTTTACCAAGTGGGATGTGATGCTCTCTCATAACACACTTTCGAAAGATGCACCTTTTCCCTTTTATCGGGGAGCCTCACGCGCTGCCTGTCCTTTTCATTTGCCAACAGAGTTGTCGATGTTTAATCACCAGGTCAAAATTTTCCACGCTGACTGGGTGCTTATCTTGAAGATGTCAGTTYAGTAGTTTCTGAAAATAGGACTAAGTAAAAAAAGTTGCTGAGTAAGACTGAAAACATAAAAATGACCTTTTGTTTGAAATCTCTATGGCCTTATAAAGTGCAGGTCACCGAGTTTCTAACCGTGCTGGTGTCACTGTGACTCCACAAGGTACCTTGCCTGGGATTTTGGTTTTTGTTTTACTCGGTAAAAATCCCTCAAAATTAGGTAGGAAAAAACTGCCTGAAAGGATTATTATGGTTGCAAAGCAACCACTTAAAAGTTAGAAAATGCTAAAACAAGACAACTGCTGCCATCCAAGAAAGGCCCACCCTGAGCAAAGTAGGGGCTRAACAAACTTTTTCAGGGGAAAAAATATACAAAATATAACTAAAGAAAGTTTGAAAGCACAATGTAAGGAGACCGATTTATGGCCACATAAGCAAACTTCATTTTAGGATTTCCTTGCTTAGGAATCATATAGAATCATTTAGGTTGGAAAAAAACACTTAGGATATGCTTCTGAGTGTTCAACTTTGGTCCTATTAGCAATAAGGTGTAAAAAGTGGTAAAAGGATTCCCYACAGAGACAATAGAAGGAGTCAGATTCGTGTAATCTGTTATCAGGTCACTTGTATCCCAGACTATTACAAACCTGTAAAAAATGCCCAGTGGAAACCCTTGGCTACAAGGACCCCATCAGCATCTATGACTATGACTAACATCTGATATGACTAACAAGCTGATAGTTTCTTTCTTGGAGTTTGAAGGTTCATTTCATGAGAGATATTCATATATAAATCCACAAGTACTTGTAAAAACTAAATTTCCATTCTCTCTGCAGTTACTGTGCATAGGCAGCCTCCTTCCCCCGAAACAGAAGCCACCAGCTGCCACTCGATGTCTGCTCAGCATCATCAGCTCACACCACCACTGGGAATGAGGAGTTTCCAGTCCCTTCCCACCACTGCCTGTGTCCCAGCATGCCTAAGGCTGCCTTCTGAATCTGGATTTGGAAGAAAAAAGACTAATTTCTACGCTCATCGTTGACAGTGGTCTGATGGTCATCAGACTGTCATCAATAATTTGAATTCTGTTTTGCATTTATTATGTAAAATATCCCAAACTACTTGCTGTRCTTAAATCCTTGTCTGCCAGCTCTAGTTCATGGACCTTCCCTGATTTGTGCTTGTGGACTGACTGTGATTATGGGCTCATTTTCCCTCTCCGGTGCTATTGATAATGTCTCTCATTCACATAATGCCAATGCAGCCATCTCAAGCTCATGTCATTAAAGTATTTATAAACATAAGCCCTCACTGTACTTCCCTTTCTGTGTACAGCCACTACAACATGCATCAAATTTACCATAAGTTTGAAAATAATAAAAATCAAGAAAAGCAGAGAGAATAAATGAGTTCTTCTAGTCACTGCACAGATTATCACAAAATACTTGAGGTACTTCTTGGCCATGTGGGAGCAAATCGCACAAGAACGAAGCGTGCCTGTCCTGGGCTCAACTGCAGAGCAACGAGATCCCAACGGGATGCAAGGTTATGTGCACAGGAGGACAGACCTCAGGCTCTGCCAGGCGTTGGGGAGACCCAGACTGACCCATGCAATACACCTGATGTTATGGGTTATATTTTTACTGTCTGAATAAATTTGCCTAAACTTGTCTAAATGCAGTTGATGATCAGGTGGCAAACATAGGCGAAGCCCAGCAGAAGACTAGATCTTTACATTTTCATGTCAGGCTGACAAAACCCATGGTGTTACATCCGCTTAAACCTGGCAACCTTCACACAGCTCAGAGCAACTTTTTCAGAGGTCCATTTGACAGAGACAGGAATTTGAGTGTACACCAGTCAGCGGTTAAAGCGCTCGTCAAACCGTTGCGTTTCTGATGTCCTGATTAGACCTCGCAAAGGATTTACTAAGAGTACAGAAAAGCACTTGCTATCTGTACTTGTGGTTTTTATGACAAAGCATCTGTAAAGCTTCTGTAGGAGACTGGAAATAAAACCTGTGTAAGATAAATTAACTTTCTGACACGAATATTCCTGTTACTCTTTTATTGCCTCAGGAGTTTGGTTAAACATAATTAACATGATTATTTAATCAAGATCACCCAATAGTAAGTCTTGATAGTTCCAGGAGAAAACATTATATGTTTGTAAACATATACACATTTCAAAACAAGTCATTGGAAGAAAAGTAAATAAATCGAGATTACTGAGCATGGAAGAAATTTACCCCTTCGATGAAGCTCACTCCAGAGAGTGGGCACCCCAAAAATTAATTAAAACTTCAGCTCAGCTTAATGGGAGGCTGAGTGTGAGAGTAATTCAATGTCTTGCAGTACAACAGCAGACCCTTGATTCACTTGTGTTTTGCCATCTAGTTTCCAGGCACCCCATCACTACAGAAGAAATCAAACACTTTCCTACATGATAGTATGCAGTGAACAGCAATGACACCTGTGGAGGTGGGCTCACTTGCAACTTGGGTTACGGACTGAAACGTGGATTTTTTCAGTATTTACTATACTAACAGCACAAGGTCAGTACAATATGCTGCGTTCAGAGAAATTAATTTCATCTCATTAACATGAGATTCTGTTTGGAGTCAGAACAGAGGGCCTCCTTCCTTCCCCCGTGTCTTCCGGCACGGTTCTGCATGACCAAAAGAGCTTCTCTGACTTTGCACATCTCCACGCACCTCTGACTGAGCGTACAGAAAAAGCATATGGGCTGACGTAATTGCCACCGATGACGAGGCATAAATCTTCCTCTACACCACTCTCCAGTATGGGTCAATACTGATCATTTGCCACTGGTATGCTGTTTCCTAGAAAGGGCTTTTGCAGGTTTCTTAGAACAGACTTGACCGTTATTTTGTAAGGAATCTGTAGTTTCATACATCACAAAAGTTGTCACAGTGGTTGGATGCTCACGGTTTTACAAAACGCTGTTGCAGTTTGAAGTTGAAGGCTTTGGGGAGATTTTCTTTAACTACAGATCCGAAACATTAAATGGGCCAAACTCTGAGATGTATTTGTAGAGGATAACCTATATGCTGACCACGTAACCCTCTGTAACTGGGTTATCTTTTTGAGGCTCTTCCTTTGCCACAAACACACAGCTGTTATTACTCATCTATTGCAGAAATTTGGAGCAAAGATTCTGTAAACCAGGATGTATGTAGGAGATCTGGTCAAAGATCACGAGTTGTCTTCATAAAGAAAGCATGAAAGAATATTTAAGTAAGACAGCCATAGCTGAGTCTGCAGGACATGATGCAATTAATTTTCAAGCTCCTAAGGCTCTCTGCAGTGTGACCGTGGAYGAGTGCCAACAATCCTGGAAAACTCAAAGGACTGTGGGAATTTCTGGGAGTGGAGGAAGGTAAACACAGCCTGGGGCCAGAAGAAAGCCAAGGAGCTTATAGAGCAACCAGCTCAGTTTGAGCTGCGGAAGGATCTGGGAACCAATTCTCTTATCAGTCTCTTCTACTACAAAATAAGGTGATTAATGAGTTTTAAAATAGTCAATATGGATTTGGGGTGACACAATCTGTTCTTYGCAGTTAAACTGTTCTTTGACAGACTGACTGCCCTCGCAGGCAAGGGGGAAGGTGTTGCTGGGCTCCTGGCATGTCAGTGCCTGACATGCCAGGCTGAAGACTGAAAGGTTGAAATGTCTGAAGACATTTTCTTGAGAGTCTCGTCATTGCGGACTGTTTCCTATCAAACAGAGGGAACGCACTGTGGGTTTCACAGGTAGGTTTCCTGGCCCAGATATAATTAAAAAAAAAGTAATAATGACCTATTTGAATCATAAACCAGGGACAATCCTTATCAGCTTTGGGTGTGATGTGCTCTTGGGAAGACAAGGCATAAAGTGCAACATTTACGGAGGCAAATGGCCAAAACACAGACACAAAAAGTCCAAGCAGCACTGAAGGATCACAAACATCAGCAATGTTTGCCTGGTGCAGATTTTTTTTTCTTTTTTTTTTTTTTTCCTGCTTCACATTTTATAAATGTGCAAACTCCCTTCAGGTCATACCAACAGGCTGCGGAGATGTAGGACATGACAGATACTTACTCTGTCCTGCACATCCCTGGAAACATAAGTAAGCATCTCGCTCCTGTAATGCAAAGGCCTGTCCCCGATGAAGCACTTCCTCGGAGCGATGATGCTGACACCAGACGGCGACAGTGTTTTTCCATAACCTCCTCAGCTCAGCTATTTGCTTACTCTAACAATCTAGACTGAATCCAATAAAATAATCATAAAAGTCATAGCCCTGGCATTTATCTCAGATTATCATCCCAGAGTTTAACACTGGTTTATGTTTTTTCTGGCAAGTGTCTCGGTTGCAGGAGAGTGTGAGTAACTGCTTTATGCTGGCTGTTGTAAATCACTTGCTGTATTTGAAGTATCCTTACTAATAGGTTTTACACCTGTTGGTTTTCCTCCTGGACCCCTCATCTCTCTCTGCACAGCCTCTCCCTCCTGCCTAAGCTTTCAGCCGGTCTTCAGCCCTCGCCTGCACACYGGGTCCCCTGCCTTGGCGTGAAACTATGCCCAGAATGCTAAAAAATTCATCCTGAAATATTCATGACCCTGACAGCTGCACTAAAAATGTTGGGAATTACCAGAGGAGTGTCATAGATGATTGAGGGAATGTGGAAGGAATTATTAAGCACGGCTGAAATATTAGTGAAATGATGAGGAAACTATAGCTCATTGCTGGAAACTACCCCTTAGATGAAACATATAGATACAGGGGAACACTGAGGTGGCTGGAAGAAAGCCTACTGTTGATGTGATTTGATAATATTAGGAGATATGCTAACTTAGGARATATGCTTTCTCCTTTCCCCTCTAACTTTACATTTTTTAAAGACTGTGCAAACTCACAGTGTCATCTACAAAGTGCTTGGCACAGTGCAATCTCTTTCATATTACAACAAACAGGAGAAAAGCAGATTGTTATAGTAGGGTCGGCATTTCAGGAGATGAATGTATTCAGTGAATTTAACAAAATACATCCTAGAAATGGAAAAATGCAAAACTATGCGTGACTTGAACATATCTGATAGCACAGGAGCTAAACCRAGAGGGAGCACCCCTTTCCCTGACCTGTAGGCTAATAAAGCACCTGCACAAAGGCTAAGGGAGTGTTGCCCTCCRTGAAGATCCCCTTGACTATGGTCCAGCCAGGAGAACACCACAGCCTGCTCAAGAGACAAGCTGATTTTAAAACCTTTTTCAGTTTGCAGAGRTCAATAACAAACAAACACAGAGCAAAGCAGATCATGTCAAACATAATGCTTGGAAAAAATCATTTGCTCTTTGGACTTTTACTTTGGTTAGTAGAAAAAAATTTATTGAAATTTTTGCCCAAGACTACATCATGTTTTCATAAGAAAACTAGGGGAAAATGACTGAAATTACTGTATTAAGTATATCACTGCTCAAAAGAGTAGGTAAGCAACAACTCACCATCAGCTTGCAAGGTTGTACCTAGCCCCAGCTGTAAGGAGCTGGTCTGGGTCTAGCATTAGTCAGGATTTTCATTAGCAATATTGGATTAAAGAGCAAAGTATACCCTAACTAAATTTCAGGGTGACAGAGTRTGTGCTACTACTACTTGCTCTGAAAGTGAGCTAGGCACACGGAAAATAGGGAGTAGAGGATTCCTTTGCCTTCCCAGGAGATGGCTATGACCGCAACCAGCACCCGCAAGTGCATTCTCAATAGCCCAGGAGGTAATAAATATCCTGATAACACCTAATACAGAAACTACATTTGCAGACTTTAAATAAAACAYGGAAAACTACTACTTGGATCCCATCTCCACTTGTAGCCCAAAACCAAATCAGTGCAAGATGCCACAGCTGTCCTGTCCAGGGTAAAGCTGATCTAACATCTCTTTGTCAGGACTCCAGCATCCATGGCTGATCTTCCTCTAATTCCAGCCTAGGGGACAGCTGTTCTTATGAAATCTGTTTTTTTTATATTCACAGCCCAGCAGGCTTCTGAATCATTCTTTACCAAATTTCCCCACTATTCATAATTATCTTGTCCCGTGCATTGGCAGCTCTACCCATATTAAATGAAATTTGATTGCAAACTTTCTCGGTTGTATTCAAGCTCTGGTTTTCTCCCCAGACAGCTGGGAAACCCACCCTGAGGYAACGGTGCCTTTCCTAAGAGCCCTAACACCTTGGCACCTCTGGCTTGACACAGAGTCAAGTTGCAATATATTTCCTGAATTTAGCCACAGAATTCCCTGTAGAAACTGTACAGAATAGTTATGGTAGTTTTAATCTAAATGTTAAAAAGATGTAAGTATTACAGTGTTGAGCACTATAATCCTAGTTTTCTGAGGGAGTCTGTACATTTTCTTTAAATGACCTCCACATTTTTAGAAGTGCTGAAGAATTAATATAAACCAAGATTTAGTTCTCCAGCATCTACATTTGTGTGTACATTTGTCTATATATGTCTATGTATACCCTATGAATGTATACTCTAATCTCTTCAGACACAGAWACAGATATCTGTTTACACTTTATCCACCCTAAAGAGTTGTAGAGCTCRTCTTGGAAGTACATACTGCAAAGGGCTTCAGGCACAGAGTCTGTAAAATTGTTCTTGATGTAGAAAGTACGTAGACTCCTACTCATTTGAATAACCAACAGATTCCATCCTTCAGGTAAATCTTCCCCGCCTCCCCTTTAGCAAGAGCATGTTTGTGGTGAGATATTAATCATTTCCTCCAGCACTGTGTATATAAGAGGAACCCAAGGCAGAGCCACACACAGTTCACCCAGCTGAAGTGCAGAGCTGACTTCGCAATGCTGGTCCAGGTCGTGGCTTTGCTGAGTCTCGGGGTGCTCTGCAGCTCGGCACCGCTGCAGGCAACCAGATCCATCAACGCTGGGAGACACTCACAGAAGGAGGAGCGCTCCAGGGCTTTGGTAGGATTGATCATTCGAGAAGTTCTCCAAGACATGCAGGAACTAAATTTAAATGCAGTAAGTTCCTTTATTTTGAATGGCTTTCACCTGGCTGCCTTTCTATTCTGAGTTTTGTTTTGAAGTTGCTAACTTTATTTTCTCTTGGGCAGGTTCCCAGCATTGTAACTGTGAATGCTACGGTAAGAAACTACATACTTTTCTTCTATTTAAAATTATTGTCTCAAATCCCCCAATTCCTTTTCCACTTCAGAACTTTGAGAGCACTAAGATAGCTCTAGAAACCCAGGGAAAGGCAAAGTTATTGCAAGAACCTACAGAAAGCTGCTGCCAATGCTAATGCCCTTCATATGGCTCTCTCAGTAGGCAAAGGTCTTACATGTGCACTGGCATCTTCTCGATAGCCTCAAAAGTTCCCTCTGAGCTCTTAGTTTTAGAACAGTCAAAAATTACTGTTTGGTCTATATCCCATACAGACCCATTAATTTCACTGAGCTGTATTCTCCTGAAATCCAGTGAAAAAAAATGAACTTTTTATGGAGGACATGAGAAGTAGGAGCCCATCTCCTGTTAAAAGTGAACAGGAGACAAACAGCATCAGCCCCACTTACTTTCAGAGAGAAAAGTTGAAAATTCACACCAGCAGCAATAATTACTTGTATTTCACTAGGACTATTCTGATCTAGTTTCAACAGAGACATGGTAGGAAGAAATGAAGCCCTAATGCAGGCTTGACCTTCCTTTCCCTCGAGGAACAAATACCTCCGGTGTTGGACACCTCTAAATTTTACATGTCTATTTTCTGGTGGCACCTGCAACTTCCACCAAAGGCAGTGGTTTTTTTTTTTTTTGTCCCTGGCATGGTTTTAAATGAAAATTATAGATGGTGCCATGGTATACTAAATTTGATGTCCAGTAAATCATTGAATACAAAACCGGGGGTCGTGTTTGAAAACGCATCTCTTAATTCCTGTAGGTTATTATTTTTCAGGGGTATCTAAATTCCCAGGTTACGATGTGTTATTTATGCGGTACCAACGTATCACGCAACTGTTGAAATAACTATTCGCTGTCCTTGCAGGTGGAAAGATGTATGCGCAGCCACTTGAAAACCTTTGCTCACACCTTGGAAGCTCTCGGCAGCAAACTCATCGCCAGAAAACTGCATATAGTTGACAAACACAAAAACGTCCTCCCCAAAGTAAGTTTGACTTTGTGGTATTCAATAGCAGAATATTCAGCCAAGGCTGTTCAATAACGGGACACGGCGGCTGGGACAGGCACTGATTTGGCTGCAATGGGCACTAGAAATCTCTTCTGAAAATTAATATAATTAAGAAGGCTTCCTTGAAGCACTCTCCCTTAAGGAGCCATGTGCTGCCGCCTTTCCCCATGGTAATCTCAATTGCAAGAAAGATAATTATATGAAAACCAGCCAGATCTGAGCAGAAGCTGTGGCAGCAGTGGGTGTCGGGGCATCCCCTGCGTGCTGCCACCCGCACGACGTCACGCTGCCGCAGGGCTCCCGGGGCCAGCTCACCCAGCTCACCCAGCTCACCCAGCTCACCACCCAGCCCTCCAAACCACGCTGGGCGATATTATAGCCCACGTTGTCAGTATTCTTTAGAAAATGGATGTATCGGAGAACATAGACTCAAATATGATATTCAAGTTACGTGGCTGAATTAAGTTCTCTTTTTTTTTAAGGATCTTGATGAGGAATGTAAGACTGTAGAAGTAACGGGTGATGTGTTCCTGGAGACACTGGACAATTTCTTGAGACTGCTCTCTGAGAAAATTCAAACTGCTTAGATAGAACAACTACAACAAACCCAAGAAAAAATGAAGAACCTGAACTCTACTCCAACCAAAATGTGATTCAATTATTAACTTATCCTCAGGAATATGGCTATAGAATATTTATATAGAGAGATATATGTTGTGTGTGTATATATATAAATATGTTTTAAAATAKATATATGTATAAAAAGTGATGTTATGACAGCAGCCATGTTCTCTATAATGATTGAAACATGCTGCTCCGTTAAAAGACAAGTATTTAAAATAATATTTAAATATTGTACATAGTTTTAATATTTTAACTTACGTCATACTGAGTCATAAAGAAAGAGTAATTTTATTTATTTATTTATTTATTTATTTATTTAATTAATTCATTTATGGATACTTTGAGATATTTATTGTGGTGATGCTGTATTTAAGTATTTACTTTAGGAAACTGCTGTTTAATGGTGTGTGAGGAGGAGTTCTGTGGATCCAGTTTGGGCTTTGCTGTCACACTATTTCTCTAGCACACTAGCCCAAGCCACAGCCCCAGGGCTCGGCTCTGCATCGCCCGAGTGCTCTTAAAGCCGGGAGAAAGCCACCCCATGGGATGGGGACGGGGGCCATGGGTGCCACCCAGCACCTTTGCCTCCCCCCAGACCAGCCCCGGGGCTGGAGAAGATTCACTTCAGTTGTGAGCTCCCATCTCTGCTCACTCCCTGGGCGTTCGGACCCAGCGGATAACTTCAACCACTACATGTTTTATTATTGACTAAACAGAGCCATGTCACCCAAATCCGACCAAATTCTGGATAATACAAATGCAAACAGGGCTCTGACCGTCTTGTTTGTGGAAAACCTCAAAGCTTATTCAGCTGATGTGAGGTGTTTCCCAAATCTCATGTGAGCTGAGTTTTACTGAGCTGAATCAGGCAATACTTGTTTTTCAAATTGTTTAAGTATCCATAGCTATGGGAGGTACTCAGAAAGTGCATTTCCTTCTCAAACTATCATCAGTTTAGATTCCGAAAGTTAATATTTAATAAAATAATATTCAAAAGGAATGTTAAGTATTGCATGCCAGGTGCAGCCTATACTGACATATCCATTACTTAATGTTTGTAACCTTCCATGAACACAAACGGACCTTTACAAAAATAAATGAATTTTCTTCCAGAATTAAGTGACCTTTATTTGTGAAGGGTGAGCAGTTTCAGAGCTGTTCAGGGGAGCTGAGAACGATTTCCAGGCGGGACGGACAGGTAGACGCTGCCGGGGTTGTGGGAGATGCACCCTGCTCGGGGTGAGCACCCAGCGTCTGCCCTCACCCCATCCAGGCACCTTCCCGAGGACCCGCAGCCCTTGTACTCCAGCCTGGCCCCGAGCTCAGCTTTACTGAGTCGTGCCTTGCGTAAGCTTTCAAGACGAGCTGCCCTCTTGCCTGTGACGGTGACTCATTCCTGGCTGCACCGTGTCCCTGCGTGTTCGCAGCGCAGCGAAAGCAGAAGAACTTTCACTTGCCGCAGCCAAGAAGCGTCCCCTCGCCTTCCCTGGCGCGGGAAGGTCCCAGCGCGGAAAACTGGAAAAGCATCCGTCTTCTTCGAGTGGATGGGGATGGAGGGGACAGCCCAGCTGGGGCAGGAATGAGCACCCAAAGAGCCAGAGAACGCAGCCACCGTGGCAAGCACCGACGGAGCCAAGCACAGAATGTGTTGCAGAAACCCCCCCCAAAATGTGTTTTTTCCTCACAGAGAGCACGGTGGCCCCTGGCCAGGGCTCGCTGCAGCGGCAGGAGTGGCTCCCACGCGCGTCCCATCCCTCCCACACCGCAGAGCACACCCCGTTTTTCAGAGACACGCTTCCGATGGTCAAAACAAAAGCAGCTGTGCTTTGCATTCAGACTGATCTCCCCCGTGCAAGCGGTGCATGTGGCAGAGCCCAGCCAGGTCAGACAGACGGGCTTCATCCCCCGCYGCAGGAGGGGTGGCCCCAAAAGCCCCCGCAGTGGGGATGCAGCCACCAGCCCAGGAAGGGGCGAGTGCCCCGACCACCGCTGGGTACCACAAACCGCCCGGGCTCTGCGGGCAAGGTCAGCAGTGCATCGTTTATATTGAGTTCTCATAGGAAACCTGTAAATAAAACCAAGCTGTGAATCTGTTTCCTAAAATCAGAGAAATGGAGAACTAATGTCCAGATGGACTCCCTCAGGTTAAACCGAGTCAGCAAAACCTCTGGTCCTGAGCAGTCTTGCTCAGTGCTGCAATAGTTCAAGTAATAGTAAGAACCACCCCGAAGAGACTCTTACTGCCATTGAATTTCAAAAAGTTTTTGTTAGCRATGAGGTGTTTAATTTTTCACATACATTATTTTAAATTACATTTAGATATTTTACATTAAATCTTAAATTCACCCTTCAGATAAATGGGAAGTCATGCAATCTCAGGTAAATGGAAAAGAGAAGAATGTCAGGGTTTTAAGTAGAAAACATTAATCAGGCTCAGCATTCTTGGCACAGCGGTCCAGGAAACTCTGACAAACAGACAAGAAGGAAAAGTGAAGCGTTAATAACTCAAAATCAACACTGGGCTGGCCGTGGGCAAATGCAGCCAGAGCTGTTGCCCGGGGCAGCAGACTGCTGGGGGAAGCAAAACAGCGGCGGGCCGGCAGCTCTGGTGCCTTGCGGGGTGCAGGCAGCGGGGTGCAGGCAGTGGGGTGCAGGCAGCGGGGTGCAGGCAGCGGGGTGCAGGCAGCGGGGTCCCAGCTCCGGATGGAGCCCCCCAGCCCTGGTGCCGGCAGCACCCTGCAATGCTCTCCGGCACGGCACAGCCCTTCCTCCTCCCCACCCTGCCTGGGCGAGGGGAAAAGTCCATTTCGCTGGGGTTTCCAAGAGCCCTACCGTCATCTCTGATCCCACGCAGGCTCCTAAGTAATCCGAACACCATTAAGCCAACCGGAAAACTGCAGTGCCCATAGGAGTGAAGGGAATTCCCGGTTTCAAGCAGGCAGTAGAGTCTTATCACCGGCATGACTGCACTGGTGTGCCGAGCACGGTTGCCTGAGTGTGATAACCACGACTGCTTCATCACTGCTTTAGTAGCGCTGATAAGAATCTTGCATCATCATAACACAATAAAACACACACGCCTTAAAACCTTAGTTAAGCCGTGACTTTGACTCTCGAGGGCTGCTGCAGACTTGCTCGTATAGGAAGTAGATTTTTTATTAAAAAATTATTGTTGAGTTTCTTACATCACCGGCAGGAAAAGCAAGAGCCCCACGCAGCTCCGTGAGCCCCAGGTGGGGACGAGACATGTGAGACGGTGGCACAGCGGGGAAAGGTCTCTTTTACAGAGGCACATTCTATCTTTAGAAGTTGTAGGTGTGAGTTATATTTAGYACTCCCCATTTGGTAAGCAAGAAATTATTCTCAGTAAAACCCATCTCCCCACCCCGGTGGCAGGAGAGCAGATCCTCCAGCCTGGCCAACATCTTCGAGGTGCATATCCCATGCCTAGACCTGCCTGTGCCCATGGGCTCCACGACGAGCCCTCCAAGGGTGGGAGAAACCCATCCACCCTGTGTAGCACCAGCCACAGTCTTCTGGCTGCCCTTAATGGTGGCAGTTGTCCTGTGCCAGCACCACGTGCAGGGCTGGGGGAAGGTTTGTTGAGATGCGTCGGGCTCTGGGAGCACGTGGGACACACAACACACCCCATTCTTGCACAGACACCAGCACCTCAAGGCCATGTTTTACAGCTCGGTCCAAGGGTGCCTCTCCTAGAGCCCCGCTTTCCAGGCTGCGGATGGCTCTGGAAGAGCTCCTCCTGCACAGGAGCACGTGGTGGGTGCCATGAGGGAACCAGATCACTCAGCATCGCCTGGAAGAGGGCTGCCGCAGCCCTGCCAGAGGCTCCCCCTCATTTATGCCAGGGCAGAGCCGACAGAAAGCAGCTTGGACACAGAAATGCTGCTCCCGTGCTCCATCCTTCCCCTCCTGTTTGAGCACTGCTTCTGTTGCCGTTATTTCTCAGCCCTAAGGATGAGAGGGATGAAGAAGAGCCGTGGCATCCCCCTCCCGATCAGCCGTGTACAGGGGACGGTGATGCCATCACGGCCAGATGAAGGCAGCCTCAACTCCACCAAGTTGCAATCTGCAGGTAAATCTGGGTTAATACACTACAAGGGTAATTCCCCTCTTTTCTTTTATGAAATACTTGGTTACTCATTTTCTGTTGTTATTTTACTTCCTTTTTCATCTTCAGTTCTCATCAGTCACTTGCCAGGATTCACAAATTGTTTCTGTTTTCTGCAGAACACGATCCCACCTTTACAGGCTTTGGATCACTTTTTTTTTTTGCTCATTCATACGCAGTGTCTTTGCAACTGAAAAATTCAGTGTCCCTTTCTGGCCACCCCCTCTCGGGAGCCAAATTTCAGCTGGTTAGTGGGTGGGGCTTGAAAACTCCCATTACAGATTGTTTGGACTGATCATCTGCGTTTCTCTCAGACTCGCTCGGTTTCAGACGGGTGACTGAGAAGGCAATGAATCACCGTTAAATATTGCCAGCCTTCTTTGGACGCTTACCAACAACTGCTAAAGCCACCGCACACATGTGACAGGCACCAGCTTAAAGATGTGAGAGGTGTGGGGCCGTGGCTGCTCCCAGGGTGCACACGGAGTCCTTGGGGAGCTTGAACGGGATTTACGCCATAAACCCAAGCAGAGATGTCTCACAATTACTTCCCATGGATGGGAAGATATAAGAAATTGTAGACATAATGTCTTTCAAAAAATAGGGGAGACTCTCTCATTTTCTCTGCTGTCAAGGCTGGAGGGTGGATGCGTGCATGCGGCAATGCTCGTTGGCCCACGTGCACCAACCTGCCGTCGCTGGGGCTGGAGAGGTGCGGAGGCTGCCTGTGAAATCCCTTGTGACAAAACAGSCATCTCATTTCTTAACACCAAAATCCAGAACTTATCTCTTTTCTAATTTTGCCTGAAAGGTAAGGAATTTGTTGTGGACCTCCAGGACAACAGGTCTGTGAGTAAGCAAGGAGATTTTCCTCGCTTTCCCGAAGCAAAAAAGGTCCATGAGTCCTAAAGCAACTGTACCCTGCTAACCCCCACCAGATAGAGAGACCCTGGCAGAGCCTCGAAAGACAAAGGGATTGCAACAGAGGGCAGAGGGTCAGGAGGTTGAGATGTGCAGAATGAGTTGTCTTTGGACTCATTTCTGACTTCATTAGTCTGTACAATTCTCCCTTGGTCCTGCAAAGGAACGGCATGCCTCTGTGACTCACAGGCTTTTTTTTTTTTTTTTTTTTGAGTAGCTACAGAGGAAGTACTACAAACCATGGGGAATACCTTTTGATTAAATAAAAATTCTTTCTGTGCCCAGAGCCAACTTCAAAACACGCAGCCTCTGCTTTTCAATTAGCCTGACTTGGACCCATGCTCCAAGGGCCACTTTCCAAAGATGACAGCCCACTGTCCAGACAGCTGGCCACGGACCAGCGACCACAGCCAGAGCACGAAACGCGAAAGGAATGTCCTTGGGCTGGGGAGCGGAGCTGCACATCTGCTGCAGATGCCCCGACCGAGCACAGCCACCAGCGACGACGATTTCAGTTTCTACTGTTTCTGAAGAGCATTTAAAATTCCCCTGCACCCCATAGAGAAGCATGGTTTCCTTCCTTCTGCAGAGGCAGACCACAGAGATACAATACTGTTTAACTCCTTCCAGCACCGAGACAAGAAGGTATCGATGCTGCTGTGCAAAGAACATTGTAAAGCGTTTCAGCCTCCCGCGTTCAAGATTAATTCAAACTGGAAGAGACACAGAGAAGGGCCAAGGAGGGGAAGAGGGASCCCATCATGTCTGAGGAGCCTGATGGTTTGATCTGCTCAGAGGTGTACGAGTGCAAGTGCCGGCTGGAAATGTGGCAGAGGCAGATATTGAGAGAGAAATAAAAACATTTCAAGGTTGCACAAGAATGCGTAGACACAAGTGTGAAGAGGATATTCAGAGGAGTGAAAGGGGGCGATGATCAATCTTTTCATAGCAGAATGAGAGAAAGATCATTTTAATCAGTAAAACTACTTCCAAAAATGTTTGCTTTCCCCCTAATATGACAGGAAGCCTCACAAGAGATGTTCCAGCTGGCTGAACTTCCATTCAAGTGGTTTAAATGTGGTGATGATCATGTACTGATCCAAAAGTTCTCCAGCAAATCCTTCGCAGGGAATGAATTTTGCTCAGAAGGAACGGCCTCTGCACCATCAGTATACTGAGACTTCTCACCAGGATTTCTACTCTAGTTACACAGAGCACAGCTCATAAAAATGAAGCCCATCATCTCTCCAGGCTTAGAAAAGTTAAAATTTCTGTTAGTTTTCAGTTAATTTTTTGTTATCTTTTCAGTTTCTCAGTTAATTTTCTGTTAAGCTTTCAGTTAATTCCTAATGGGCTAGGCCATTTTCTGCTCATTAATTTAATTCCGTGTCTGACTAGGATATGGGTATTTCAGATGGCTCTGCCTAGGAGTGAAATCATATCAGCGATTTACATCTCATTAGCGCAAATCCTCCTCGGATTTTTTGGCGGAGGTGGAGTTGGACGGAGGTGTTGCTGCATGAGCCCTCGCTGGAAACTCCCTCCTGCCATCTCAGCATCCCGCAGAAGCTATCCCCTAAGTGCGGAGCAGGAAAGAAAGGTCAACGCTGATCCTACCGTGAAAGGAGCAGAGTGGTCACGGCGGTTTCATTTCTGAGTGAATATTTACAAATGAGTCAGTGTGCGAGAGACCAACTGATCAGTGTGCGTACACGAGTATACCGCAAGTTCCATCTTCCTTTCTGATTTTATCAGCTCTTTTTTTCCACCCTGGCTGCAATCTAAGAATGTATTTGCATGTCATTAGCGGCTATAAAAAGAATAAAGAGAACAAGGTGGAGTCCCAGCTTCACAGTTCTGTTTTTTCCAGCAGTAAAAGTCCGTCCTGCCCACACCTTTCCCTTCCGCCCTCTCTGCAGGGACTCTCATTTTTTTAGCYGGTTTTGACATAAAAGCAAAATCCCTGATGCTCACTGATAAGTTTACCTGCAGCCCTAATTCCTACTGCCCCTTCCAAGGGAAGAAATTCTTCYCTGCCATTTGAACCTGGCTACAATATATGGTACCAGAAGGTACACTCATCCGTGCGATACATACGATTGCTTCCACCTTAAATACACTGTATTCCGTTTTATCTCCAGCAGCCACAGCGGTGCCAGGGATGTGCAAAGTCCTGAAGCACCCATCACTAGGAAGGCAGCAGAGACGGGGCGAGCATCTGAGTCTCAGGTGCAATTCTGCTTCCCGGGGTGTGTAATGCACGCTGTCACTGGAAGGGTCCACCCTATTCCTGAACTCATTAAAATTGGAAGAACGGGGTCTTCTTAGAAGAGACCGGCTGTGCACCATGGTGACCGGTATTCATGACTGCTCACCTGCCATCCAGCTGAATTGATGCAAATCCCTTGATGGCACACGGCAAAGATGGCATTCCTCTGGATGCTGCCCTACCAAGGTAACACACAGTGGTTTAACCTGAACTTTGGAGTAAAACCGATCTGCTGATTGCAGGGAAACATTGGGAATATCAGGGTCACTCCAGCAAGGCAGGAGAGCTACCCCTGTTCCTGCACCAGCAGGCAAGGGAGCACGGTCTGGTTGGCACCCGGCTTCTGCTTCCAGGGCGGATCATCCGGCACACACCACAAAGGCTCCTAAAGGCTGAGCTGTGGGGAATGGCAGGGAAGACACTTTACTCACCAAACAATTAGCAAAATGATTGAAAGCAAAGAACCCAACAAGATGGCTCCTCAGGGGACAGGTCCCCAGCAGCATGTCCAAGACCTGGTTTGTAGCTAACATGATGGTGGCTTCTGATGTAATATCATGCAGGGAAAGCACTGGAGTTATGTGTTCTGTGAAACATCAGCTCAGGGACAAGTAGGAAAATGCAACATGAGAGTAGGAAAAGCAGCATCTGGGCTTTCATCACCTTGGATGACACACATGTGCGTGGCTCACCTGCCTTTGCCTTAGGGGAGAAGCAGCACCTCAAACAAAACAGCCACTACAGCTATGTACCACTTGATTCTTTTTAAAGGTAGGAAAACCTAATGCACATTCAAGAATGTTAATCAGAGAGTAAAACTCCTGCAGTATTGAAAGAGCAAAATTTAAATTACACCAACACCATGTAAACAAAAAATTCTGAATTTTTGGATAGCAAAGAAGCAATGTCCTGCAGATGTAATCCTGGCGCAGTTTTCATTCCTCTTGGTGCGCGCGCAGAGGAGCTGTGCAGCAGGGGCAGAGGCCAAGGACAGCTCCACTCTTGTCCCCAGCAGGCTCTGCAGGGCCAGGGGACAGGAGAGGGTTCTGCATGCCCAGGACCCACCATGGCCACCCCAGAGCCCACCCTGAGCTTGAGGAGCAATTCTGCCAGAATCATCATCAATGGGATGCACCCCCATCACCCAAACTTCCTGCAGATGAAGTATGTGGAGATACCAGCCAAATGGTTTCAACCTCCTCAGGAAAGCACAGAAACTGAGCAAATTGTCCTCAAACAGGAGCGAAGGAACAGCTTTCCTGCCCCCGCCGAGGTGCTGAGCTGCCCCAGCAGCCCTTGGCTGGTCCCTCTCCCCGGCACACCGCCGGGCTCACGCGGGCACCGCAAGGTCTCGGGAGGGCTCTCGAATTTGTCCTTTATATGTGCGCATGGTACCACGGAGTTATTCATGGAGTTCCTTRTGACAACCACACAGAACAAGGCAGGAGCATTAATTAGTAAAGATGAGAGTATTATTTAGTGTAATTGTAATATTAAGTAGGGTAAATGTGAATGTAAAGATTTGAGAGACATTTAGGTAGCCTTGGTTTATCTTGCACCAATCTCTAGACAATATCAGTTCATACAAATGCTTCAGCATCCAAAATCAGAATAGGCTCAAACATCTGAATTACGTAGCTCCTCCTGAACTTATGGGGGAACCCTTATTTTAGAAACATGTAGTTTCCTCAATCAGATAAGAAACTAACAGCTTCCACTCTACAGGTGACTACTCGCCTTCAGTTTAGGCATATTTGTGGTGAGGTATTAATCATTTCCTTGCAACAGAGCACATATAAGAGGAAGCTGGGAGCCAGCCGTACCCAGTCCAAGGAGGGGAGCGCAGCGCCTTCGCCACGATGCTGCACCTGGTCGGGGTTTTGCTGTCCTGCGGAGCGCTGTGCATCGCGGCCCCCGTGCCGCCCGCCGCGGGATCGGGCTGCGCCAGCAGCTCCCTCATCCGGGAAACCCTCAACGACGTTCAGACTCTAAACTCTAAGGTTGTTCCATTTTCTTTGTGCCCCGCGTCTGACTTCTTGCGCTAGCGGAGAACCCGCTAACGTGATTTTTCTCAATCTCTTTCAGGGCAGCAGCGAAATCACGGCTCTGGTAAGATCACTTTCTGGCTCACGTTGCAATGTTGCTTGCTCGTGGTGTGGCTAATGCGCTTTTTGAGACGGAAGGGGAAAGCAGCTATTGTCAAAGCCCATTCAGGACACCTGYAAGCTCTTACGCTCTTAAGATAGATCTTAGACGGCAACCAAGTCATTCACGGGCTTTGCGGGAGCACTGTGCTGGAGGCAGCTGAGCTTGCGTGCGCTGAGAGCTGATGTGCAGGGCTCGGCTCCCCCGAGACAAATCCTCCTCCGTCCATAGTTATCAATGCAAAGTTATCTCATCTCCCTGAAAAACCAGTGCTCGGGGCTATTGCCTTCAGCACAGCGGTGCATAAAAGCTTATGTCCATCCAGCGCTGGTTATCTTCCTTTTCATGGGGTAGATAGTCAGAACTGACCATCTTCTGAAGTCAGGTGGAGGGAGACGCCTTCCTGCCATTGGAAAGCGGGGGGACAGGCTGTCCCCCCTGCCTTTTCCGGAAGGAAACACCGCGTTGTTAGACACCGATGCCAGCAATGGCATCAGCAGCACGCTTCATGGGGGAAACTCAGGAGAGGCAAAGAGGAGGTACCAGGGTTGGAGGTTGGAGGTCCTCCTCAGCATCGCTGCCTTCCTGTGCCTGAGTGCTGCTAAGGAGGCAATTAAAAAGCAAAAGGAGCCTGATCCTGCCCAGTTCCACCTGCACAGTCTCGCTCTGCAGCTTTTGAAGGTAACGCCAGCCTTCAGCAGGAGGAAAGCACAGGGTTGCAGAGTTGGTTCCCTACTCTAACGTGTCCAAATTTACTATAAAGTGATGCCCTCAAACTATTGTGCGACATTATTTCTTGTGGTAGGCATTTTAGTTGCATTAACCTGTGCCAGCAATACAGTACAGAAAAGATACAAATTACTAAACTTTGTTATTCCAGAACAACATGATGGAGGCAGGAGGGGACATAACCACCTACCTGGAAGGATTTATTGAAGCCCTAAAAAGCAGCAAAGAGAGATCGAAGGAGAGACTAATAGCCCAGAAGCTGCAGAAAATCCAGGATGCCGGAAAGTCATGCTTCAGGTGGATGGTACGTTTGGGTTGGATTTTCTGCTTGCTATTTTATGTTGTTTAGTGACTATAAAAGACACTGTGGTGTTTGTCCTGATTGCCTGACTAAAGCACGCGGCTGCCTCCCGGTCGGGTGGCCGATGGGAGCAGTTTCCAGCCAGCAGCTGTCACTTGGCCATGGTGCCTCCTCTGCTCTGCACTGCTGTGCTTTGCTGTGCTCACCTCTTCCCGATGTCCCCTTGCTAAGAGCAAGGCCACCATTTAGCAGAGGTGCCCCGGTGCAGGTGGGGACCGGAGCCCCCGGCTGCTGCCCCAGCCCCAGGGGCAGAGGCTGCTCTCGCTGCGGGATGGCTGCACTAGATGCAACTTGATGTCCCACCCCATTGTCTTCCTCAGAGCCTTCATGGTCTTGAAATCAATTATTAAGAAAAAAACTACAGTCAGGGAACAGAATGCAACTTCTGTGTCCAGATTCTGTTCTTTTAACTCTTCTCCTTTCTGTCTGCCCCCAAGGGACAGGACTGGGAGCCAGTGGAAGAGGAGGATTTTTTCAGTAATTTGGAATATTTATTAAGGTTCCTGAATCACAATGCCCTTTTGGAGGAAACAGTGTAGTCTTCAAAGAAGTTTGAAGCACTCCTGGTCCAGCCTGCCAGGAGACCTGAGCTTTGCATATCCTCATTTGCCTACCCTTACTCCAACGAGCAAGGCTATTGGGAGCTATTATTTATTCATGTATCTATTTGTATTTATTTATTCTATTTATTTGTAGAAACAYCAAATTATTTATTTTTATAATGAAGAAATGTAATAATTATTTACTTAAGGAAACTGCTATTTAATGGTGTGTGAGRAGGATCTCTGTGTATCCAGTTTTGGATTTGCTGTCACACTATTTCTCTAGCACACTAGCCCAAGCCACAGCCCCAGGGCTCGGCTCTGCATCRCCCGAGTGCTCTCAAAGCCGGGRCAAAACSACCCCATGGGATGGGGAYGGGGGCCATGGGTGCCAGGCTGGAGATGCTGCCCAGCATCTTCACCTCCCTCTCGGCCCCCAGGACCAGCCCGGGGCCGGGACGCAGCCTGTGGCACGGCCGGATGCTGCTGGCCTCGGCTCCCCTGAGCTGCCACCAAACGTGGCCAAAGGCGGCTCTCAAAGATGCCAAATCTCAGCCAACCTTTGAAAAGACTGCTTGCAAACTTAAGGCATAGCCCACACCCACTTAGAGCGTGTGAATGTAAAAAGGACTTTCACTCACTCTTACGAGTGCCCCATAGGGATAAACTGCCTAAATAAGACCTGATACGTACCATATTCTATTTATTTTCAACCAACTGAAGTCTTCACAGAATATGCTTTAATGCTGTCGCCCTCTGGCAATTTCAGCATTTTGTTCCTGCAGCTGAAGTTTCCAGATGCCTTCAGAGCAGTTTCACAGCTCTTTGGGAGGTTAGGGGCATTTTCAGAGGAGAGTCTTGTAAAAGGATGCAACTGTTACTTTTTAAATTATACTTAAGTACTTATATTAACTGAAGAATATTACTATGCTACAAACGCAGTGACAATCATTTTAAAATGTAAAAAATGTGAAGTGCAAATTGTGGAAACATGGCTGTTCTAACAGCTGTGTGCTGCCAATACATCAAATATATGTTTTTTACACTTAAATATTTGGGAAATTTGTATGCAGAACTCCATGAAATGTAACCAAACTCTAACAGAACTTATGCAAAATAAATCTCTTGCACAAAGGTGTAATTCTACTTTTTTATTTTGTGATATTTTATGGTGATTTAAGGAGTATTCCATCTAAAAAAATTTCGATAGATTGAATCAGGGTCTTCTAGTGGTGAGGTTTTGACAGTTTTGGGGGGGGTTCTATTCAGAAATACATAAGCTGATCATATGCTCTATAGATGATTGATACCCCTGTGTAAAAGATCACCATGAGGTCCAGATACCACCTAAGACCACTTGTGTTTTCAAATTTGGGTGAAAGTAGCACTTAAATAGCGAGTCAGGATTTTGTTTCTTTCTTTGCTCTCACTTCGTGGCAAACATCTCACCCCTGCATCTTTCCTTTTCCACCCGGTTGGATATTCTGATTTCAGGAAGATTCACCCATAGAGAAGAAAGGAATCATTTAGCAAACAGCCATAAAACCCCTATTTGGGGCTGGATGGGGGAGCAGCGCTATCCCGCAGCTGCGTCTGTGTCCCCGTGGACCATCGGGGTTGTCGGGCACACACCTCCCCCCCGAGGGGATTCTCCCACTGGAATTTCACCTTCAGGAAGCAATCCTAGCCCAGCCCATCATCTTTACCTACTTTTGCAGGCATCACTGAGCACCTGAAAAAATTTCCCTAAATACCATGATTCATGGAGAATTTAGCAGACAGCAGTGTTTGTGCAAGCCGTGGTGTGCCTGTGGGATCCCCCGAACACCACACTGCCTGCAGGAAAGGGYGGGTTGAAGAGGCTGGGAAATCCGTTCTGGGATATACAGGGATTCCTTAAGGCAACTAACATGTCTGAAGAATTAGCTAATGTTTTTAATAACAGCTGAAGAGGAGTTTCTTGAGGGTGGGGGAAAGCAGACACGGTAGTCATCGTATCAACAGGGAGGAAAAAAAACCCAAGGGTAGGTTCAGTCATCATCACCCTGCCTCCCCAAAATAGTCAAGAATAAAGCATTAACCACTACCTACAAAAATACAGAGTGCATAGAAAAGGAGGTTCAACATTTTTAGTGGCTTTGGGTCAAAGCAGCTCATCCTGTGAGCAGGTGAGAGGGCAGAAGGAGGGTGACACCGGGTATATCTGTGCTTTGGGACGGTGCCCGCGTTGCCCGTTAGGACAGCCTCGTGAGGGACCCGAGGGGACGTTCTAGCCCCATCTCCACAAGGCTGGCATACAGCCTGCTGWAAAGCTGGTCTTAAAGGGTAGTCAATGGCCTCCAGCTCAAAGGCTGAAAGCTCTTTGGAGAGCTGGATCACAATCCCACATACTGCATCCAAAGCTGCTCTCTTGCTTGGAATTGGGTGCGAAAGAGGGGAACAGTTACAACCTTCCAAGGAGGAAAGGGGCCACGACCCTGTGGCATGCGAGGGGAAAGCATGGCAAAAGGCTCAGTTTGCTTCCAAAGCAAATTTTACATTTGTTAGCACAAATCTCCTGAGAGGAAGATAAAGCAGCGGGCCAGGACTACCGGGAGATGCTATGGACCATTGCTTATGGTGGGGAAAGGTTGGAAAATGGTTCCCTTAGAGCGGGCTGAACCCGCCACCATCGCTGCTGGGTGCTTGGGGAACGGCAGATACACTTAACCCCAGACACTACCTTCCCTATCGCTTGTTAAAATGCTCTCTGTAGACAAATTAAATTGCTATCACTATAAACCAGGTCATCTCACCCAGGCAACTCTTCGGTTTCCTAGGCTGGGGTAAATCACAGAGCGGGCAGCTCACCTTGCTCCAGCTACCGCGCACGCTCAGGATGTGCTGAGGTTTGGCAAGTGTTCCTTCTCCGAAAACGAGAAAATAAAGATCTGCCTGCAACTAGCAGTGGCCGTTCTCTAGGTGGCAGCCCTTGCTCGTTGCATGTCCCTCCAACGCCGCCGGACCGACGGCGCGAGCCATGAGGAGAAGGAGGGCTGCCAGTTTGTTACTCACTCAGGCCTTTAATCAGCTTTTCTCAGTATTACTCCAAAGAGCTCAGAAGTGTCATAGAAAGGTGACGGAAGATTTCAGACTAGCTGTTTTCTGAACGAGCCTGAAAAAGGGCTTGTGTGCCTCAGGTTCACCTGCAGCACTCCAGCTAGACCGTCCCCTCTACAACAAACTCCCAGTCTTTAACGTTCATTATTTTTTCACTATTTTGAAGAATTTTGTGCGCTTGCTTGCTTATCCCAGGTTCTCAAAACTTGGAACCCCGTTGGAAGGCCTTCAGCTGGTTACAAATGTGAGCAGTCCTGTTTATAATGTCTTTGTTATAAACCATCTTTTTGTTACCAAAAGTCTACAGATCAAAAGGGTTTGATAAAGTACAGCAGATTCTTGCCTCTCATTACAGAAAAAGCTAAAAGCAAACCAGCACGGCTGCAACCGTACCAGGCCTAAAGCCCCTCAGAAGATGCTGGCTGTGAGCAGGAGTCAGTGCACGGGCGAGAGGACTCGGTACCTACATCCGGCCCCTGCAGCATCGCTGAAAGGTGCATCCTGTGCACAGCTGCTTTCTTTAAGCTTCAGCCTATCGATAACATCTTGCTACTTCTCTCCAGCAGTTTTAAAGCTATTTGACATTAAGTCAGGGTATGTTTTCCAAGTGGGTGAGTATTAAAAGGAGCAACATTGTTCCAAATGGTATCTGGTGTGAAAATCATTCAATAAATGGATTTAGTAGGTCCCAGTATTTGCCTAATGGCTTAGATGAATGTACAGCCTACATAGTGGTTTGCATCTGGTGAATCTGGTTATTAAATCCTCATACAGAATAAGATGGTGTTTGAACCTCTTGTCAGCAGCTTCCCCTGGGGCAAATGATCCAGACAGAAGCGGGAGAAGGTAAAGGAGGGACTGTGCTGCCTTCTCCTCTCCCACCTCCAGCGGTGAGGAGCAGAACAGACTCCCTAGTGTTACCAAGAGATATTGAAGTTTACAGAGGAGAAACTACAGAGATATCTTTGCTGGTTTTTTACATCTTTCAGTGTGTCAGTTTAGCACATTTAACCATTCATTTTAGTGGTTCATTTTAATCAACTCTACCTCAGGTTGTTGGTTGAAAAGAGCTTGCAGATGCCAAATGCTACTTGCTCTCCTAACAGCTTGGTTGGGAAATGAGGGGGCCTGGACACCAGAGAACCAAGAGCAGTTTGATACTAAAAGTTTGCCCTTTGAGAGAATGATTCAGGCCTTTCATCAGACAGCATGAATCAAAGCAGGGTTGGAACGTGCAGCGATGACCATCACTTCCCATGTGGTTGTTGCTACAAGAACCTTTCACATAGCACTGGAAAGGATAAATCCCTGCTCTGCAAACTGGAGAAGTTAAATGAACAGGAATAACATGGCCATAGTTAACATGCAGACTTGTATTTTCTAATAGGGACAACCCTGATAGAAAAAACATATCTAGACAAAAAAAACACATCTAGACAAAAACTTAAAACATCATCCACTCTCAATTTTTCATATTACATTTAGCAGACTACCCAAAGTGAAATGTACCCCTGACTCAACAGCAAAGATTTCCCTAATCAAATCTGGTAAAACCCATCTACCAGTTCTGCACTTCGTCAGACATTTTCTATGAAATACCTTATCTAACAATCAAATACAGATTTAGAACAGAAACTGGGCCATATGGGAAATATTTAGGCCAGACCCTCAGCTGGCATAGGTTGATAGGGATATTTGCAAAGTTCTGTGCTGATGTGCTCCAGCTGAGAGTCTGGCTCTTCGCTAACCCTTTCCAAATAGCACTTGCCAAGCGTATTTCTTCTGGCACTATAAAAGGACTTCCTTACAGCTCTCTGCCGGAGTCAGAGCTGTTATCGAGCGAACAGCAAGGTGAGGCAGCAAGGGCCGCACAGGCGCTCCCGGGGCAGGTTACAAAACCTCCCACCACGCTGCCAGGTGCAGGGGGGACTAATGCTGGTGATTAGTGATTTCCCTTTTCTTGGTGGCCAGAAATAATTTCTCACTGAGGACTCCCTTGATGACACTTCTTTTACTAACTGTAATATTAATTGCCATCTATCACGGAACAAATTAGATTTTTTTTTTTCTTTAGAGCTGCGTTATCTTAATGTTACCTAAGCCCTGGCTCTGCGATCGCTCTGGCAATTTCACTCTCCAAATAACAGAGTTATCTAGAAGTGAACTCCCTTGTGCGTTTACTCTGCTCTCAGCTGATTGCATTGAGGAGAGCCGCAGCCCTCCGAAAGCTGGGGAAAACCTGGCTCCCCTCCTGCGGGCACGCCAGGATCCCACCCTGCAGCACCCCTGACCGCGCCGCTGTACGATGCTCCACTGTCATTTCAGCCCTTCTCCCCACCCACTTACACGTTCCCACTTGCATATAACACAAAGCATCAATTTATCTTTGTGCAGTGCTACATAAGGGCCCAAGTATCATTAACGAAGTGAACATTTCCCCTGGGAAGGAGAAGCTGCAGCTGACAGCTAAGATTGCAGATTTGCACAGCGCCGTCATAAAAATTAATTACGTCAGGGTAAGATCCGGCCCTCACACTTACTAATTACGATGAACAAACCACCTGTTTGTTTTCTTTTCAGGTCAAAGAAAAGATATTTGCCACAGAAAAGTAGTCAGTTTTGCAAGGCTGCTATACACGCCTGTGAACCCCCTGCTCCCACGTGCCTGCCCAGGTCACGCTGTAGAGATGTAGACGATTGACCAGGTCCTATGGGCTCCATCTGCGGCTGATATTAGCTCCAGAGGTGCCGATATCTTTAAACTGCAATAATTTGCCGCAATACAGGATGTAGTCTCATCTGATGGGAAACAATCAGCTTCACGGCTGTGTTACTACAGGTAGAATAATTTCCTCAGATATTAATATGTTCTTCTTTTACGATACCTTGCACATCATTAGTGCCCTTGCACATTGCTCTTGCTAGCCTTGAAGCTTTGCTCTGGAGTTAGAGGCTTTAGAGAGTTTACCAGAACATTAACTATAAATGTTTCTCAAATCAGATATGCCACTAATTCAACTGCTCAAGTTGTTGTTGCTTTCCTATTTTAATGATTTATGAATGAGATAAGATAGTAATCACATCCCGCACGTACTCAGCTTCTCTATATAAGCGAGCTTAGTGTCTGCCAAGAGAGACGAGCTTGAATTCAAAGCCCATTTCAGATAAAAAGAGTCGAGCTCCCAGATACAACACCTTGAAAATGTATCTTCACTTGTTCTTGTTACTATTTAGCTCTGGGGTGTCCAGCTACTTTCTTCCTCCGAAGGAAATGCCACATCGACAGAACAAGACTAAATATGCAATAATTGATGAAATGCTTTGCTTACTTGAAGCTGAAAAAGAGTCCATAAATGTAAATAATTTTCCCCTTCCCCTGCCCCAGATTTGCTTTTTGAGATGATTTGTAACTAACAGATTTCTATCGTTTTCAGGTGCAGTTCCTCAAACCGCTTCACATACAGGTAAGAAGCTGTTGTTTCCTATTCTATTATTATCAGTCAGAGTCTCCAAAGGGAACTTAAAGTGTAACCTCTGGTATAGCAGGTCTGAGAACATTTAAAGGCAAGATGTAAAATACTGGYTGAGATGGGATTGCCAGCTGGGCAGGGAGGGAGCTCCAGGGMTCGACCTCATTCCTGGCCACTTAGAGGCAATTGTGCTCCTCTTGCTGCCCCAAAATACCGACACAATGCCATATTTTTAAAAGATTACGTGAATGTGGCTAATAACTGACCATTTTTATTGCAAAGCTCCCAGTTGTAGTAGTTATGAAGACTGTACTTACAACATCATTTCTTAAAAGAAGGTATAAAAAGGAAATCAGATAAAAGAAATTAAGATTTCCAGAGAAAAATAACAGTTGGCATATTTAATATGATTTATCAACAGTTCTTTTAAGAAAGAGAAGCTTTCTGCTTGTAAACTAGAACACTATTTACTTTCCTTTTTTCTCCTAGAACCAAAGTTGCGCACATAGTAACACCAAAAAATTTATTCACGAACTAAACAAGATACCCACGTGTATGTGTATGAAGAGAGTTGAAGCGGACTTGAAAAATCTAGAAAAAACCTGTTCCATTTTGAAGGTAAGCTTTTACTATTTATTTGATTAGACTTTCATATTTTCTGGTAGTTATGCATTTATCCAGGTTTTTTACACCCGGTGATTTTGTTTAAATGCCTGGTAGCTCACACAGACCCATGGCGAGCAATCCAGCAGCTGGAAAGCCATGGTCCCTTCTCCAGCCGGGAGATGCTGCTGCAGCTACTAGACTGCACCAGTCACCTTCATTTTTGCAYAGGATGGAGGATAAGGCATGATTCTTTAATTGAATCTATAGATATGCTGAAAAAAAATATCAGGAGCTGTCCTTATGATTTTAAAGAAACCACCAAGCTTCCCTGAAGGTTAATTTCCCCAAAGGAATTAAAGAAACATTAGTGGAAGTTGTTCAGTGACTTCACTTGTCATTTAACTTCTTGCTCACTTTTTAGTAAATTCTAATTCAAAGTTTTGAGATTTGTTAGCAAAGAAATTGTTCCTCCTTTTTAATTGTGGACCAGCTGCAGCCTCAAGGGAGGTTCTCGAGGTTTGTCTATCATGCACAAATTCATTCYTAGATGAACTATATWAATATAGTTCATTTAGACCTGCAGTAATGAAGATTATTAGGTGCAATTAATAATGACCTGTACAGCTTGCCCTTCAGGAAGAACAGGGCAATTAATAGCAGAAAAGATACAGACCAGGAATAATATAAAGGAATCCGCCTTTTGAATACAAAAGAGAGAAAGACGGAGAAAATAAGGGAAAAATAGGGTTTGCATGTGTTCTGCCAGTGGCTGTACTTGCAGCAAGGACTGTGCTTAGACATTTCCCTGGAACAGAGAAGCAGGCTTTAGGAAGAAAACCAGGTTTGCATCTATTTGCTAATTACTGCAGGTTGCAGAAGAAACCATGTCTAAATCTATCACCTAACCAAATGCATGCTGAGCTCCACACTGCTGCGACTGGATCCTCTTCTGCTCAGCGCTAAGAACAAGCGTGGTGTGATGTTGCTGGGATCCCGCCGTGTGTCCCGCACTCCCTCTCTGTCCCCAGATTTGGATATTTTGAGAGAAATGTTTGGACCTGACTGCCCTTCTTCCAGCTTGGCAGATAACTCCCCTGCCCCAAAAAACAATCCAGAAAAATCTGCAGTACTGTGAATGTCAAAGACGAATAGCAAGGTCTTATTTCACTAATGATTTGTAAGAATTGTGTGAAATGGTTTGGGGCTGGTGAAGGTCAGCTAGTCGGCTTCATCCTCCGTCCCAGGGAGCTGAGGAAGCCACAGAAAATGTGCAGAACTTGGGTGGAATTCCTCCGTAACTCGTGCATCAGTATCTATTCTTTTCCCTTAGAAGTCTTCATCCAATGACAAAAGGTGCTTAGAGACGGCAAGAACAAATTTCTCACGATTTAAAGAGAGTCTGGAAGAATTCTTGAGATGGGTCAACGAGAAGCAGGACTGCAGCAACATTGTGAGAAGTGAGTCGGGTTTGTACCCGGACGGCAAATGCAGCTGCCCTGACCCGTGGAAATACCGCAAAGGCTTGCTCTAGGGAAGAGCCGCCCGGGCAGCGAGGAGGGTGGGGGGGAAGGGGGGGAAGAAATGGCTGCTACAAATCAGTCTTCGCTAAGTGTTAATGCAAATAAGTGAATTAAAATTGTACACAGCAATTAAAACTTTGAATAACAAGCACGGCCAAGTATTGTCATTTATATCATGCACGGTTATCAAACATGAAATGTCGTTATGTCACCAGAGATACGTTTGAAATTCGTGTGGTTTTTGCACAAGGGGACAGAAAACCCAACCCTGACCCACAGACCATGAGACCATTCAAATGCTTTGGGGACTGGGGCCAGGAAAGGGTTCCCGCAGATGGGTGCTACCAGGCGGCTTGAGGGTCAGTGGGGATTTACGGGACCCAGCACAACCCCGCAGAGCAATCCCTGGGGAGAGAAGAGACAGGACACCCACCGTTCACACCGTCTGCTTTAACCACCCAGCACCAAAATCATCGCTTTTAGGTTCTACCGGTTTACGATGAGCTTTAACGTGAACCCGACCAAATAAACCTTGAGGTTTCATGTGCCTGCCACTTCAGTCGCAGTATCTTCTCCCAGCATAATGAATAGCTTTTGCTTTGAATTTTTCTTTTTTTTTCAGTATACAGCATTTATACAGTTTATGACTAGATCCAAACTGGTGCTGAATCACATGCTTTAAAAAAGATACAGAGCATAATATTCCTTGCATGAGACCTCGCATACCTCTGCGCAAATCAGCACAAACCAGGTGCCAGATGCTGCTTTTCTGATACATATTTTTATCCTTGCAAAACAGTCAAGTCTTAGGCAGAGACATAAAAGGGAAGTTTTWAAGAAATGCAAGCTAGCGGTTAAGAACAATTCTGGCCACAGCAATACCAGTACTCCCAGCCTGCAATAACAATACCAAGGTACCAGATAGAAGAGGTCATGGATGGTGGGTCTCCCAAGGGTTGCTGGCCTGACGCCTGTTTCCATGCAGCAGTGATATGGTGGGATTCGCAGGCACCACAGATTTCGAGGGTTTTGTCCTCAAGACTTAGAGAAGATGGGGGAACCCAAACTGCTGACTTCTCTAAATACAGATAGAAGTACAGTTTGCCAGAAAGGCAAGCCAGAAGACAGTTGTCATGTACCACAATGAGTCTAGCTGGTATCAGTTAAAAATCCGTAGTTCTTCTAAGCCCAGCAAAAGGYTGAGACAGGAATTTGAAAACATGACAGAGTCATCAAATGGTCTTCTAACTCAGAAATGTCGCAGATACCTGTTTGCGAGATAAATCTTATCTTGGTGCTTAGACCTTTGCTACTGCTGAACACGCTTCACCACCCTGGTACTCACAGCCTACCTAACGTCTATGGGTTTTAGACAAGGATTTGTGTTGAAGTCACTATCATGGAAATGACTTGTCATGAAAGTAGGATTTATCACACATGTAAAACCAGATATAATTCATATACACACACAATTTCCCTTAATGCCTTAATCACTAACCAATATCCAGTCTAGAGCGGGATGTCAGAACTGATTTTTGCAGATGACTAAAAGGTGGTAAGAGGGAGAAAGAGAGACAGCATTTGTAAGTCACGTGGAGCAAAACCCTGTCCTATTTTTGTGCTTCGGTCCAAACATGGGGTGGTATGGGTCTTGGTTTAGCTGTCTGCATCCTTCTGCATCCCATGCAAGACGAGCGCTTTGGAAACACCCACATCGCAACGATCTTTGAAAATTGAAATGAAATGATAAATTGACAAAGCTCAAAGCCTATGAAAACATTTGAAGTACCAACATGATTTGAATTACAGCAGGGTTCTGAAGTGCCATATTCCAATAACCAGGTAACGGATGAGTTTTTGTGGTTGTGCATGGAAGGATGGGACCTACACAAGAAACAAACCTGCTGAATTACTGTACTTGAATTATTCACAGCACATACAGTAAATGCAACCAACCACTAACCTTCTACTCGGAGCAGCTGCTGAGTAATATCTGAATTTGCTCATATATTCAGCTCTACCTCACCTTCCAGAAGACTTTAAAAAGCACCAGGCTTAAAACAAACTACTTTTAAACTGGATATCTTCCAATATTTTTCATTCTTGAAGCCACTGTTTAATGTTACTTACCTGTGATTTTACCTTMGTCCCAGGGTTTTACTTGAGGGGATGCAGCTCCCTCACCCGCCCAGGGAGAAATTGTTCATTTCAAAGAACAATTCCATTTAAAAAACAGAAAGCAATTGAAGAGCACTTAGTTTAGCTTCACGTACCCTAGAGGTGAACAAAAGTGCTCCTGTCCAACCCTATGAGAAAGAACAGATCAAATCACAAAATTTTCTGGAGCTGGCCTGTTCAAACACACACCTTAAGGGCTGATCCCTATTCGCAGGATCTCATAAAACCAGAGACAGCTACACCAGTCAGTGTATGAACTGGGATGGTTGACAGAAGAGTAGTGTTATCATGAGAAAGACATTTATTCTGCAGGAGTCCATGATTTTAAGGAGTTCGTAGAGGAGAACGTCTTTTTATTACCTCCTGTGGTCAGGTTTGCTGAGATACGTTTGGGTTTTTTGCTGAGCAGCCAGCCTGCACCAGCAGCTCCTCCAAGGTATTAACTTTAATGTAACTCAATTTAACTTTCACAATTCTGAACATGATACTTGGGCTTACCTTGGAAACTGTGGTGTCCCATTGACTTGATCAGAAAGCCCTGTAGCACCCCCAGCATGATTCATATCTGTTTTTTTAAGTTTGTAAAGACGGGAAAAAAACCCCACCTACTATACCCACTCTTAACTCGAGGTCATTACCCCTGTATAGATGTTGACTTTTCAATATATCTACTTGCAGCCCTTGCATCAAGCAAATGAAGAAAAGGAAGCAAACTCAGAATTAAATCTTGATCATTCAAATTAGGTAGGTAGCAGCATTTTCCTCACCAACTTTATGAATACATTTATTTTGAATTTACAGAATTTCCCATACGGGTTTCCTACACACGTTTCCCTTTCACAGCACCAAGTAGGGCCAGGCCACTTCTGCCAGCGCTGGCACGACCCAAGATAACTCCAGATCRTGACAGTCAATGTTTGTGTACCCAGTCTTCTTCCCCCACGATCTCAAATTATTTGTGTAATGAAAAATACTATTTATTTCTGAAAACTGGGCCTTGGTTTTGCTCATAGACCACCACGGCTACAATGCACAGAAACGCTCCACCACTCCAGACAGGGAAAATTAAATCCCAGCTCATTACACAAGGCTTATAGATAAAACACTCAATAACTTAACCTCAACTTGCAAACTAGCAAGATACTTGTGAGAATTGCAAAAGAGAAATATAAGGCGATCTCRCCACTTACTTGCGCACAGTTTCACGTTCTGTTTCATCACCACCTTCTTTCCAGGGGTTTCCAGACCACACGCGAGAAGTTTCCGATATTCAAATGGAAGCCCCTCTGATATCCCCTATTACCGCCCGTGTGACACGCTGTGGATACACAGCTTTGGGATCCCGGGGGAGCGGGACATAATGTCACACACCCGCCGGCTCCAACACGCTCATGGGGTGCCAGCGGACAGCAGGGCCTGACCCGGCGCTTCCCTCCTTGCCCACACGCAGCCAGCTCCTGCCGTGCATTGCCAACCCTCACAAGCACGAGCAAGAGCAGCTGAAACATGGGGTAGCACGTTCAGAAAACGTCGCAGGAGGTTTTAACTGGAAACAGGCAACATCACAAATTTCTGTTCTGATAGATGAATCAGAATTTGGGTGCAAATTACAAATCAAACTTCAGCTGCTGCACTTCCAATGCTTGCCGGATGAACATCACAAAACATGGCAATTAGAGGACAATTGGGCCTTCCTTTACTTYCAGCTTTCTCACATTGCCTCAAAAAATCAGGTAAACGATAACCAAGTAAGACTTTCCCTGAGCCTGCCCGTAGTTCACGCCAGTTAAACCCCACAGCTCACGCGCGGGGTARCGGAAAGGTTTGCAACAAGTTCACAGCTCCCGATGGTGGGGCCGAGATGGCCATGCCCTACAAGCCTCAAGTCATCCACAAACTCCTCAAGATCAAAGCCATACTCGGCTACTCTACAGGGTGAAACAACCAAGCAAAACTTAGCAAACGAGCAAAAAATTAATACCGCCCCAGCRTCTTTTAAGGTATCAGAGTATGTATCGTGATAAAACAACTGAAGCTGGGCAAAGCGTTTMAAAATAAAGACTCTGATGCAGGTTATATTTCATGTCAATGCTTCTGTGGAAAAAGGAAGAGGCATAATTTAGGATGATTACTAATACCATTCAGTAATCTGAAATTGCTTGTCGAAGCCCTCCTGCTCCCAGTTATATTAGAGAGAAGACCCGCACAAGACTGGCCCTCAGGATTTGACCCAAAGGAAACACAGTCAGATAACTTCAGCATGTAAATTATTTCTTTCCACGACTTTATCAAAGAGTGGGGAAATACAATAGGCACTGAGGTTACAGTACCTGCTTATCATAGCTGAAATATTTTGKTTTTTTWTTTTAAAGATACACAGAGCTGTTAGCCACATCTTTGAGTCACGAATGCCGTGAGCTGTAGTGGGCAAAGAATATATTCTTATTAAAAGAAGCCACACCCTCCTCTAATAATAATAATAGCACTAACTACAGGACAGAATGGAAAAATCATTTTAAAATACCATRTTAAAAAAAAAGTCAATGGAAGAAATGGCAAGTATTAAATCATTCGTTTGAGCTAACGGCCCATCAGTAATCCATAGACTAGAAGTATGGTTACCATTGACAGTAACCTTATGTAAAAGGTATAAAAGAATTTATTTCCCAAAGACTTGGGATCTACAGAAACACAATTTAATTCTGGTCAGAAACAATCCTGAATCAACCTCACYCCTCTATATCCAATTTCCTAATTTATTTGAATCTTCATCCAGACTTTGAAGCTTTTTAAGTACAATGCTCTGAGTGTTCTCAAAGGCAATGGAAAAAAAAAGAAATCTGGATATAATATTCTTGGCAGCAGCACAATCTTCATTCTAACAACTTCCATAAGTATTGGGCTCTCATGTCTTGAAGCATATTTTATCTGTGATACACTTCAAATGCAAGGTTTTTAAATGTTTATTACTTGTAATTAAATGTTCCTACTCTGTCCTCATGACAGGGTCTAAACTTTCGGTGCAGGGTAGAACTCAGTAGGAACCTCCTTGTCTAAGGGCAGTTTTAACCACCTACCAGGAGCAAACAAATAAAACAGAAATAATGGGAAAGTCCCATCCCTGCCTCCCTCCCCCTCACCTATCTGTAGAAGCATCATCTGCGTTATCTCTCTGACCTGGGCTGCCGGCAATCCCCCTCTCAGATAAGCACAAGGCCCGTCCTACCAAACTGGCTGCTAAGTCAGCACTAACCCACACCTTTGGAGGCAGGTAACCTGCATCCACTCTCCATAAATCCAGACACATTACCCTTGAAAAGCCACAGTCCCCCCCCAGAACCTGCTTGCGATTTCAAACACATCAAAATAAYGGTTGCTCTTCCTCAGCTTAAATATCACCTTCGAAAAATTGCATATTTCAAACAAATTGTGAAAAAAATCAACAGCTAGAGCCACAGGTGCAAATCGTTTTCCCGGTGGCCCAAAGGCTACTGGATGCATCTAGCAAACCCCAAATTACATCATGGAAATAAGCTTACCTTTTTGCTTTGTTTTTGTTGACAAGACGCTACACGGAACAGTCTCATTTGTGATCATTTACCAAAAAACACAGCCTATGATGGGAGAGGTTTAAAAAGTATTTTAGCTTTTAAGAAGTTACAAAGGAAGGCTTATTAGCTAGAAAATAAAAAAAKAAAGGGGTGTGATACGCTGAGAGAGACCTCCCTCAGACAGAAGCATGAGATAAGGCTGTGGTTGAAGAGCCGAGCACGCAGGCAGTGGTCATTGCTGTGCCTCAGCTTCCTCTGCCGTCCAGTCTTCGTTCCCGGAAAAGCGTCATAAAATGAACTTAAAATGAACTTACTTCAGTTTCTGAGATGAATGCAGTGCTGCTGAAAGGTTGGGGACAGATAACGCTGGATGAGGAATTCTGCGTCCCAGGGATGGGTCCTGCCTTCCGCTGCCTTCCCAAACCATGCTGCCGTGACCGGGGAGCCTCGCTGCAGCGCCCGCCTGGTCCTGGTCCTCGTCCTCCCCGGGGCTGCTAATGCAGGGGAGGGGTCGGTCCTGTAGCATCAGGGCTGGTCTGCAGACTGGCAATCCAGCAGAACGTGGAAGGCAATTTCCAGAAGCTCAAAACAGTTTTCAGTTCTGCGATCTTGCCAGGATTCAGATATCAATCATCAGAAACATCCTTTATCCAGTTGTTACTCACTGAGCTCCTCGGTTCTGCAGAACACATCCTTACTCGGCAGCTCTTCCGGTTCTGTGGCTTTCCAATTACAATAGCGTCTCTTTATTTGAGTCAAAATGCATTAAAATGCAATGTTGGGTACTAACTATTTGCACAATAGTAGGTATTATTTATTTGCAAAGCTGTTTAAGTTGATGAATTTAATAATGCAGCATATTGGACAGTTACACGTCTACAAGCGATGCACATCATGTGAAAATCTTTGCTCATGACTGACACTTGCAGAAGCAAGGGCTGCTCTACCATAAAACACCACTACTATAAGACACAGTTTTAAAAAGCCTTGTAGCTGGTTCCAAGTAGTTTCTATAAGCGCTGCTTCGCAGCTGGCACAGATCTTTTTTATACTAACGAAACAATAGCTAGTAAAATTCCATTTTAATTTCCACTCCGTTTTAATGGAATTTTAGTATCAATTTCTAGATGTAAACCTCAGCCAGGCTGAGGAATCCAGCTGCAGGCCTGCAGCAAACAGCAGGAGAGCAGCTGCTGGGAAAGGACTAAGCCCTTGGAGAAGAGCAGAGTTTCCTCTGCCACGGCCTCGGCCAGCCCCACGGAAAGCTCCCACGCCGTCCACCGCCCCTTTGCCCTGGCTGCACTGAGCCACCTTGCCTCTTAACGATTTTGTTTTATCAGAAGCGTGAAACAGCTTTTTGTTGGTAACAAGCCAACACAACTGCAAGGTCCTCCTTTCCCCCGTATTCCAGGAACACCGAAACAAGCAGGGCTTAGGGTGAGCGAAGCTTTCACGGGAAAACGTCGTTAGAAGTCAGACTGGGACCTGTCTTGCTTTGATGTGCTGAACGAYGCAGGTTTCAGGTGTGCTTCCACCGCGGGATGACTCAGATCACGCCCCACAGCCTTTTCAGCTCAGGGCAACCCCACTGTGAGTTATAAAAGCTGCTGAAAGTGGGCAAAATGTCCTATATTTACTACAGGTAACGTGCCAAGGAGACACRGTCATTTCTATTCTTCCCCCCCTCTCCAAAAGGATATTGCATCAACTTGCTTTGTAGGCAGAGCGTAAGTACTGGATGCTTTGGCTTGTCCTATGGAAAATATTTTTTCTGCCGTGCAAGTCACAACTGTCACTGTGTCCTTTCACCCGGCCGTGGCTCGGGGGCACCACGGCACACTGACCCGCTGCTCCCACTCCCGAGTGCTGCACTGGCTCCTCAAAGGCAGCTGAGGGGTGAGCATCAGTCACAGGTAAGAAGTCAGGATTTTATTAATGAGGAATTTGTTTTTAATAAAGCTTAGTGTATTTTAAAGATTTCGTTTTTGTTTTTTTTTTTTTAAGTAACAGTACTTTAAATAAAGAAAAGCTGGTTTCTAGGAAACAGTTCAGCCCTGAAGCGGTCAGGCAGTTGGACTAGATGATCGCTGCAGGCCCCTTCCAGCTGAACCGCTCTGTTAATTCCTCCCTCCCAAGCACTGAACGCTCTTTCTCACACTATTCGAGCAGCTGATGCTCCGGCCGACAGCTCGCCCAGCTGGATGCCATCAGCCTCGCCTCTCCCCGCAAGGCTTTCGAGCCGCGCTTGTGTGTACGTGGCAGCCCGAGCAGGGGACGGTGGCACCTGCGCTTACAGAGGGCAGGGGACATCCCCCACGCAAGGGTGGCTTCAAAGCCAGCTGCAGTCAAGCCTGGGCAAGGGGAAGTGTTTGACAGTGCTGGCTTTGAAGAATTTCCCATATTAAAGTTTCCCAAAGAATTAAACCCAAATTGCAAACCGGTTGTGACTTTATATAGAGAAAATAAATGGGTCAAGCGTTCAGCTAACAGGGGATGTTACTTACATATTAACAGCCCAGGAAGTTTTTCTTACGACACAAGCATCTCATTTTGAGCAAAGAGACTTCTTGGCCATCTATGTGGTCTAAAACACACGAGGGATTTGATCTGGCCAATATTTAGAAGAAAAGTGGAATTAGCACAGCACTGCTAGGGTAACTCCGGGCGCATTTACAGGACCGAGCCTCTAACTCCGTCCAAACCTTGCGGTGAAGCTGCTCAGCCCCTCTGGGCTCGGTGCTGGGTCACAGGAGTTATCTAACCCCCAAATCGCTCTGTTTGCGCACTCGGCTCCGCATACCTGGATCCCGATACTGAGAAGCGCTGAGTTTTCCCACCTTTAACTGATACGGGTGGCAGATGCGGTTGCCTATATCTGTATATCAAGCCCAAGAGCATTGCTGGGGTGTTTCTTAGAGAATATTTAGTGCCTATTGGTGGTTGCTTTGAACAACATCTCACCGTGAGCTGCCTTTAGGCTATACTTCTTAGAGACAAAAAGCTTCCTCACCCGTTTTATCTGTTTTCAGCTCTTGTGATAATTTTTGTGCTAGTTCAGCAAAAAACAGATAGCTGTCACTGAATAGCCATGGAAATGGAGGAAATTATTTATTCACAGGTTAGGTAGGAACATTACACACTTGTTCACCCCAGCCTGACGGTGACGGTTCTGATCTAACAGAGGGAAAGGTATTTTACAAGTTATTTGCTGTTCCCTACAGCTTCTCTATCGCAAGGAAGGGCCGGATTCAGCCCATCCTGTGGTGTTGACTCCAGCGAGGGCTGGGAGTTATCTGCTCTGCTGGAAGCTGCTGAGAGGCCCCTGGGAGGCCCCAGCTGCTGTAGCTGGGTCACAAGCAAGAGTGAGCGATGGCAGAGGTGACGTCTCCTGTGATGGGGATGCTCCATCGCTCCCAGAAACGCAGCGGGAGCGAGCCCTGCCGTGCGAGTCAGGAGCTCTGCCCCCACCTAAGCAGCTTCTGAGCTGTGTGAAGCTTCAAGTCTGTGGTTTCCCAGGTACGAGCTAAAAATGGCTTTTAATCGTTAAATCATTTCCTCCTAACTGCTCTCCAATTCTCTTATTGACCAACAAAGGCAAAACTTCACCCTGCAAACATTTATGCAAATCTTGGATCTGCTCATCGGTTTGGCGAGTTCAGAAGGGTTTGCAGGGTAAGGACTAAATAGGACAAAAATTACATGAGATTCCCAACAAGAGAAATCCCACGGCTGAAGGCACYGGTGTGAGCTTGTGTCCCAGTGTTTCAGAGAGCATCTGGTAAGAACTGGGTAGAGTTTGATTCCTGAYGCTGGTGCACTCCAAAGGCCAGCATCATTCCACCTGAACTGCGTATTTTGGATAAGCTGGGCGTGCAGACACCCTGACCACCACYTCTGTTTGCCAAAGCTGTGTCTTGCAGCTCTCCCCTTCTGTGTTCCAACCAAGAAGGGAAACGCTGCTGTCGGGCCCTGGATTTCTTGTTTTTATTTGCAGAATCAGCGTTATAATTTAAATGCTTTCTCTCCCCCTGTTTTTGCAAGAGGGTCACAAATTGCTAGAAACAAAATCGGCCGTAGTAGCTCAGAGGCCAAGAGACAAGCACGACTGGCACCAGCAGCAGCCATCGAGGTCAGCACCGGCAATGGGGAAAGGAGAGTCGGGTGAACACGTGCTGGGTTATTCTCCTAACTGAATTATTGCAGAAACAAAGGTTTGGTACTCACAGGAGTGATTCTCCCTGACGCTTTCACTTGTTTCTGGAAGGTATAAAAGCTATTCAGCTATGAACATTTTCACTCATCTTACTTGTAAAAAAAACCAAAAAAACCCRACTTAACAGTAAGGTCTAGTGGCACGAAGCAGAAATCTACCTCACAGAAGCAGACCATCCTGCCGCATCACCCCGTCGCTCATTAGATGCAGCTGGGGACCAGTGTGCTGCCCCAGCCTTTGGTTTTGCTGCCGGTGACCATTGGGGTCAAATCAAAACTAATAAAGATGGAAATATTACTCTGAACTCATGTAAAAGCACCCGCTGGCACCGGCTCTGTCCCTGGGAAGTGCCGGCCGAGGGGTGCCCGGTCAGCGCCCAGCAGCGCAGGGACCAGGCGKGCATTACGCGCTGCTGGGAGCTACGAGACACGGCTCGGCTCGGCTCGCCGAGGGGGCAGGCGGAGTGAGCACAGCCTATGGCCTTCGGCTGCTGGCCTCCGCCTTTAAATGCACCCAAAGTTGTACGAATGTTTCTTGTGTACCACTTCAAAACCAAGTACAGCTTGCCATTTCCTCTTTCCTGTGAGYAAAACCACGCTAGTTATCTAGAAAATCCAAGTTATCATTTATGCAGAGCAAAACACACAGATGAAAAACCACAGCAATACAGCCTGTGCAAAGCTTCCGACTAAAAGTACCGGGGGGCCGGCTGTTTTTCTATCACAGGCAACACAATCACAAGTGAGCTCTTCTGGGAAGGAGAATTCAAAGATGGGAGCACGTTAACAATTCAGATGCTCGGTTACAGTTCTGAGTCATTGAGCAATCTGAATTTCTATGCAGAATTAATGCAGAAATTGTTTCTTTTTAATGATCTACATGATRCACAAACTCTTTCTTGCTTGAATGTGACGTAGTAGGACGTTTCCAGCCAGCAACAGTGCCCAAAAGCATTGACGACGCTGCCATACCCGGATGGCTCAGGTGTCCCTGAGCTCCCCCATATTCTCCCAGTCCCCAGGGATGGCAAGTAAAACTCTACTGGATGCAAATTATACTTMAACTACATTAAGCAGGCAGGTAGCAAGATCCGCCCTTTCAAATATAAGATGTTTTCCACAGAGAGACAGATACTTCATTACAAGTTGAGCAGACTCAGTTAAACAGAAACTCCTTCTCTCTGTTGTTAAAAGACTTGGTCAAATAAGAAAAGGCTTCGAGCATTTGTGCCAACGCTTTCTCAGATTCTCCTTATCCACAGGAGCAATTCTCATTAATGTTCTTACTCATTTTTTTCAGATAAATCCAACAGGTGCCTATACCCCATTGACATACTCTTTGGCTTATTTGGTGTCCATAATGCTGCCCAAAATGAGAGCAAAATGCAGATTTTCATCCATTCTTTTGGATGCAAAAGACGGCGATCTCACGGAGGTCCCCCCTGCAGCAGGAGCGAGACCCCCCTCCCTGCCGGGGAGCGAAGGAGCCCCCGCAGCTCCCCCGTGCACGGGGCCACCCTGGGGCGAGCACCCACCCACGCAGCCCCGAAAAAACGGCAAAACCACTCTGGCAATGCACTTACATGCAGGAGAGCCCACAGCCCGTCGCCTCTGGCAGCCTTCCTCCTTAGGGTGCCTTTTCAAACCACGGAAAAGCAGCTCGACTGTGCCTTCGGCAGCTTTGGGAGGGAGCGTGGGGAAGGTGCGGGGCAGCCTGCCCAGCTGCATCCCCCAGCCCCCGGGATCAGCGAACCCACCACCTGCGCCTTCCACAAAAACATGAAGCGTGACGGTCATTGGGAGATTTCAGCGGCGACGATGCTCCTGCCGACCCGCTGCTCCGCTATACGAGACCAGGTCCCGTAACATCTGCATCCCCTGCGCTGAGCACCAGCCCTCCCGCACCCGCTCGTGCCCTTCACCGGCTCCTGCTAACCCGGTGCTCTTGCTAAGGCTCTGAGCCAGGAGCACCCAGCCTGTCCCCCTGCCATGCACACAAGCCAGGGTGCTCCCCGCCATGGGGGTGTTAGCAGGATCCAGCTGCACAGGGGATCGTGCCAATTTTTGCAAGCAGAGTTCATGGGGGAGGCTGGTCAGTGAGCAGAGCCGCGGCTGGGCCGATGGGCTTGGTAAGAGATTTCCATCATTTATTTTGGCAAGGGTAAAACTACATGAATAAGAGCTCGATGACCTCAGCCGCTTTGGCTGCTAATTCGAAACAGCTCCCTCCCTCCTAACCCAGAGCCAGAGCAGCCCACACGAGAGCCTGAGCTGCGGAGAAGGTGGGATCCAACTGCGACCAGCTCGTCCAGAGAAAGAGCACGTGTTCCCAGCTGCTGGAGGAACKGGGGAAAGCCATGCTGGAAGCAGATGAAACCTTTGCATGGTAAAGGAGGACACCTGCAAGAGTCAGACTTGGCTCCTTCTTGACAGGGTCACATCCCAGAGGCACGTACCTCCCATGGCCAGGGTGAGGGCTGCAGAGCTGCCGYGGGCTGGGGACAGATGCAGCTGGCATCCCCTCCCCCCCGCAGACACAGGCATGTTACACATTTTGCAGTATTTCTCACACCAAAATACATGTGTGGAGGCAAAGCAAGACCAGAGAGCGTGAATAAATTAACACTTTTTAGGAGGTGACAGCCCAAGGCCACATGTGGTATTAGGGCTTACAAATTCATATACCTCACTGAGTCAGAAACGTTTCATTTGTTTGCCCTCATTGAAGAAGATTAAAGCGGAGGAAATCAATGAGGAAACAAGCAAAAGCATATATTGCAGTAGGACCTGGGAGAYATCTCGCTGCCAGCGCGCCTGGCCATGGCCGCATGCTCTGCAGAAGGCTCAGCGATGCCCCGTGGGCAGTTGTGCAGCTGGACCATGGGTGTTTGATGCTCACCAGCTGAGCACGGCTGCCACGCTCAAACAAAATCAGACAAGTGCTCCACAGCCAAAGGAACAAGCAGTCCCATGGGCCCAACTCATCTTCTCCAGAAGATGGGGTGTCAGCATCAGCCACTACTCCAGCTCCTCTTCCAGGTGATGAGTCACTTGGAGACTCTCTGTCCTGGTCTACAACTGGACGTGGGTAGAGGATTGCTGAACTTCGGGAGACCACGGCTGGGTGAGTCACTCCACCCCAGCCCAGACAAGCAGAGAAGATTCAGAAAGTTCATCACGTCCTGCCAGGTCTGTTCTCTGGTAGTCTGGATGTTCAGCGTGATACATCCAATCTTCCATCATCTTTGCAGATACAGACTACAGACACCGACAGCAATATCCTCTGCAGCTATAAGGAATGATAAAGTGCCCCGAGGCCCTAAAAGATTAGCAATCATACAAGGGGCCATTGGTATTTACTCAGCTCGCTCCTGTGTAATTTTACATCACCATCAGGCTTCAGATGTTGCAGGGCTCTCACCTCCACCCTGGAGTACGAGGCTAGAAGGGCATCTTTGAATCCAGGTCCTATTTTGCAGGTGAGGGCCTGATGCAGCAAATATTGAAGGAAAAACCACCTCCCAGTCTGGGGTCAAAGAGGTGACCCCTCCTAGATTTGGCTAGTCTATTTTTTCAAGAAAAGTGCACCAAAATGTCAGTGCAGTGAAACTCTTCTGGTCATCTTCACCTCCTGGGAGCAGAAGCACRGGGAAGCAGGAGCACGAGGATGTTCTGAGCGAGAGCCCAGCCAAGCCGGCAGCACAGCTCCACCTGAAGCCTGTCCCTTATCGCAGCAGGAGGGAAGGGGCAGCCCTCTACCCTTCTCAGGTCACAGGAGGGAAAAACAGGATCATTTCATAAACGCTACTCAGAGGTGCCCCAGAACAAACAAGGGAGTTAGAAACACCCGGGGTTACACTGAGGACACATTCAGGTCTGCCATTTCCAACCCAAGTCTTGATCCAAAACACCTGACAAAGTACATTTCTAGCCCAAAACAACATGTTGCAAAACAGCTTCACCCATGCTCTCATGTGCCAGCGAACAGCCCTACGCGGCTTTGTTTTCGGTATCTGGGCTGCATGAAGATTCACAGCACACCATGGGCAAGAGTTTGATCAGAGRTGTGAGCTGTGGTCAGTGGGCTGCCCACCCCCATCCTGCAGCCGTTCTCACATCCCTGCTGCGGCTACTGCCCACCTGCCCTAGCAGCTGGAAACTAAAACTGCAACCCCCTCCTTCCTCCCATCAGAGAGCTGGGTGTCCTTCCTGCCCTGGTTACACCTGCCCACACACAGCAACACACTGCGAGGAGAGCCCAGGTCACCGGGACCCTGGTTTCCCAGATAAGTTGCTGATGCAGTTGTGAGCCCTTGGAGCATAGGAGAAAACCAGGTTTCAAGCAAAAAMTTCTTCAGCTGTGTAGTGAGTTTTGACCCAGTTGATGCTTAACATCAAGTGAGCAGCTTGGTTTTATCCTTGACTTTCTTTCAAGGACTCACTAGAAATTTCAAAAGAAATGTCCCCAAGTGCAGTCTCTGAAAGCTGGAGAACACCTGGGAGGCCATTTCTCCCAGGGCTTTGCAAGCAAAGCCCGTCTTTGTRGCCATCCTGTGTGCAAAACGGTAAGCAGAGGTAAGTTATGGGGCATGGACTGCCTGGCTTCGCTGAAAGGACAGCTTCCAAACAGCACTACAGAGGGTAGGTGAGATTCTCTTCTCACCRGCACAAGCATCCCAGAGGGTATGTGCAAAGCATTGGGCTTAGCCTTGTGTCTTCAGGTAGTCCAACGATGGATGATCAAAACTCATAGCCAAGCTGGGGTTACTCCACAATTACTGAAAGCCTATTGTTTGTTATGGGATGCGAGAGCCATCAGCCAACTACCCGCATACATCACTGAGGTGCAAGGTACACGTGGGTTAACCATATCTTAGTGTCACTATTATTTTTGTATGATCTTCACACTCTTGTCCAAAGACACCAGAACAACGTGCTTTCTTTCTGGGCAGTGTGTCCCATGACAGTCCCCAGAAAGACCCTGACCTGCACGCTGCGTATCGCTGCGAAGTATGTGGAAGATTGGGTACCCAGCTTTGCCCTCGTGCTGCTGGCAGAGCCACACAGATGCCTCTCCAGAGTTAAGGCAATGCTGTAAACAAGAAGAAGGGAGGCTGAGACAGGAGTCAGGGAAGCTGGAATCAGATCAAACATAAGGGTTGCTGGGGCTGCACCGGTCTGGAAGCACTTAACTGGAACCATCCTCCTTTTCCGGTTCACCTCCGCCTCAGAGGGACAGGAGACAACCATCCCCAAAGGGCAGCACAGAGACAGTAACCACATGAGCATTTAGGAAGGGATTATCTGAATCACTACAGAGGACAAGTGCTGACCTCTGGTTAAACACATCCTCAACACACACCAGTCTAGGTAGTCTTTTCCCTGCAGAGGACTAAACATGTGAAATTGGTCTCTTAATTCCCATCACCTAGAGCTCACAGGTGTTGGGTTTTGGCCCTTTTCAGAGTCCCTGACAGGACAACTTCTGATCTGGGCCAAAGGAGCATATGCTGTGCTGAACCATACCCCAGCATCATCACTACTTACAGGAAGAACAGAAGGAAGAGGCTTGGGGGACAGCTATATCCTAGGCTGCCTTTTATACACACACACACCCCGGCATGACTGAAAAAAGACCCTTCCTTTTCTCACATTAGGGTTTTTATAGCTCAGCTGAGGTACACAGCTATTGTATAACATAAATATGGTCCCCCTCCCAGCAGAACACCCCCATTGCTCTCTGTCATAGCTCGCATGGCTTCCCTTACCCATCACAGCCAAACCTTTCCTCCACTCACACTACACATTTCATTCTGGGTGCCAGTTTTCCCCTCTACAGTGATTAGATAGATGATTTTCACATGTTTTTCCACTGTAACAGGAAAGAGAAGGCACTTCTAATGCAGAAAAGAAGATAAGTACTTCACTGAGTCTAYGCAGCTGAACACTTATGCTTTAGGTGATTTCCTAACCCAGTTGGAGGGCTGCATAATTGCTCAGTGACACAGCATTATGTCCACACAGTAGCATTCAGGCCAGAGGTTAAGAAACCACATGCTCCAACTGGATGTGGATTACTGGCATGGGCTGGGGGTGGTTGTTCTGCTTATGACTACATAAAAGCCACGATAAGAGACCATCTTTCCATGAGAGTTCAYATGGTACCTGCTCTCATCAGTACCTGTTACACAGAGCAGTGCCTTAAAGACCACAGCAGCAAGCTAATGCTAACAGATGTGACTCTGAAAGGTCCCAAAGCACTTCAAAGTGTCTGGCAGCCACTTGTCCACARTAAGCCTTTGTAGTGCCTATAAACATCTATACTAAGTACTTAAACCCTGTGAAATAAAGACGAGTCAGCAGTATGTCAGGAGAAAAACCATTTCAGTCTAAACAAGACTTAAGTACTCACCATACCGGTGATACACTGGCAGAAGCTCCCTATGCCTACATGGAAGAAGGCTTATTTGTTCCAGCATATGAATCTTCTTTCTTTTAGGTCTAAAAACTATCCCTTAGGCTTAATTTTAGGCTAATTGCCATATTCTGTTCATCTTCTGGAATGATAGGAGACAGAATAGGGAATATAATCTGCCAGACTACACAAACATGCCTGGGAGGTTACTGAATGCCCACAAGTCACATGTGCTCTTTTCTCTAAAAYAGCTATTATTCTTCAGATCAGATTAGCAGTAAGCGAATCTTGCACACAGCACAAAAGGAAGCTTASCATTCGAGCAGCTCTGCATCCACACTCATCGCATCCTACTTCAGGGACAGACTGAAGCAAGGTGGAAGACAACTCAGAATAGGATAGAGTTTTTCCCAGAGAAAACAAGCAAGTAAAATTATCTTAAAAAGTTCAGTATAACACAGTTAACAATGGTATTTCCCAGCCAACTACAGTATTTCAGAAGTGGAATGTCCAGATTTTTGGCCAGAGTCCTGGTGTGAACTTTATCTGTCAACATACCACGTTGACAGAAAGTCTAAGTAGATTCCTCTTCCTCCCCCTGAAATCCAAAGTGTTCCAGCCAGAGATTGTGGGTTTGGCTCATCATCAGTTCTTCTTCACATCTATGAGACTGTCATATGTTGAATGTTTTGTTACAAAGCAAAACTCCTTACTTCCTAAGTTTATGTTGTGCTGAGAGATTTTACTAAGAAAACTAGAGGTCAACAATGAAATATTCTGAACAGCCAGCCAACAACCACAACATTCAGGGCAAGCAAAGGAACACTATGAGAGATTAGAGAGCAACTATCGAGCTATGCTGTGCTAGGTCATGAAAGCTTTTAGGAAAAAAATCTTGCAATTCCTATAGCTACCTGCTATAACTGTCCACACAAAGCTTATTTACAAGACTAGATGCTCCTCTCATTTCAGTATCGTTAACAACTGGAGCTCAACAAGTCTCTGCCCAGGCAATCCAAGACCTCTCTTCAACCAGTTGTGTATGCTTAACAGAGAAATTAAAACTTTAGTGAATACATGCACTTACACGCTGCATCTAAATGACTAATCAAAGCAATAACCATTAAGTTCATAAATTCCTCACATGTAAGATTCAGGGGCACATGAACATACATTGCTAAGTCACACTGCTTTATCACCAATACAATAAATTGATGACATGTTATACCTAACATGTAAAACCCTCYTGTTCCACACGTCTATCCCAGGAGGACAGCAGGTGCATTGCTTCTAATCCTGCCTGACAGTTGTTTTAAGCATTACCTCATTCTAGCTCATTCAGTCTTTGCACAACACAGGGCAATGGAGAAGTACAAAGGAAACCAATGTTTGTCATATGACAATTACACAATCGTGTAATTGAAATTTCTTTCACTTTCTCAAGCCGGTTTCATATGTTGGTATATTAAAACTATTAACTGCYAGTCTTTAAGCAGTAACTTATGGTYGTAAAACCGTTACCATTTTTGGCTTTAAGTTCACCTGCAGTCATCCRTAGTCCCAYRAAGTCATGCCCATACCAKAAACGGCCAGTGAGAGATCTGCAGTTAATCCACCCTGCACAGTGGCATATCGATACAACAGTCAGGTACTAACAGAAAGTTTTTACATTTCTGAAATATTTGCCTATTTCTGCATAACTTTGCTCATTTCTTTTTAATTTTTTAGCAATGAACTGTCATTTCTTCTGAATWATAATTCAAAAATAGGATTTCCTTTCTATTGTAGACAACACTGTCCTCCATGTGTTGGCCTGTGACCATTACACACATGCTAACAAAGCAAAAAGGCAAAGGAGAATCTGAATCCTTGTTCAAAGGGCATGATTATTCCCAGCCTGTCTGAAGGGCAAGACAAAACCCGGCTCCAGTCTACAAAAGTAGATTAAGATTTGCTTGCAAGCMATCTTACTGCCTCCAACGGGTGTTAAGCTCTGCCACATCAGATGCTCCTGTGGTAAAACAGTGTTTCATCAGAGATGCCTACTTTTAGAATCAAGAATTGTCAAGACTGTTGAAAGTYTTGAAAGGCTTCAGATTTTTGTAACTGCTTGCATCAAAAGTAGATAGAACCCCACAAGAGAAAAGTTAACGTCACAGGGAAAGGCTTCTCATAAGTGTAATAATACTGAGATCACAGTGGCCATTGGCCCAAAACATGCAGCCTGCCTGCTCCCAGGATACATTACAGTTTCAGTACACAAATTAAACCTCTCCAGCTTCAGTAGAAGGTGCAACAGTTGTGTGTCATGTGCTGGAGCCTTAAATAAAACACTGTCCAAAACCATGATGTATTTTCTACAGAAAGAGGGCAACAAAGGAACAAGCCATCAATCAAGGAAAAAGTAAAGGCCCACTGCTCCCTAAAACCAAGCACTGATATACCTATTAAGGACACAGAATAGAGAATCACTTTATGGCAAGAACATTTATTTTTGTTTCAAAACTTGTGATCCATAGAAATACAATAAAATCAACATGTACACAAAACTTTAAAAAAACCCTTTGGTTCAAAGAAATATTTAACATCTAAATCTTCTGAGGTACAGAAGGCACAAGACCAGGCACCCAAACATACTGAATTGCCCACAGCACTGTTTGCACCACTGGTACAGAGAAAGTTGGGAGGGCAGAAGGCAGGTCAAAGGAGGATGGCAGGGGGAAACATGGAAATAACAGCAACCAAAACACAAGTCTGTGTACAATGCCATTTACTTTCTTTCACAGGTGTTACATATTTTGTTGTCCTTTTTTGGTAAAGTGCCAGGACTCTTGGAGAAAAAGATGGATCATTTCTTAGAAATGAACTGGAACAAACAACAGTAGAAAAGGAGACAGAGAAACAAAGGCCTGCAGCAGCTTGGGTTTCAGTCAACCTCTGTTCTCCCACAAGGTCTTAAGAATTCATTTCCTCTTTCGTGAAACCATTTGTTTGAAACTGTGGAACAAGGATGTGAAATTAGTTACCACCATGTACCCAGTGCATCTATCACCACAACCCAGACAGTTACTTCAAGTAAGATCTCATCTCTCAGTCTGAGGATCCCTGCTTATACTTCTCTACCCATCCAATGGGAAAGACATAGGAAGATGCAAAGGGCTGCGGAAGAAAGGATCTTCCAATTGCACAATGCTGGGGCCAACAGTAACAGAGTAGTGTAATCTGGGTCTGGTATAATTTATAGATTGGTATGCTCTGGCACTCCAGGGGAATACCTTGGAGGCTGGGAGAGGTGGGTATGGATGACATGAAGCTTGAGAAGCTTTCAGCAGTTAGCAGAAATTCCCAGTGTCCAGACATTCACATTTGTGTTACAAGGAACTCTCCTCCTTTTGCAGTTAAAACTATGCACAAATCTTTGTAGGAACAGACCTGATCCTAGTCGCGTGATAATTCAAGTCATCCTGATGCTGATACACTACACAAACCCAACGACATTCTCACTCACTTTGTGCTGTCATTGACACAAAACAAACTCACTAGAGAAGCTACAGCTGAACAATGTAGCTGCTTAATACTACATGATATTGATGGTGGGAGTTTTCATTACTGCCAAATGACTCCAGCAATTAAAATGGCAACACCCAGGATATTAAATGCTGTTATAAGGGTTCAGTATATCACCAGCTTTGCATACACATGAGCCTTCCTTCAGGTTTTGTTCCTAAAGGAGTATTACTTACCCCATTTACACCCTACTAGTACTGGGCAAGCTGCATGCCTTGTTCTATAATCACCCTCGCCACTTCTGAAAAGATTGTACCAAAACACTGCTGTTCCCTGAAAAGTGAAATCAGATTTGGATTAGTCAGAACCTAATTAATATAATTATTCAGGTTACAATAAGGGGGGGAAATGTCTATGAATTCAGCTGCAGGCTCTTATGAAGCATTTTAACATGGTCCACCACAGACAGCACATGAAAAAACCCCCTTAGTCCCACTCTATTAATTCAGCAATGTTCCGAGTAGAGAGGAGCTCTACCTCAACGCAAGTTTTTTTGTAATAACAGCTCTACACAGAAACTGYTGACATTATACATCGCAAAACAAAGGAAGCAGCCCTGCAGCCTACAAGATCAGCTACAGCTGCCTTGATACATAGCAGCCTGTCGACCAAGTTGCAAGGAACAGCACTTTGTCGCRTTAGCTGACTTTTAAATGGATGCAGGACTGTACCAAGGAAGAGACAGTAACAGGAGAGAGGAGAAATCAAGCAACACACATAAACAGACTTTACCTTCTTGGGCCATATTGCTGCCCCAAAATCTGGGAAAACTGTAGCTCCTCCAGCTTCTACATCACTCATCTGAGAAAACAAAGTCCGCAAACTCTGTCCATTTACAACGCTTTCTGTACATGCAGTCCCACAAACTAGAGTGCCCCAAGCCCTAACAAAGATTTCTACTTGCACCTCTATGAGGCACTGATGAGGAAAGGATGCACTTCAACCAGCACGAACTGCAAAAGTAACAGTACCTGCTATTGAAGGCTTTTATTTCAGCTGAAGGCTTTTGTTCAGCACTTTGTCTAGATTATATATAATCTATAGCACAAAAAATTAGCCATAAGAAGTTGTGTACCTGCAGCATTAATACACTAGTACTCTAGAACAAGGGAGAGGACTTCAGAGTAAGTCAGTTTCAAGAATTTCATTCCAGTTTATGATCCAATTAGGAAAACAATGTTAAACCACATGTTTCCTCATAAATTGAAACCATGTCTTTGGAACTGATTTTCGTAATTTAGTTTATGCATCTCGGTCAACCACTTCAAAAACTATACAAACTATTAGAAAACCTCACTTTCTGCACTGTTTCTATGCCGTTCACCAGTGATGTTATGCCACTTCAAGTGCTTTATGCATCTCAAGCTTTAATACATACAGCTATGTGACTCAAAAGAAAGGCATATGTCTTTATACTTCGCCCTTTTAYGCTGGAATGAATTTAACCCTATTAAATTCATCAGTAATGATGGGTTCACTATAAATTCTAGACTTGATCCAAAACCCACTGAAGCTCCTGGAAACAATCCCATTAAAAATAGAAAGTCTTTCCACTGATTTCAGTGAGTTTTTGATCAGATGCTAATTAAAAGAAACAAATAAGTCAGATCCAGCTCCCACCAAATTTAAACAGCCAACTACTATTAATATACTCCCCAAGTCCCCACATTCTCTATTGTAACTTGGATTTCTGTTTAAAGCAGATGTTATTACCACTCTGGTGTCCTCCTGCTTGGTACCTACAATAAAAGGGCATAAGATGCCATAGGTGCACAGGTTTTTGCCCCTTCCAACTAGAAAGCATGTGCATGCAACTTTGCAAGTTAATACCTACGTCTTAGCAACACAACCACTCTTTTTAGTAAGGGTGTTGGTACATGTATGATATGTTCTACATGGGACATACAAGGGTAAGTCACCTTTGACCATGTACAACTGGCAGAGAATAAGGTGCATATCATTCACTCTAAATCAAGGCTTGTCCAAGTCTGAGAAGCAAACAAGATACAGATAGAGACAATTCAAAAATCAAAGCCTCTTAGCAGCAGGCTATTTCACAGCTACTTATCCTATTCCAATTCTTGTTTCAGAAATTATTTCCTTCCCTGCCGTATCAAGTCAAAAGTATTTCTGGTTCTGCTTTGAGCTGCATTTCACACTCAAAATACTAGCTCAGCCATAAATATTTCAGAGAATTTTAAATTTGAAGTTGTACCACTCAAAAGTAAACATAGTAGAGTAGGTGATCCTCATTACTGATAYAGTAAGTTGAGAGATAAAATATTGTCAGAAGACTACTGTGAAAMCATTAAGCCACTAGTATCAGTGGCAGTTATGTTTATGATTCCAGTGTACATGGTCTGTAGGCTGTACAATGCATGCAACTAATGAATCTTCAATTCTGCATTTGTAACCCAGTTGCACCGAGTTTATCAGCTAGGTCTCCTCCATTTGCTGAAGCACCAGCTATGCCAGAGTAACTCTAGCTTTGACAAACAGCTAAAATGGAGGCTGACAGACCACAACATCAAGTGCTGTCAAACAGTGGTGGAAGAACATGACTGTCTCATAGTAAATGGCTGATAGTCAAGTTCTCAAACAGCGTACCACATGAGGAGTACCCCAAGCACTCACCTTTGAGAAATAAGCCAAATTCTCCTCTCCCACCAACAGGAATCCAATGAAGTCAAAAGATTTCACAGTAGAGTGGCCAAAAGGGGAAGCTGAAGCCCTATATTCAAATTTTCTGCTCTGAGGTTAAATACCACCAGAACTCTACCAACTCAGATGGGACAGCACCTGATGCCGCAAGAATAATGAAATCCCTACTTCCAGATGCCAGGGAATCTCTACAAATAACCAACTGCACAAGCTGTAAACAAGATGCTGCTAAAGTCACACTCAATGCATAAAGGATCATCATACTTACATAGTTTAAAAAAGTGGCCACACGATTTCCAGTCCCTAACCGCTTGAAAGCATCTGGCTCATCTTTCTATAAAATTAAATGAGAATAACTGCAAACTTCAAGCTCACAGACAGCAGACAAACAGAGGTACTTACATAGTTAAGAAACGTCGCTAGCCTATTTCCTTCCGATTTGAGTGTGCTGTCAAAGGGTCGCTGTAACAGACAACAACTTTAACCCAAGTTCCAAACAGGCTCACACTAGTGTTACATATGTGTAGCTCCGCAGAGAGATCCTTAAGCCCAATTTAAGGAGTTGGAATAAAGAGGGGACAATTGATARAGGGCAACATTAAAGCCATTACAAATTGCAGCCAGGGTGCATAAATGCATGCACATAGCACTTAGATGCTATAAGGAGAAGCAATTCTTAGGGCAGAGTAGAAGCAATGTTTTCAGAGCCTGTGGCACAGATGTTATCCAAGTAAAGTTAAAGTTAACAACAGGCTGTTACTGTACTGGACACTGACCCAAAGTCAACAACTGAGGTGAATATGAAAAAGCTCATCTTCAGTGGGCTTTAGATAACACAACAGATTCTCGTCAATGTAGTAGTGACTCAAAGAAATACTGTGATGAGAAAATGCATTTTTTGCCAGCAGGCAAAATTGCAGAATAACAATAATGAACTTCTTTCAGGTGGTTGTCTGTCTAGGATTAGGGACCACATCAAAAAGATCAAATTGTCTTTACTCTGTAGGAAACAYTGAGTTTCGTTTGTTGAAGTATGAGACCACGTTGGTGCCAGTTTAGAAGCAGAAAGAACATCTAAAATACCAACRTCTCTCTCCTCCCTTCAAAAAAGGCAATTAAAAGTGTATTTACATTGCTAATAGTCAGGAAGTAATCTCAGCCAGGAGACATTAAGGTGCACTCTTCTACACAAAACCAGTAATCTTTAACATTTAAAGAAAAGCAGAAATCAGCATTAGAAAAAACAAACAGCAAGGAAAACCACAGCCACCATCTCTAAGACATTAGAGTTCAATTTACTTGAAGCATATTTCAAGAAATTAAAGGTCTTTCGTGAAATGGGTTCATAAAAAAATATCAGACTTTTGCATTTGCATATGCAAATTCCATCTAAGAGCCAACATAAGAGCATTGAGATCTAGGGGATTCCCTGGCTTCTGCCACCACTGCCAAACCCAGGTCCAGCCATGCATTTCTGAACTTCAATATCAAAAGATTTCTGTAAGTTTTGAGCAACCAATAAAATCTCAAAATCGTAATATGCAACTATTAATGTGTCCCTATTTGAGAACTGCAAGGGAACAAAAAGCTGCAAGGCTGATCAGGAGATGGGGAGACACAGCAGTATCTCTGCATTTCAATACAGAAATCTGTGATGCACAGAGAGCCTGRAGGACCAGTCCGAAACTATGGCAGATTCTGCAATTGCCTTGCCTTAACTGATGACTGCAGCCAAGRTTATGTTCCAAGCGGAGCTCTGCCCCAGCTGCCTAATCCAAAAGTAAAGTCCACACTGGCCAATTTGATGGCTGAGGTCCTCGAGTTCAAAGGCTTTGAAGAGAATTTAAGAGYATTTGCTCGACTCAGGAAACGAAGCAGTCCTTAAGTTAACAGGAAAATTCTCTCAACAGGCCAAAGCTAACGAACATGAGCTTCCACAGCATTTAAGTTCAAGATTTTTTTTTTTTCTTTTTCTTTCTTTCAACAGTGCTAAGTTGGGTGGCTTCAATTCGGCACTCTATTTGGTTGCGCTCTGGCTGTAGCAATCCCTTCTACCAGGTAACACCACTAAGACAGCCTGAATTAAGCCAGACTCCACTGAAATGCCACGGTTCTACTGGCAACCAAGGCAGCAGATGGATTTTATATTTGAAATTACCAGTCACCATAGCTCTTCAGTATGATTAGCGTGTTCATAAACTGTTTTAGGGTGACAGTTAAGAACTTCTGTTCCTCTTTTCTCCCCACTTGCAGCAAACCAGAGCTGTTATCTGCCAGGTAGAGCCCTCTAGTGCCTACTGCAGATCTGGCACCAACCAAGTTCCCCTGCTCACTGTAGCACTGCCCTCCTGAACACCGACCCAACAAACCCTCTTCGGATCCTACAGCTGCAGCCACACTCAGGGTTTTGCCAGAAGGGCTCTATAACACATGAAGATTTCCGTAATGGCTACTYTTCTGGAGGGAGGTGGGAGGATGTCTCCTCCTCAGCCCGCTCCTGCAAAGTGCTTTAAAATATCCACCAAAGGAGGACTCAAGACAGCCTTGCTGAACTCAGAAGCCTAATGGAACAATGCAGACTCACAACCCAGGGCTTGCAGACCTCAGTTTCCAAATAAAGTAATGGAAAGAGCATATTCCAGTGCTRCATGACTATCTTTTAGTGTCTCTATACTGTGCAAGGAACCAAGGTGACAAAGATAAGCAGGCAGATTTGTTCATTCTTCTCTTGAACTTTCAGCAGAGAAGGCAGTGCGAAGGCTTTTCAAAAGTCATAATCCATCCATGCAACAGGGCYGTACGTTAAGCATTTTAACAGAAAACAGGTTCAACAGTTTTCTCTCAAAACACTTCCCCCCTCCCCACCAAGAAATAACTGAAAGTGTGATCTTACCCTAGAAAAATCAAAGTGTGGCTCATACTGCCCTCCCATTCCATAGTTGGCAACCTACAGCATGGAAGAAGGAAGCATAAACATCCATTGAACTGCAAGTGACTGCTGCAGAAGATAGCATTTGCTCTTAGAAATCCAAAACAAGCTTTGAGAAACAACACTTTGACAAGATTGTTACCTCTAGCACACTTAACTTCTCTTTAGATTGCCAGAAACAAGGTACACRGATGAGAAACGACTTAGGTGCTCTTTCCCGTTCATAGTTTAAGGGTTTTATTGAGAAACATTTGGTACTGAGAAATATTCTCAGCACCGAATGTTTCTCAAGGGCAGCACTCTACTTACCACCACAGCCTGTTTAACATGAATTAGCAGCAATAGTTCTATCACACCCTTGCTGAGTGCGTGTAGTTCTCCAGTATGTGTGTCCAAACTAGGAGATACGCAGCCTAGAACTAGATTCTGTGTCACACATATATGATCTGTTACATACACATGCCCATCCAGGAACACAGAAGGCTCAAAGTAGCTTAAAAGCACCACTTTGCTTACTTTATCTGAAGATCACATAACTTATGATCTAGTTACACTGAGGCTGCACTTAACAGGTCTCCAAGATCACTACACAATTACCTGGTTTCTGTGGATAGCCAGTAATCAACAGCACTTCAGCCAGGCTCTAAAACAGGAATTCAAGGAGCATGGAGGAAGAGAAGCAGTAAACAGGCTAAGGTACAGCTATTCTGGTAGTCCTGTACCACTCCTACTCTCCTTCTCTCCCCAATAGACAGCCAAAGACAGCCTTCATATGAGAATATAGYAGGACTAAAAAATATTTGGGTCTCTGAAAGGTTCAACTAGGAAAGAGATTCAACTTTTGCAGGCTTGAAAATAAGTGGCAGGCATTTCCCTTAAAACAAACTGGTAAATCAGATTCCTGCACAAAGTTATCTTCTCTTTCTTTGATATCTCCRCMCTTCTCTGCCTGGCACACAAAGGGRAAACATCTACCTGMCAGGTCCTTACAGCTAGCAGCAGCTGGGAACACCACACACACCATAAACACCTTACCTACTCCATGTGCTTAGTCAGCAGACAACAGAACTCCTAAGAGGGACTGGCTAAGAGCCAGGCTATGTTTATATCTGCATAAGCACCAGACCACCCTGACCAGCAGCTAATTTTAYGAGGATGAAGTCTGACAAGTGTACCAACCTGCAATAGTTCGGCTGTTTTCACTGTTAACCCTGTGATCTGCTGCATTCGCTGATTCACCTTGGCCACAACAGGATCATCATCTTCCTCCAACCATGAACTAGGATAAGGGAAGGATTGAAACACGTTATTTTGGAATACCAACCACAACAACCCATTTCCCAAGGCAGAAGGATTCTTCTGCCCTCCGTCAGATGGCTAAAAGAGTCATTTACCACACATTTGTTGTGCAAGCTTTTGCTACATGCAAAGCACTTCAAGTTTTCAGCTGTAGGTAGCAGATGACAGCTGTYAAGCACAAAAACCTTAAAGCTAAACTCTCCTCCATGCTTACCTTTTTGATACCCTGTAGCTAGCCACTGTAAGGACACCGGTTTTGGGATCACGTACTGTGGCTCGTGCCAGCTGTGTCAAAAAAAAAATCCCAAGGGGGAAGAAACATCAGCTACAGGTTAGAAAAAAAATTTTCTCTCATCTTAACCAAAATCAACACCTGGTTTGTCCAACTTAAACATATCACTGGATGAAAGTTACAGCTCCAACCTAGAGTTTGTTCCGATTTCATGCTAGAACAGTACATGCAGAAACACAAGTGCAATCCATCACCCGCATTTGATCCTGGAAAAAGAATTTGACTGACTGCAYAAGCCATGATATTCATTAAATCCATAAGTACTGCTTGCTGAACAGGTTTTGAAGGTACTATTTTAAACAGCTGGAGTCACTATTAGCAAGAGGGAACAACRAAAGTTAACAACATATGAAGCCCAGGTTCTTGGCAAAGAGAAAATCATTGGATGCTCCATAAATTTCATCAGCCTGCTCCTCATGTAGACTGAAAAAAMCCCAACCTCATTCTTAGGTGAAAAATAACAAGTGAAAACTTATACAGAATGAGTGCCAAATTATGGGGCAGGCAAATCCACAATGGTAGAAAACTCCTGAGGGCAACTCAACATTACCATGCTCAGATTTTCCAGTTGGAAGATGCTTCAAACATCTAATTCAGAGACAGTTTGAGATAATGTTACTACATTATGAAGGTAACTGCAAAAGCACAGTTCATCTATACATTTTAAACAGTGAGTAATGCATCATCACTGCTAAGCCACATCACCATATTTGTAGGAAAAATTTGGAAGTTGGCAAAACTGATCAGATTTGCTGTTGTGTCAAAACGATAGACTAGCATAACACAACAGGTCACTTTGGTTTTATTCTTGCAGCTGAGAACAAGAACTGGGACACTCCTTTGACTGTAAACTCAGACCACATTTAAATTTAACTCCTGCAAACCACAAACACTTTAAATCATGCCTCCTTCCTTCCACTTAATTATAGGTCACAGAAAGCCTTTTTATTTGCATTTTCTTCAGAGCATGCAGTCATTATTTCCTTTGTTTTTCCTCAAATAAGTCTCCAGCCAGCTTTACAATCCATGTCAGCTGTCTTGTCCCTATACAAGAGTTCTTGGCACAGCTGTTCCTGTAATTCTGAGTCACTGTTATTTTGTTCCAGATTTCTCCTGCATAAATCATAACAGGAGAGCCAGGCTGATTGAACCTTSTTCTTCACTTCTACCATGGAGCATAGCTTTTAGGATATAATTTAKCTTCCCAAACTTCTCACTCCACTGCCATTTTCAAGCTTGTATATGCTTGCTTGATTTCTGCACCTAGCATTTGATCTAAATAAATCAGAACTAAAATAAGTCTGACTACATTCATATTATTCTGTATCTCCTCTGTATGACAATARAACACTTCTCTTTCTGATAGGCAGGCTTCTTCAGACATACAATCTATACCTCACTTGGTACAACCAACTGATAAATGTGAGGTTTCCTCTCTCAGGGTGGAGAAAGCAGCYTTATAACAGGCATTTGCTGGGCTTTGAAGAATCATCATAACACTGGACTGGTCAGAAGCTTCATCCAGTGTTTACTTTAGCATGCACTCCATTGGCTTCTCCTTCTGAAATTCTGTATTGCTGAAATCCTTCCTACAGCACTGAGTTCAAAGATATTCAAGTGACTCCCTCCATGCCATATTTTTGCCTGTTCAGGCATGTCTGTATTGCAGGTAGCATCTAGAAAGGTCCTCATACTTTCATGGCAGACCTGTCCCAATGCTATCCACACCAATAAAGTTAAGAATTTTCTTGACCCTTCCCAGTCAACTCTGATGTATTGCCTGAAAAGTTGGAACTACTTTTTGGAACTGGAGTAAAAGTGATTGCATTTTGCAAAACAGGCATGAAAACCAACTTGAATACAACTACTCTCAATCACGTACAGATGTTGTTTCTCTACAAAACAAAGAATATTGGCAAGTGTAAACTTCAGATAATAAAGTGCTTGGACCCAAAAGTAGAAATTTCTTGCAAATGCATTTTAGAACAAAGGAAGTGCTCATCTTTCTGAGCCCAAAACTAACATACTACTTCAGAGTTCTGTCTGAAAGCTTCCATGATTACTAACTAAAATTTCCTGGCTGAAATTAAGCTATATTTATTAAGGACCATTTCATCACAGGACTTGCATTTTCCATTCTTTCAGTAGTACTGCAGAATTTAAAGCTATTGCTGCAAGTAAGCTATAGACAGATTTAGAAAAAATAAGTTATAAGAAAATGGTTGCTTTTTTTTTAATTGAAAACTTTCACCTGAATCTTAAGACTACAATATTTGCTTACTCTTACAGGGACTGATCCCAGTTCTACACTACATAGCTTATATAAAGAATTCCTCTGACATTAGTAACGTAATAAAAACTCAGTGAGCAAGACTTAAGACTTTCACTAAAACTTTGAACCTTATATTCAACTTTGAACAAAAAGAGAAAACAAACAAAAAAACCTAATAGCTGCCTTATTTAGAATGTGCTTAATTTGATAAAATAGATTAAGTGATATGCTCTATTTGAATGTTTCCATTTTATCTGAAGCTCTTGAAGTTTTATAGTATGATGTAATAGGAAAAAGTCTCCATTTATGGAGGTGAGAGTCCTCATCGRGACAGGAGCATTCTGCCAAAACTCCCATAGCTGACTGGGAGTCATAGAAGTCCAGCTTCACAAACATCCCAAGTTATTAATGTTCTTAGGAAGCATCAGTTTCTCAGTCTGTTTCTAACTGGATATTTATGTTTACATTTAGAAACACATACAGAAGGGTAATTCTTGACTGGAATTTTAGTACCATATTTCATAGCAGTAGCTAGAAGAGTGCTAAAATGAATTCATTTATAAAAATAGAAATATTTAGTTTTACATGCTTGTCAGACCTGACAGAAAAGTAAGGTGTAGCATCTACTACCGACCTCACACTGCCATACTTTTTTTTTTGCCAGAAAGGAAACAGTCAGACAGGAAATTCCACCTCCAGAAAAATCAGATGAGATAATTACTAGCTTTGTATTAGGTAGCTGCTTTTTTATTGTGTGCAGAGTCACTAGAATTCACACCACGGGTAACAGATATTGCATCAAAACTAGGGTTCCCACTCAAAGCTGCTGCCTTTGAGTAGGATCTACACCTAGCATACTGAAGSTGTTACAAGTGTTCCTCTGCTGCCCAACAGACAGCTATCTAGGTRGAAAATGATACTGCATTGTGCATTCATCCCTCCAAGTACTCCGTCCTTCCCAAATCCCAGACTGGGAATTACTTAAGAGCACAAATGATTTCTCCACCCTGCGTTAACTGTATCCCATTATTCCCAACGAGCTGCGTGTGGCTTCAGGAGAACACCACAGTTCCACTCATGGACGCACCATGGCATCTAAAGTGCCTGCTTCTGTGCAGGTCTACACTATGGTTTAAAACAGAAGCAGTGGATTCCAGGTTACCCGAAGCAAAAAAMCAAACCTCTAGATATTCTTCTAGCACAACTTAAAAAAAAAAAGTTTCTTCCCACTTCTCTTGGGATTTCAGCTTTTTAAATTTTGTTTTGAAGCTTGGCTCCATTTCAAAAGGCAGACTTAAGGTATATTGGACACCTACTCCTATCACTGTAAGCCAGTCAGTCAACTATCTTTTCAGGTCTAGTCCCTAGTTTCCTAAAAGGTTTCTAAGCCATTTACTGAGAATTTCGCATAATTAAGTGCAACAAGGCATAAATACCTTCAGRAGCCTGGGCTTTATCATCCTACATCACCAGGCAGTTTCAAAATCCTTCCCCTTAGGCTCACAGCTGCAGTGTATCATCTGCAGTATGAAACCAGATCTTTCAAACCCTTTGCCTAGCCTTTGCTAATAGAGATTTAAGCACGGAATTAGCAGTCATTAGTGAGATGGAAGAGGGAAAACTTACCCTTGGCTTAGCTAGTTGTTTAATTTTCTCAATTTCTTCATCAGACATGACATCATAGTATCGTACAATATGAGGGCTATCCCATTCATCTTCTTCCTTAAAGGGTGCTATGAGCAGATGAGGGTTTCTGTTTCCATCATGGTACCTACAAAACAGCCTTTTCTGTCTTTGAGGTGTCTGAAACAAAACACCAAACAAAATATTGTTTGCTCAACCACTTTTCATGAACTCAAAACAGGCAAGACAAAAAAGAAAGTGAGCTTCATTCCACAAACACTGTAAAAGCCATCAGCTGACTAGCAAATTTAAGAGGTAAGCAYGAGTGATTCTGCAATTTACTGCAAATAAAAAACAACATACGCCACTGAAGATACCAATGAGCAACATCTGAAACATTAACCTTTAGGAGAACTAAATCATAATAGGTTACAGATTAAGCAAATAACTACACAAACAGCAAGCTGTAAAAAAAGTCTGGTTCTTTTAATGAAGACTATGCAGATGGAATAAATTGATTCCTTTCCCTGCACTGAGAATTAAAGCCATGTTTGTTGAGAGGTACTGGAGACTGGTTGGTCAAAATAGTCACCCCAGGAGGACAGGTCTTTAAGATGCAAAAAGGAAAGAATAATGTGATTCCGTTAAGTGTGGCAAARCATAACCAGCCCTCAGTGGAAAAAGCCTCCTAGCATATATATACAGCTGGCATTTGAAATGGCCAAGCAGACAGACTGAGGAGAATCAATTTTCAACAACCTTTAAGAGGTACAGTTAAGAGCTGTTTTTCTGTCTAGGATTAATAGCTAAAGATAGAGAGGCCAAGACATAAGGTACAAATCTCAGCCTGGACAGAACTACATTTAAAAATACAGCTTCACAGAAGGAAAAAACTTAACATGTCCCACCAAGCTTGATCACCCTTTTGTAAAGGCAGCATAGTCAGGAAGTTCTTGCCTTTCTCTTACCATTTTTACCCCTTCACCTCTGCAAAGGGCCTCATAAATATCACGCTCTGGTAAGTAGTCAAGAGGCCTCTCATAGGCACCACTTTGCACCACTGGTTCTGTCGTTGTGATGGTCTTGTTTATTGACTTCTCTTTCTCCTTCTCCTCTCTCTCCTTCTCCAGCAACTTCTCAAAGTACCGCAGATTACTGCCTGCTCTCTCATGAGTACTGTCTTCATTGGGAGAAAAACAGTCAGAATCAGTGATTCATGCAATCTCAGGAACTGTTACTACAAACAAGTCTTCCTATTGCCACAGCAATAATTCTCCCCTTCTTAAAGCATTATCAGGCAACCAAAGGCATTGGCTCCAGTCTGCACTGAAAACCAGCACTGGGAAGTTTGTCTTTGCAGAGRGAAGGTAGACATGGTCTGCAAAAGAATATTTTCTGGAAGGACCTATCACAAAACTTGTATTCCAAGAAAAAAAAAAGAGTAGAAGTTTTTGGTCTTCACATCCCTCCTTTTCTCTCAACCTCTCTGCCCAGTTCTACCTAAGATGAGCAGATCATAGAGCTCATCAGCAGAGATCAAGCTAGTCTACTTCTTGCACCCTTCCTCTCCACCATGCTTCTCATCCACACTGCACAAGCATGCTTTAACCAAGGACCATGGTGGAGTCCCAGCCACAGACTTCAGTCCCAAAGACTTCCTCCAAAGTCGGGAAGCTCAGAGGTACGCGTTACCACTTAACAGCCCACCTACAGCATCCATCTCTAGATGTTTGTAACGGGTTTATATGGGAGGTATCCTGGATCACTAGCACCATTGGACCTATYGTTAGTGATTTATTAATAATGTTGGTATGAATCAATAAACATCATCAATAGACCTTTACCCAGCATAACTAAGAAGGAACAATTCCCTGTTCACCARTGTTTCTGGACACTAGCACCTAGAACAGTTTCTTTCCCTTCTGGCCCTCCCAAGCTTATTGTGTTTATCTTATGGAACTAACRCAGAAGGCCACTGAAGGAACCACTCCTTGGAGCATAGGCTAGTAGTGGCCAGAGAAGGAAGCTGAGCCCAGAGCAGAGGAAGSTGCTGCTCCCAGAGGGGACTGCCAAGTCTGTTCCACTGTTCGGTGCTGATAAGGATTTGCATTCTGCTATCAGTGCTAAACACTATTGGAGAGGGAGGTAGATTCAATACATATTCATATTCTTGTAAATTTTAATCTGTGAATTCCAATGTCTGCAGAAATTAGACCGATACATATTTTTCAATAGAAAAGCTTCACCCACACTCAGGATGCAGCTAACATCCAAACTAAGAACCACAGCTGATTAAAAACACATACAAATACATAACACAGTAGATGTTAACACTAATTGGGGAGGATAAACCTTTCCAATGCAGGAAGTAGGCAAATTTGGATAGGAAGCAATGCTTATTTGCTTACTCAAGAGAAAGCTAAAAACAGATCAGAGATAAAAGGAGGTTTTAAGAAACTCAATCTGTTCTGAATATTCAGAAATAAATACTTTAAGACCTCCGGCGAAGCATTCTTCTGGCATCAAAGAGTACCTGCACTGAGGAATAAAGAGGAATATGTGAAGTCAGTAGGCCTTTACAGAAGATACAGCACTCTGCCTGAGTCCATGGTAGCCTTGATCTCCACTTGATCCAGGCTTTAACCATTACCAAACACAACATCTCAGCGCACTGAAGCAAAGCACACAAGTACCGCAGTCAGACAAACATTAGGTCTTTGGGTTATAACAGTGTGGACTATAAGATAGCTTGTTAAAGATACTTCATGTATAAGTATACTTTTTTTTTCCCAGGACTTATGTTTATTACAAGTCATCTGGCAGGGTATCCTTCCCGTCAGCTCACCAATATGTATATGGGCCATGACTCTTCTTGGCTCTGTTGTTGGCAACACTCCCCAGCACTAGAATAGAGGGGTTTTTGTTCTTACCAAGAGATATCAGACGTCTGGTAAGCTCCATGGCTCTGTGTAAATCCCCAAACTGGAAAACAGCATAGCTGAGATAATCTAGGATCTCCACTTTGCTGACTGTTGTATCYTCCCCTTCATCATGTTGTTTTAAGGCTTGTTCCATCCAGAGTACCGTGTGATAGTAGTCTCCATCATTGTAAGCAGTCTTCCCCATACCAAAGCAGTCACCTACTGTCAAAGAGGATCTGTATTTTGTTCCTAAAAACAAAAAGATAGCTTTAAGCAATTCACACAGAAGCACCTTTGCCTTCAAATACACAGAGAACACTGAGGAATATCTGTAAATACATGTTTTCACCATTCAAAAAGGCTTCTAAAAGACAACATTTTGACAATATTTTAGGTTCTGTACCAAACTGATCACCTTCAGAATTAAAGATTACATTCTATCATAATTCTTTAGCATTAATTCCTTTGGAAACCAAGAGAAGTTGAACATAGGAATTAGTGTTAAGCTATTGTGTTTTCTGTTGTAGGCAAAGGCAGAGCAGACTAACAGCTTAAAAGATTTTACTGAACCTACAAATTAACACTGTTAGATGAAGAGAAGCCTGACTATATGCAGAGCTAGCTTGCTTGCTATTTACTGGAGATGTGTATTTGTGAATAAGCAAGCTGACTGTTATTTAGACAAACTGGGTATCCATTTGACTGTAACTGTGCACTGATYTCCAGTTGCTCCAGCTCAGCAGATGCACAGATAAGACTTAATTTTAAGCTCATTGTTAATAACCCACATATAATAACTAAAACTGTTTTGTCAGCTCATCTACCCACACTCTAATGAAGCCTATTCAGTTTGTAAACAATGTGTTGCTAGTAACCATAACCTGTTTCAGTAAGTCTCTCATAAGCAGCAGCAACAAACACTTRTCAGGACTCAGCTGCCTAAACACTGAAGCATCCCAATACATGTACTTTCCAAAACATCTCTGTGGCATAAAATGTTAGTCCCCATTTCACAGAAAGAACAGGAGGAAAGTGATTCAACCAAAGCCTCACTGGAAGACCRCATAAAGAAGAACAGAGCCAAGCTTTGTAAGAGCCATTGGAGCAATGAATTAAGGAGCAGCTCCTTCCCTCAGTTCCTAAGGGGACAGGAAGTACCAATGGTATTTGCTTACACAGTAACCAGCACAAGAAAGTGTGTTGTCCTTTGTTGTTTTGGTAYAGCAATTATAAAAATCAGCATTTTCTTTTAAATTAATACTAATTAAAAAAAATGCTGCTTGAGTTGGTCACTGCAGACCATGGCTCGGGTGGGAACAACCTCAAGGTTGTTCTCAAAGTGCTGAAGTAGATATGTCCTCAAGCGTCTAAGCCATATGGACTTTCAGCACCACAGTTCCTCCTCACTACTGAAAAAGGACTTTTGGAGAGAGTTTAAGGATGTTACCACTTCCTTCCTTTTAAAGGAGAGGAGGCCTTTGTGCACTTACCTGGCAAGTTTCCTCGAGAGAGAGTTTCAGGATCCAGTTTGTATGTGTCCTGCAGGCGCATCAGAGCCTTCGCAGCTCCAGTCTCATCTTCTTCAGTTGGAAAAAACTGACGCTGAATTGTAAGATTTGCAATAAAGCCTTTGCAGTAAAAGGGAAAGATGTTACTTCCAGAGTTTGAATAAATATCAGTGCTAGATTAACACAGAAGAGGAAACATCTGCTTTGTTTTGGGAATTGAGATTCAAATAATCCCAGTTTAAAGCCTCTTATTAGGCTCTCAAGTTAAAAAAACCATTGTTTTCTGACTCATTTCAAGAAATACAGCTCACGAGCAAGAGATAAAGGATAAATAACTAAAAGTGTTTTCTTGTGCCTCACAATTATTMAAGTACAATGTGATTCTAGTGATCTTCATTCTCCTGTAATGTCTCCTCCTAGCACAAAAACTTAAGCTTTCATCAGTTCTCTTGCAATATCCACAGAAACAACTGCAGATCATAGTACCAGACAATGATTTCAGACTCTGTACTCCAACCTGCAAAGCCATGAGAGCTTTTCAAATCTCAGCTCAAAGGACAGAGACCCTSATCCAGGATCCCCTAAGTAGGGGTAGGTCCTTACTCAGTAAGAGGCTTTTAAACCTGACAAGTRAAACAGGTGACATTTAGAAATATTTAAGTAGTGCATTTAATTTTATATCAAGGCTGCATAGCAGGTTGGCTGGGCAGAAGTGGGGGCAATCAACTGAAGGAAAACCACCCAGCCATTTCTAGTCATGCAGCAAGCAGAACTGGAAAGGGAATGACAGAAGTACTCAATAGAATTGAGTATTTTATTTCCTTCTAGGATGACTATTCCAGAGGCAATAAAAATACTGGCTGGAAAAAGCTTCCAAGTACCTAAACTTTAGCATATGCAGAGTAGARAGGGAAAACATGCAGTGTTCTGCCTGAAAAACATAGCCTCTTCTCCCTCACTTTTAAGGGGTCCAGTAAAAATAAACCTGCGTTTTAAAAAAATAATCTATGGAAGCAAATTCAGGCAGATGCTCTGACATTATGATGCAAAAGCAAATATTAGTACTGGAAAGATTTGATACAGAAGGATAGGTTTACAGATAGTAATTGTAGATCATCCTGTTATCAGGCTGACTACAACATCTGCCAACTCTTAATGCTGAGGCTGATATGAATTCCTTCACCAATTCAGTATGGRTCTCATTTTGATTCTTAAATCTTATCTACTGATCAACATGGTCAAAAAACAATGATTGCCAAGAGAAGCAGTAGACTGGGAAAGCAGATGAGTAAGTTTTATATAAAAGGAACATAAATCTCAAGACTAGGTGTAAAACAATAGTGGCCAACACAGCTGACCACTTTAGTATATCCTATTCTCCCCTTTGCCCCAAACACCACAAGCCAAACAAAAATGTAACAGGCCTAAGACAGATAACAGTTTCTTTGAGTCCTGACAGATGTGTTTCAGTGGCGAGCTTCACTCACTTGGGCAACCAGTAAACAAGAGGCCAGTCATTTGTTTAAGTTTCAAACAAACTTGGCAATAATATTTAAACCACGGCCAAGTTTGCAGCTTTCCAGAATACAAGGAGGATGAGCAACTGTGTTGTAAGGCTACCTCCTACTGACATCTTCCCCCCTGTAACTCCTTACCATTTGTTGTATCCTGAAGAACCAGATTTTCCAATTCCAGCCAGTCAGTATTTAAACGCTTCACCAGCTTATATGCATTTACAGGATGTGCCAGATACCCTTCTGGATCAGAGGTTGATTTGCTAGTCAGTACATCCATTTTTTCAGCCCAGCTGGAACGAGAAGTGTACGCCTCAGTCTGAGAACAATTTATGAATGCATGTCTTCCTCCTTAAGTCATCCTAATTACACAGCTAGAATCAATGTATTGCTGCTTTCGCCATCATAACCAGCTTTCAAGCTTTCAACTTCACAAGGATAAAGTGAAGTACAAGTGKTTTTTTTAATTACAATAGTCTCTCTTTTAAAAGGAATTTGTTTCCCTGCTTACTATTTTAAACCTTACTACAGTGGGCATGCATCTCACTTGCAGTGAGTCTTAGCCATTAATTTTCAGCATACTGCACTTCATAAAATAATGAGATAGAGCATACAATCACTGTGAGTGTCATTTATCTATCTTAGTAAAGATACAAGCATAAGTAAAACCCYAAGAGCTTTTTAGCTTTATGGAAACTAAACCATAAGCTTTGATTTTCAGACTGGAAACCCTCAGACAGTACAGTGGCAGTGCTGTCAGTCACCTGGATTGCACTGTTGGTCAGCCTCAGAGCAGCAGYGGGAAACTTCACCCTCTGTGTTATAGTACGTTTGAACTGCCAACTACATTGCTGATGCTACAGTGAGAATTTCTTCTGTTGCCCTTCATATTATCCCTTGACACAAACATCTGGCCCAGCTGTGTGTTCCCCTCTCAGTACTCAGTAGGAAGAAAACACWCTGCTGACATAAGCTAATAACTGAACATAAGGAATCCCCTTTGAGTACTCTCAAACTCAGTAAGCCATGAATGGACTATGGTTACAAACAATTTCACATAAACACAGGCAAATATTGTCAGACTACCTGGCTTCTTCTCTATACTATGATGTTGCAACAGAACACAAGTAAGATGGTTTTTTTCCAGAGATCCTTTGCAGGCATATCAAATTAGCAACATATATAAGACCAGTCTCACCTGCACTCTTTTCAATTTAGACTTTCACTATTTCTAATATTTATTTTGCAAAGTAGTAAATACTGTCAAGTTCTAGTCTCTTTATTCACATCACAATGTGCTTTTGCATCATAAACATATCTCTGGAACTGACAGACAAAATACTGAAAAGTGTTATCATATTCAAATGATAAAATTCAGCACGTCTGTTACAAAGCACATGCCTCATACACTATCAGTGTACAAGGGCTCAAATATTGACAGAGTGATAAAATGTTCTTGCTTACAAATACACCAAAATACAAGTCAACTGAAAATTTAACACAGTAAAAAGCACTTGCATGTGTCAGTCCATGAAAGAAGACTTCTTTTGAAAAAAGACCAGTTTATACATAGATTGAACCGACATTCTCTTTAACAATACTTGAAGAGGAGATTGCTTTTCCTCAGAAGGGCAGCTTTTCAAGAAATGAACATTTGTGCACACAAGTGACAAGGAATTAATTTCATTTCACTTACTCCATAGCCCTGTCCCCACCCTACAGCCCCAAAGGGAGATCAAACTGCCACATATAGACTGGAGTTTAGAAATTCTTTGGAAAGCATGGCTCCATTTAGAGGCACTCAGCTCTTCTGAACCTGGACCTCATTTAGACTATTCTAGTGTCACGCCCTGTTAGACATTACTTTCAGCTAGATAAGTATTAACAGTCTAAGGGACGCAGAAAATACCAGTTGTCAGCAAGAACCTTTCAAGTGATCTGAGCAAACCGGATAATGTCCGAGATGTGCTGTAGCCAAGTCGGCGACTGAAGAGAACAAGGCAGGAGAGCTGTCCCTGAGAGCAAAGCCGACATGGGAAGGAAGCCGGGAATTCGGTGTGTGCTCCACTAACCAAYGCAACAGGCACACTTTGCTGTTGTAAGCAGTGCCGATGCCGTGAAACAACAGGTAGCACAGAGCACTGACGCCCAGAGGCATTTAACTCACATGGACAAGGCTCCTCTGACACAAGTAGCATCTTCTCCGCAGGAGCACTGTGATGGTACAAGGACAGGGAAAAGTGGGAAGAGCCCAGCAGTTTCTAAACAAGCAGACAAAGTCTAAACAATATCTGCAGCAGAGCCCCCTCTCTGCAGGTTTATGGGAATAAATTACAACCAAGTTAGTACTTATGGTCTCACTGTGATTATCTACTGAGGAAATACTAACAAGATCTAGCAGCAAAGAGTGGTGACAGAAAGGTGTGGTGTAATTGAATACAGATGAGCCATTTTGTCACCTTTCATTATGCAAACCTCTCCCCCTACCTTTTAATCTGAGAGAGCTTGTTCTCTTCTGCTCGGATATATTCCTTTAAAGACCGTACTAGATCTTTCTCCGCGTAAATCAGGTCTGTCATTTGACCTAAAAACAGAGTATGAGCAAACCTTAATCAGACCTAAAAAAGTAGCAATTTCCAACAGCACAGAAGACAGACCTTAGATGCTTTAGGGCTATTAAAACCACCACAAAGAACAGACAAATTAAGGGTGTGCACTTCAATGCCTGTAAACCACAAAAGCTACTCTACACACAGGTCTGGCATCTAAATGCTTCAAGGGGCTTTTAAAATCCCAACTTCAATGGCTCATGTAGCTTTGCTGTGACCCTTCCTCTGCCTCTGAATTACTTTTAGTATCACAATTGTATGCAAGACAATCAAAAGAAAGGTTTGACATTAATACAGCTACTGAGTCAAAGCAACAGAAGATCCAAATAGTTGCCAAAGCATCTGTTCTACATATGGATACAGATTAGGTCACACTAATAAATTATTTGTCTAACCATTGGCATCATTTAAAATTACAACTTTTCAATATGGGTAACTGCGTAAACACAACCTAACATAAAGCACAGAGTAATTTCAGATTAACATTTATAGACTGACACACACACTCTCTCCTGATTAGCATTAGTGGAAATTGCTAGCATGTCAATCCTAATTGCTATGACCAACTTTGCTTTTCAAAGACCAAACACTGAAAGACCGGATGAGATTTATAAATGCAGCCACAGCTTTAGTTTCAGCATTCCAAAGTAATTATTAATGAGGCATGATTAAGCAGATGGAAGTCAGCAGGCTCTGCTATTTTCAGAATTAGGAAAGGTTCAGGAATAAGGAATAGGTGATCCTTCACAGTAACTTTGTACAAAAAAGCTACTTAACTAGGAAAAAAGAACCAAATAATACACATGTAGCTAAATACTGTTTAGTCGACTCCAGAGCATGGGAGCATGTGCTGGGGGTTGGTAGTGAAACACCACTCTGCCTTGCTCTGGCTGAGCAGTTCCACACAGTGGTGCAAAATAAACCACCTGGAGTTTTGAGTTTTACCATTCAGAAACATAGCTCCACTGAGCTCAAAGCACCTTCTGGAGAACAGCCAGTTGTAGTTAATTGATTTCTATTATCCTTATGGGGGTAGATTCCCCAGGAAAACATTAGACCAAGTCACAGCAGAAAACTCAGTTTGTGCTTATTTTTAGGTTCTACCACAATCATACATGGTTGTACCACAGCTATCAGAACACAAGAATTAAGTTGTCATAAAAATCAATCTATTTTCAGGATTTATAACAATGTGAATTCTTCAGGATATACTCAGGTCTTACAAAACACACAGAAGTAAGGGGGATATTAATTTTTCCTTCTGGTACCTAAAACTCCAGCTTTTTGAGAAGACAGGAGATTTCAGAGTCTGTGAAAGAAAATATTTCACATATTTATCAATTAAATTCTCTTCATAAATCAAATTCAGGACTAAGCTTTTTAGCATAAGGTTTGTAGTCTTGAACACAGCACAACAGGTGCACAATTCTTAATAAAACACAGGCACTGTCTTATTTTACTGACAGAGTCCCCAGAGAAACTTGTTGGTCACAATGTGCTAAGTTACCCAACTGCAAACAAGTTGCACTGATGCAAAACCTGCAATGCAGAATAGCATCAAGGATGCAGAAGAGTAGCTTTTGCTGATGTGGAGGACAGTGTTTGATAAGGCTATCTGAAGAAAGCCATATACTTCAACTGTAAACTTCAACAGTTTTGGCAATCACATTAACTACATCACAACATCATGCATTGGTTCTTTACATACCTATGGAGGTGAAGAACTCTGCTTCTGCGTGCCAGATCAAGGTAAAGAAAATACAGGTAAAGAAYACCAACTGCAGCCAGGGCTTCATCTTCCAGATAGCTCAAATCTGTAACAAATTCAAAGGAAACAGARGAGTAAAAATGATTAACTTATTTGTGAGGAAAAAAAACCCAAGGCATTAATCTTCATCTTCAGCCATTTCACCCTCATGAAAATGATTCAGATCCTTGAAATACTGAATTCTAATCAGTAAAGCTTGAAAAAGTCATCTTCAACCACAGGAGCTGTTACTTAACAGTCTCAAATGCTATCTGATATACTCTTTGGGATTTACACGGAGGACACTGCAGTCCACAGAAGGCCCACAGGACAGAAGTGATGGAAGCAATATGTTTGTTCACAGAGACAGTGAGAACAAGATCTTCTGCAAGGGCAGCTCAATGCCTTCCACTTCATGCATAATTACAGCTGGAAAATAGGAGAGTATACGAAGTTGTATTACATTCCAATAATAATAAAAGTCTAAATTAAATGGTCAGACTCGTAGCATGCTATGAAATTCAGTTATATAAAAACTGTCTAGAAATACAAATAGTGAGAAAGCCAAACAGAGAAATATAGCTTTTTGAAGCATGGAAGTGGCAGCAATGGTTGGAAAAGTTGAAAGCGAAATTTCCAACTCTGCTTATTCAAGATGCATCATCCCAGCACGTTGGCCTCTGGGCAGAGCCCTTATGACTTCTGTATTTCAAAGGCTGTGCCAGCTTAGAAACCCAGCCCCTCGCGATGGAGACTGAAAGCAGACTGTTACGTTTCTAAGAGCACAGCCCACCAAGGGCATGGAAGGGAAAGCCAGTCTCAGCAGACAGGCAGACAAGGTAGCAGACAAGTGAAGTAACAGATGCAAGGTCTGTACAGAAGAGCCTCCCGGGAGCTGTAATTCTCCTGGTAGATCTGATGGCCAGGGAATTTATGAGCAGCCTGCACTGCACTTGGATCAGCCTACAGCTCACTTCGGAGCTGCCCGGTCACTGAGCCCGAAGAGCCACCACAGCCAGCCCCCTCGTACGAGCGCTGCTGCTCAGCAAGCGCTGAGCTCTCACAACACCCAGGCACACATATCAAAAGGATGATGACAACTGTYCACCTTAACCCAAGAAGCAATTATTCTTTTTCTTCCTACCCATGGTAACTGGGTAAACTGGTGGCTGGAAATGACCACTTGCAACCCGCCCTTACTCTAAATGCATTAAAAAAACATGTAGCTATTTGGGACAAAATGTAATAACTTAAATCTGGTACGAAAGAGGGATAGAAGGAAAAGGGAAGGGAAATACATGGAACATCCTAAAATTTCAAGCAACGTAGCAAGTGGGAAGGTATTAAAATAAGGTAGTTCTGGGACAACTCTAGCTCATCATTCCCTTGGGCTCCACACGTCTGCTTGCACAACATGAGACAGGRGGTGGCAGGTGGGTTTTTCAAGCCCACAGCACGACAGAAGCCCTCACCCTCRGCTGAGCTCACCAGTGCCACAGACAAACACCAAACACCCCATCAGTGATACTACCATCACTAGGAACACTAGAAGTAGCTCTGTTCTCTGCAGTGTATCATCACATGGCAAGATGATTGTTTTAAAATTATTCTTTTGATTGCTTTAAAAGACTACATGAGGAATCAGAAACATTTGCCACAACAGTTTGCAAGCATGAGTAAGCAGGAAAATGTCTCGCAGCATCACAATAAGTCTTCTCCTTTCCCTCTTCTGTTTCTTACCCCCCCGCAAACCGCATATTCCCAAACTGCTTGTTTAAGTTAGTTCCGAACTAGTACATGGGTAATCTGAGAATTGAGTAAAGCTGAATGAATAGTACCATGCAGAGGTCTGCCAATACTAAAAGCCACAATAAGTGATGTAGCAGAAAGCACAGCAAGTCAAGAGCACTTGGGAAATACATTAATTTGGATATATTAAGCCACAATTGTCCATCTGCATAGTCTGTCATCGTTTCATGGAGTGGTTTTTTGGATGCACTACACAAAGCCCGGCAAAACAATTACAAGGGAATTTTCCAGTTAAAACAACACAACTCTACATTCTCTGCCTTGCACCTCCCCACCATGTTCTCTCAAGGCTGAGAATATCTGCCAAGAACACTTACTACAGCTAGCAGCTTGTCTTTATAGCAGATCTTTAACAGCTTTGCCATCCTACTCAGATTTACTTAAGTCAATAAACAGAAACCTCAATAAACAGAGAAATCAGCTTTTGCTTGAACAAGCAAGACACCTGGCTGCAGGGTTTTCAAATTGTTTGTACACATTCTTTTCACAGCTGTTACTCAGAAAACCAGCACAAATAATGAATTACAGGAGGCTGAACACAATGTTATAACCACATTCTTGGACAGCACCAGCATGTGTGCATACACACACGTATGCGTGCCCACCCCACCACAGCTAAGCCATCTGCTAACAAAGAGGGTAAGAGAGGCAGAGGGACATTAGCACCTCCTACCTCAATAACTGAATTGAGACAAATGTTTATAATGAGTTTCATTCAGACAGAGAATGAAAGAACTTAGTTGCACAGAAACATCAGATAAGAAGTCTGTATAGGACAAACACTGCCTACTTTCCTGGCTTTTTTTCAACAGCATCTTCAAATGACAGACATGCTGGACAGGTGAATTTAAGATCTCCTTTTATTTAAGTGAGAACAGGGACATTTCTCTGCAACAGACTGAGAAGGCTCGTGGCCTACAATAACCTCCCCATGCAGGAACCGAGAGCAGGCAGGTCACACTGCCATTAGCCCTGAGCTAGGGCTATAAGATGGCCCAGGACAACAAGCGGACTGCCCTGGCTCGTCAGGCTACGTCAGGTGCCATCAGGACAGGGATCCTAAGGCCATGTGTTCCTTGGAGATGAGCACTTACGCCACTGCCTTACCCAAGAGACAGTTCTCACTGTAGCGAGAAGCTGTTCCAGCAACACTGATAGAGCTAAACTTCTYTGCATACAGTAACAGATATTTAATGCTTTGCTCCTTTCCTTCCCTTAAATGTGCCCAGCCAGCAGAGCTAAAAAGCCAACCAAATGGATATTGTACAAACACTGCTTTAGGACCTCAATGAATCATTGCTCCCACTGGAAAGAGTGCTGTCAGGCTTCACAGAGCACTGGCAGAAGGAAAAAAGGTTCTTCTAGACAAAATAGACCAGGATGGAATTTTTCTCCATAAGTTAGTCTGAATCCTTTATTAAATAAGCTTTTGAAAAAATCTTAATCAAGAAGATATAAAAACATGGATCTGACCTATAAAAGAAAAAAGTTACTTGCACATCTACCAGGGTTATCAGTTTCTCATCCACTCTGAATTTCATATTCAGTCATGGGGGAGTCAAGCCAGCTCCCACACAAGCCAAAGGGAGGACTTTTTTCAGGTCAGAAGAGGAAACAAATACCTATAATTCATCCAGCCCCTTTAGGGCTCCCACTTCTGATCAAACTGATAGGCTCTAGTCTCCTTTGTATGTCACAGAATAAGAGCATGATCCTCACGGAGCCTTCCTTTAGCCAGGAGGCAGCACATCTACCCACATAGGCTGAAGTAAGAGGGACTAAAAAAACATGAACCCCTCTCTCCCCCTTCACCCCACAGAAGAGCCTCAGCAAGTACCATTCAGTTGGCACAATGGCRTCTAAGGGGACTTGGTTTACATTCTGCAGCTTTTAAAAATGTAAGGGTAATAGCACACACGATAGGCAATTGGAGATGTGAGTTGCACTCTCACGGCTGATCATTCACTCCTGATGTCAGTTTTCATTCCCAGATAAGRGTGTGCTCAGAGGAACAAAACAAGTCAGAAGAAACCGTTCAATTGCCTGACAGCCTAACTAAAAACAGGGACTAACAAAAGCAGGTCCTTCATCCAAATTTGTACAGACTTCTTATRCAGAAGAATTAAACTAAGTGGAACCGACAGAAGACCAGTCCATGTAATTTAAAGCATACAAGTCACACCCCTTATCGTTGCTTATTATGGCAAATCAGGCCAGAGTGTGACTCTTGCTGTATTATGAACTCTCATTTTGATCACATGAACTCCAGAAAAAACAACAGGATTCCTCCACTCCACCACTTAGACATGATAGTGCTATCAGGCTTCTCCAGGCGAGGTGTGGAACGGGTGGGATTTAGCTGCTCCAAACTGCTACCAGCAAGATCACCTCTCTTTCCAAAGACTAGGTGTGGGGGGGGAAAGTTTCACAGGGTTAATTTCAGCCCCTGTGAATACATTTCTTTCTAAGTCTGTATTTCAGTCTTCAACCCACAAAATTCAGATGACATTACCTCACAGACACTCCAAGGTAGTTCACATTCAAGATAGCGATGCAGTTGGATAACAGCTAAAACATGTATAACATAGCTCAAAAGTGAAGAGAAAGCACTAAGCGTGCAATACTTCATTGATCCATACGAAATTACAGTCAAAAACCTGCGTACCATCGCTGGTCAGCAGACTGCCAACTCACTGCTTCAGAAYGTTATCGAGACTGAGCACAGATCACAGCAGAAGCCACCGTTCTGTCGATATCTTAGGGCATCAGACATGCTCTGCAACATCTTTCCTTCATGACAAATTTTCATTACTCCTAACAGATCTAGTTTTCTATTTCTTCCAGGTTTTTGGTTTGTTTGTTTTTCCCAGAGCATACAGCAATGGTTTCTTCCAAGCAATTAGGACAGACTATTATTCCGTAGTTTGGTTCCATTTCTACAGACCTGTACCCACACTTTGCTACAGGGAATAAAGGTTGTGAGACAAAGTATCATAACCAGATACTGTCAAAATCTGATTAATATACCATTTTTCTGAACCATCACAATGCAACAACTTACAAGCTGATAACACAAATAAGGGTTACAGCCTGTCTCCTCTTCTGTGCTTGCCTATGCTATTAAAGACACCTGGAAAATCACCGCTAAAATAGCTGCTTCCACATTGTATCTAAATTTAAAGTATCATGGTGAAATCTAACAAGCAAATCACTACTTTAAAGTCACCTCAGGTCACAGATGGGTTCTTGGTGCATATACAGTTGAGGCCCACATGCCAGGCTCTGAAGAATGGTCCATCCTCAAACAGTAATTTGAGGTTGGACTCTCGGATTAGACAGGTTTCTTTAGGGTTCCTCCACATGCCAGTGCCTTCCACCCACTGTCTTATTGCTTGCAGAMACAGCAAGAAGTACTGAACTGACTGTGCAGTTGGCTTCATCCCCTTTCCCCTCCACAAACAATGGAGCTTCAAAAGCAGGCAACAAYTTGCTATCAGTATTGATGGCTGTAGACAAGGCTAATTATATTTAAGTGGAAAATAGTACAAACAAAAAACTGCAAGATTGCTTACATACTTATTTAGAGCCAAAAGATGGGCTGAACTGTAAACAGATTTTCAGGATGTTGCCAAGGAAGAGCTTCTCTCAATACCTCTATAAGAAAAGCAGCAGTAGCAGTATTTCAAGTCTTGCAGATTAGCCTGACACATTAGCCAGGAGATGCCTGGCACATTATAGCAGCTATAAAACTATTTTTRAATTATTAAATAGTAAGTAAACATATTAATTTTATCCTAAGAAAGCATGCCTTCACCACTGGCTGAAGACTTTGAAACAATTCAGGGCCAAAATTCATTATCCACATGAACTCAGATGCTCCAACATTCAACCACCCCTCTGAGCCAAAGAACTTTRGATTTAAACACCTGCCAGCACCCCACCCAGACACTGCACTGCCATATCTTGAACCTCATGTCAGGATTCACRACACTGCCAGTGCAGCATGCAGTTAGCCACCTTGCTACAAACAGCTAGTTCTCAGTCATACCCRGGGAGACACGAAAGGCATTGCTCCCTTTCAACTTTAGGTGCCTCCTTCCAAGTGAGTTCTCTTCTCTCTTCATCATCAAATAACTGCTTCCCAGCTCCTTCCTCCAGTATATGTTGGATTTACTGCTCAGAACAGCTTATGCCAACACCACTACCTTTCTTGCCAAAGGGCTTAATGTGCATCTGAAAACAATTATAATTGCCTAGCAAATAATACAACATGATTGCATTGTATTTTTCAAGGCAAGCCAAAAGAAAAAGAGGAAAAGCTGTTCATTTGCACGCATTAACAAGGATACAGTACATTCCTGCAAAACTGCATGCATTTCTTCTAATACAGAATGGCTTGTGTTATCCTTCRTTACAATAACCTTAGAAAATATAAGCATTTTGATTAGCTCCCAGCAGTTTTTTTTAAAAACCATAGCAAAGAATATTGCTTCAACACTCCAGCAGGCAAGAAAATTCATGCTAGTTTAAGGCACAGCAAATCTGCTTGCATCTGACTCTGCAGCATCTGCAAGCTCATCCCATATGAAGCAGACTAGAGTCAAATCCCACACTGTTAGCAAGATTGCATGCTCTTCTTCCACTAGAGCTTATTTTTCAGCATTAAAATTTAGACCGCATTTTACTGTGCAAAGCCCATAATTTCAGTATATCAACACTTAACATAACCTTCCATATGCTCATAGAGCATTAAAAAAACTTCCTGTCCAGAAAGAAGGTTTTTTAATATCAAAATGGTCTACCATCAGTGAACTGTTTCTTTCAATTAATACCAGCAATTTAATTAAAATCAGACATTATCTCAGAGGTGTGGGGGTTGACTGTTCGAAGATCACCCTAGAACATGCCCCCTACCATACTCCACATTCTCATTTCTCAGACATACAAAAAATCATACACAAAAATCAGAACTAGTCATAGGAAAAATATCTATGTTTACAGCTAGCTTCTTTGGAAGTTTGCCAATATGCACAGCATGGAAATTATAAACAGACTGGATTCCTGACTTAAACCTAGAATGAAAAACTTCTTATACTAAATGGTAAATCATGCTCCCTCTGCTGTTACTGTCTTCGAAATACATAACCATACTCCGGTTTCGTAGTTCCTGCACTGGGAAGAGCTACATTTAAAAAAAAAAATCAATCTCAAGAAATTATGGCATAAGCAAGAAGCAAAATTATTGTCTGTTAGTGTCACAGCAATGCCAATTTACAACTGTAGAATAACATTCTGCCTAYAGAATATGAGTGGCAGTTATTGGTTGCTATACATATTTACAACATACCTGCAGGATTATTTCCTAGGTCCTTAATGCCAGAAAGCTGAAGTATTACCCTGGTGAAGACGGCTGTGGTGGCCTTTCAGCTCAGCTCCACCCTCACAGAGCACCTATGAAATTAAGGGGCAAGAGGTTTTGTTACAAAAATGTCTTCTGGGAAAGCCTACCTTYAGTACTTACTATTGAGGAACAGGGGTGATTACTGGCTAGGAATACCAACCCCACAAAGCCAGACAGCTCCAAACACAGTCTTTGTTTACACATCATCCTTCCTCCTTGCTTCCAGGTTATAAGGACATTCTTTGCTGCTTGAAATAAAATTATTCCTGTCTGGTCAAAAGCATGTTTTGCATCACTATGACATAGCAAGTTACTGTGCCCCAGCTGAGCTGTGATAACACTCTAGGTAGTGCCTTCAGCTTTCACACCAGCCAGCCCTCCACYGCCTTGGCACAACCCTTTTCCACCAAGGCTTCAATTACTGCATCGTACCAGTCACGTACAACTGTCTGTGCTCTGCTGGCTTATCCGCAGYTCGGCTGCACACCTCTGTGCTTTGACAAAAATAAGGACAAGCATTTTTTGGAAAGCAAATCTCAAGATTAAAGCAAAATGAGACRGGAGTAGAACAAGCAGGTTTTGAACACCTTTGTGAAGCTTAAGGCATCATTCGCTTTATCTCGAAGCTATGGCAGGCTGGAAGCGCACGTACAGGCAGTTAATGCAGCTGACACACTGTAATCTTTCTGCGATAATGMCAGTCATATCTAACCCCAAAGTGCAAGGAAAAGGGGAATCAGCCCTTCCACTTTTTTGGCAACGATGATACTCCTAACATGTTTGCAAAAACCCAATGACTTTTTTTGAAATGTCATTTTCGGCTTTTTTCCCCCCAGCTAAGCGGTACTTCCCCGGCAGAGGCCGGCAGCAGGGAGGCAGGGCAGAGGCCGGGGGCTGCCACTCGCTAACCCCGCCGTGAGACCCGGCAACCAGGCGCTGAACTGCGGGTGCTGCTCCGAGGCAGCTGCCCGGCACCCRCCGACACCCAGCAGCGGAGAACGCGCCCTTCGGGGCCGGTCGAGCATTGAACCGCCGCACATCAAAGCTGGATCCCCGCTTCCAGTCAGCTCCTACCCGGCTGCCCAAACTCGCACCCGGCCCGACCCCCAGCCCCGCCACCGGGCAGGGCTCRCCGCTCTCCCCGCGCTCCTCGGGAGCCCCGCAGGCGGGTGCCCGCTGCCGCGCCGGGCTCCCAGGAGGGACTCCCGCGAGTCCCAAGGGACTGCGAGCCCTGAGGGGGCTGCGGCACCGGGCGAGGCTCGCCCGCCCGCCCGCCGTGAGCTGCCGCCCCGCGCCCCTCAGCGCCCGGGGAGGGGGGTGGGGGCGGCTTCACCCGCGGTCGCGCCGCCGCCCCCTGCCAGCCCGGGGGCGCCCCCTCCCCTCCGAGCCGAGCCCCCCGCCCCGCTCACCCGGCAGCGCGCAGACCCTCTCGCCGCGCTTCTAGAACCGCCCCGGCCCTTCCAGTCGCGCCGCCGCCCGCCCGGCCGGCCCGCCCCCGGCCCCGCTCCTATTGAGCCGCCGCCACGTTTGAAGCCCCGCCCCTAGCCCCGCCCCTCCTGCCGTAATGCCGCGAGTAGCGGCGCGCAGCCCCTCAGCCCCCTCCCCGGGGCGCCGCGCCCCGCCCCGCCCGGCATCACCTCAGGCCCCTGAGGCGCGACCGTCGGGGCAGGCCCGGCGTGGAACCGCGGTGTTCCCCGGTTAAAAGCGGATTCCACAGAGAAATTAAACACCACCTATAAATCCTGCTTGCTTTCTAAAAACTGCCTGCCCAGCTATGAAAGCCTTCCCCGCGGGCTCGCTGTTCCTGTGGCTCCAGCACCGCCCGCACGGCCGCGAAGCCGGCATGAGTTGGGGTATCTCCACCAGCCGCCGTCTCGTTGTGAGCCTTAGGCAGCTGGCAGTCTCATAAGGACAAGGAAAATTACATTTAAAAGGGAAATGAGACAGTGATCTCTGTGTGTGACAGGCGAAGGAAGGAACGGCCAGGTCTCCATGCTGGCACGAGCGGCCTGGGCTCCGCCAAGGAGCGGCCYGAGCCCCCGCTGCGGTTCGTGGGGTCATGGCACACTTTTCGAACAAGGATGGACTCAATGACTGAGGCATGGACAGAGCTGAAACAAAGCCAGAGAAGATAATTTCCCCAGCTCACCAGSAACATGTAGTTTACTTTCTTTCCCCTGTACAAACCAATATTCACACCAATTCAGAGCGACCATCATCATTACCAATCATCGTAGCGATTACCTTAGCCAAAAATAGCATCTTTTCAATATTAGAGTCAGAAACCAAATCAGACCGTACAAGACACCACGAACAAGCTACTTCTTGCTTTCCAGATTCACTCCACCATCACAAGTCCGTTCACTGAACAGATATCTAGCGAAATGTGACTGAAAAAGCAAGGTTTTGGGAGATGACTCACCATATCAGAATCCATAAAGAAAGTGGAAAATAAGGAAATAAATATCTAACATAAGGGTGCAATTTGACCGAAGCTTTTAGCAACTACTGGTATTGTAAACCATAATAAAAGGGTCCGGCTGTCCTGTCACCAGAACATCCTAACAGAGCTCCATATGTTGCACATGCATACACTTTGTACATTAACATTTATTTGGATGAAGTTAATTTGCATCATATATTTAGAAAAGATTGCATTACTGTCAATGAAAGAAGCAATCTGTAAGTCTGTGACTGCGCTAAAGATATTAGTACATTTTAGAGACTGTAAAAACAGCATTAGTCTTCAGAGACATGATGTGATTCAGAGTCAGATTTCTTACTCAGTTCTGATGCTTCTTTTTTAACCTATTTTTATTACAGATTTTTTGCTCTTACRTTATGGAGAAATAGATTTTTTTCCCCTCTTTTTTAGTAGAAAGGACTTAAAATGTGTTTGTAGAGGGAACACAAGAACACATGAMTCTGTCTTTGCTCATGCGAATAACCAGTTGTACAGTCCTTTTGACTGTATGTATAGACCATATGATGTAGTATTAGCACAAAGAGCCTTGACTAATGTTTCTAAATGCTATATKAAGTGTTCTCCTTATAAAGTACCAGTTTTGCTTTAGCTCTATTGGCTTTGAAATTCTTTTACATGAAGCTGCTGGGCTTGCAGAGTGGCCCTGGCTGGCACCAGGAGCATGTCTCAGGTTAGAAACAGCTCCTTTGYTTCTGCCCCTGGAATGAGGGTGAGAGATTTCTGGTAGAAGAGAAGAAGGAGGTGACACTGCTCACTAAGCCACGGTCCAGGGASAGGAGGGGGCAATGGCTGGAGGTGATTTTTTAACATCTGATTCTATCAGTCCAGGTTGATGTCCCTTCAGCACAACCCCAGCTGGCACCTAAAGAGCTATGACATGGAGATCAGGTTTAAAACCAGGAGAATCAAGCATTCTGTGAGTGTTTCAAGCCCCTACCTTCCTTGAAAGTGGAGGCAAAATTGCAGAGAGCTTGGCTGCCAGATGCACACATAGGTATTTTTGGATGCCCCCTTGTCTCTCATATTACAAGGCTTTTGTYCGAGACCCTAGCAAAGGAAATATTAAAGCTATCTAAGAGTACTTACATAGTGCAGTATAGTATTTCCCATAAAACAATGCATTGAGTCAGAACGGAGGAGGCAGGGATATATCTGGATAACAGAACTCTTTCCGACCTCAGTGGAGCTCACGTTTCTCCCTGAAACTGTAGCTAAAAAGTACGTGTGTAAAAAGACCTCATACATGAATAAATTCTAAATTTAGCTGTGTGTCTGTTGCTCTTCCTTTGTTTTTTATGAATGAAAAAATAATCGCACCAGATCCTAGAAGAGCAAGAATGGAAGCCAAAAACCAAGGCATGCCAACATCCTCTCTGTGCTGTTCAAAGATTCAGCCAAAAGTCTGACCAGTGGCTTTACACCTACCATAGCTAGAAGATCATGCTACGCTACGGAAGTGGTGTCTGGTGAAGTATCATCTAATTAGTCTTCCTTTAGTGTGTGTGCAGATGGATCTTACAAACTGAGAATTTGGTGCACCAAAGGAAATACAAACTCCATTGTCGATGACGGGCAGAAATAGGGGGACTTCTGAAGTGAGGGAAAGGGTGGGTGCAGGACTCAGCTGAGTCTCCTGCACTGGCTGCACCTCTGGGCGCAGCGCTGGTGTTACTCAGTCACTGTCTGGTACCCAGCTGATAGCAAAATCATGGAGCATTTGCTGATRGCAAAATTCCTGAGCATTTGTCAGGAAGCCATCCTGAATCAGAACCCCTGAGCATTAGAGAAACATGGTCCATCACCAGGAAAAGGTGTGACTAAGATGGAAGATTGGCCAAACACGGGGAAAAGGCTACGCAGCCGGACATACACACCTCGCTATGAACAGACTTGGGTACAATTTCCTCTTCAAGTGATACACTGTGCACAGCAGCAACGAAAAGCTACGCCGGGTTAGTGCACATCCATCGTGCAGTGCCACAGCCCACACAGCCCCCYGCTCCACACGCTCACGCTGCTCCTCCGCTCGGCATCTGCTCTGGATTGCRAGTRAATTTGTCCAGCAGCCAGCTCAGGMCAAGCTCAGGTGTCTCTGTACAGGGCTGCCCTGCACAGACTCAAACCCGGTTGTGAAACACTGAGGTGTCAACTATACCAAGTTTTGTCCTCTGACAAAACTCAGAAACCTTGGCTGCAAACAAACTCCTGCTCTGAACGTTTCCTGAGCGGTCAGACCTGCACCAGGGTCCTCCTGGGACGGGCAAAAGGCCCTTTGCACTTACACCGGTTTGGGAGCTCGRTCCTGCGAGGTCCCAAGCCACCCTGACGCTGATGTGCAGCCGAGCGGAGCAGCCTGGGGAGGCTGCAGGCAGCAGTCAGTGTTATTCAAGATTGCACCCCTTGAGGACACCAAAGTGCAACCAAGAGAAGTGAAAGGATGGGATTTATTTGTCAAATTCTGCTGCAGATAACCTAGACAAGAGTTAACGTGAGGTAAACACACAGCGTGCAGATGGAGAAGGTCTCTCATACAGGGCGGTAGCTCCAGCTGACTCTGTGCCAGGTTTGGGAAACTAAAGCTGGATTTGACGGCAGCGTTGGGAAGACGAGCCCGGGGAGGAATCCGACGGCTCGTGTTCCTGTTTAACGTAATTATGGTACAGCCGAAGCTGGTCTGGCAGCGCTCTGAACCGTGCCCAGCTGCACGTTCACAAGGTCATTTAAACTTCTGCAAACATAGAAATAACTAGTAATTGCCTGACTAGTTTATTTAAAACTGTCTAAGTGCACCCATACAGAATTAGAGGTGTCTAACTTCAGGGAAGGGAAAGGACACCTATTCTTCCTTTCTTATGTTACTCGCAGTGACACTGCCCATATTTTAATTACATTTTCCAAACTGTCCAGGGATGCCCAAAAGAACCAGGGGATGTAGGGATGCAAATCATAGCCCTCGCTAAGCACTGGAGGGGCTTGCTTTTATAAATGATGTTCTGATAYTCTGCTCTGAAATCTGTCCGTGGGCACCTAAAGCAGGCAGCTCTCTGAAAGCACTGAGCGACTGCAGCCCCGATCRTTTACATGCATAGGAGGCACTGTCCAGGCTGAAACATTTTTTAAATCATATCCACATTTCATGCTTTTTAATCRGAGTTTGGCCCCCTCCTCAGCAAATGAGTAAGCTCTTTTGTAAACTTGGCTAGCAGGAATGATGAATCACCCTGCGTTCACTGTTTGAACTAAGGGGAAAATACTGCAAGTCGTCGGAGCCCAAGGGAAGATGCTGGTAGCTGCAGCAAGGCTCAGCAGCAGCCCCAGCTGTGGCAGAAAGACACATTCCCATCTCCCCGTGTCACCGCACCCTGGGGTGTAAGCGATGTGGAATGTACCTGGGCGGCTGGCAAGCCCACGGCTGCTGAGCGTCTGACCTCCGTGTTCACCACATAGCAGTAATCTTCACTGTTAACAACTGAAAGAAACAAAGGCTTTGAAGTAACACAGCCAGACCACCCCGGTTGAAGCTCAGAAAGCAACCTGCAAGGGATTTAGCCTTGCAACACGTTTAACGTAAAGGTTTGTGGATATTTTGACACATTTTGACGCGGGAGCATGGAAGACTCGGGTCACCCCGCACTGCGCTGTGCAGACCTTCCTCCCTGCATACCCTGGATTTTAACACGGATTTTGTACAAGACTGAGCGGCCAGTGTAAAGCAGGCTCTATGAGTCATTCTTTCGCAGACTCCAGCATAAATCAAATCCAGAAATAGGAAAGGCCAGCCGGTCACATTATTCCTTTTAGGTTTAGGGAAAGATGTAGTTAAGAAATGTGGGTAAAAGACATTACAAAACCATGGGGAAAAAAAACAAAAAACTCAACCTGTATTTTATTTAGGCTACTAATTAGTGGATGAAAAGCCAGACCTTAAAAAAAACCATACTGAACCAGGCTGAAGTCAGATCAATATGAAACCTTTCTCTCCAGAGAGAGGATAATTTGCAGTCATGGCTATCATCTTCCGGGCATAGCTCCTTCTATGTGTGTGGGTTTTCTACATGGAACTGAGATATCTGTCTCCAGAAGAGATTCCATAAATGAGGAGAGGGTCACCGCATCTCAGTTTTTTGTACTAAAGAGAGCAGCCCAGCCAAACGCTGCTAGCAGGCTCTGGGGTTTCGCTGCTGACTCGCTCCAGTGCTAGCAGCTCCATATTATTACTCATTCTGCATCGGCCTGTGCTGGCTTGTCACATCCCTTCTTCGCACACAACGTATTTTACAGACACCTTAGAAGGGAAGCCCAGCTGATGAGAAATGCTCATGCAGAGGACTCATTAGCTTTGTGCGAGCTCTGAGAATTCAAATCTCAGATCTCAGAATTAAAATCTTAGGGAGGATGACAGCATGCTTCCTAAATTTTCCTAAATGTTCACCCACAACCTCCAGGCCTGTCAGCAATGAACAAGCAAAGGGAAAGTATCTTTCCTCCATCTGCAGAGCACTTAATCCTTCAGCTTCTCATGATTCTCACACGTAACGTCTCTTCATTTGTGTTCCGTATCATTCGTGGCTCATGCACAGCCTCCCAGGCCAGAAGGTGCTAGGGTCCATCTTCTTCCCAGAGGTCTCTCCTCTTCTGTCCGATCAGGAGCTGCTCCTGCAAAGGATCTTTTCTGAATTCCCATTTCAGTGTTGAGTCCTGACATCGTGAGTCCTGGTCCTTCCTCTGAGCAGCAACATCTGCACAGCAAAATGCAGCGGTGGAATTGTTAACTTCTGGAGTTCCAGAAATCCTTTCTGGCACATCACTCGATTTGAAAAATATTTGGCTGACTTGAACAGTAGATCTTTATTTCTTCCCAGGCAGAAGAAGTAGTACAGTGTGTGCACTGTATACTCAGCATAAGTAAACAGTGAATGCCTCAGCATGGACATTCATGTAGAGGTATTAAATAAGGCAGTGAATTCCTTTCACTTCAGCTGCGGGAAGGGGAAAGCACATCTTCCACATATACCCGTGCTCCAATTCCGTGTGTAAATTCACACCGTGCACTTGCTTGGGTTATTTCAGAGCAAATACTTTTCCTTGCTCTGCCTGTGGTAGGACACACAAGGCAGTTCATTTCTGGCGTGATCCAGGGCAAGTGTAGGAGTTGGAGACTTCTCCCATAATGACTGGTTATACAGTAAATAGCGTGTGGTGGAAGCACCATTCAGCTCCTTATTTTCTAAGCACATTTGAATAAACCAGAAAGCTTAAATCAGGATGGGGTGTGTTCTTCCCTTACRTTATAAAAAAGAGAAGGAATGAAGTAGACAAGCAAGTGATTTAAACTGCAACTGCAAGAAATGTAATTCCCTATCTGGTAAAGAGTATATACATTTAACAATTTCTGATATTTGAGGGTTCTTTATAGGCATTTTCATAACTCCTGGTAAAATTGCAATGATATAACTGTGTGTTTTTATTTYCTAGTCTGCTCCTTGTTATATATGTCTTTACTTCAGCTCTATTTAGCAATTACTGAGCTAGTTAATGAACATTTAAAGCTCCATGGTTAATGCAGAAAAATAACATGTTTGGAAAATGTGTATTAATACAACCAAGAGGCTCAGTAACAGTATCTGCTGTAAACATAAAAAATGTCCCTTGGCTTTTTTACTTTCTGTAGAGCTGGATGAAAATTCAAAAGAAAATGAAATTATATTTTCTCATTTCTAATTCAAGAAACACATTAAAATACCRTCAAATAAATCTTCATTCACCTTTCCAGTCTGCTAAATCTGGTTTATATTGCATGTGTGGGTGTGACAGAGGAAACTTATCACAAGGAAAATAATTTTGGCCCTACAGACAAATCTTCAGCTAGTATAAATTGTAAAACCCCACTAATTTCAGGAGAATGATTCTTCTCTAATTAGCAAAGTTTCAACCCCCAAGAGACGAAGCTATTTTTAATTAGCTGTGGGTCAGGCCCTGGTATTGTGGCCTAACATGCTGTCCCTGTAATGATTTTGAGCAGCCAAAAATGAAATGAATCACACTGGGCAAAACATGTATTTGTGTTAGGTTTTCTTTYGGGATGCAGCTTGTGGCACAGCTTTGCAACTGTGGTTTTACACTCCAGTGCGCACGCTGCCGGCTGGGCGGCCAGCAGCGAAGGGCAGCCCAGGGAACGCGGCCGCGGCTGCCCAGCTCCCGGCAGGGCCTTTGGGATCTGCCCTTTCCACATCGCTTTCAGGGATCATTTTGCTGCTGGAAATTAAAGGACACACTTGGGCTATTGGAAAGTTCCCTCAGAGCCATTTGGCTGGGCAAAGCGCCTTTTCGTGCCTCACTGTGGCAGTATTCCCTGTTTATTTCACGGGAGCCATCTCAAGGCAATGCTGTGGTTTCTAACGCGAGCTCAGCGTAGCGTTGGCCCCGCGCTGCCGCCCAGATCTCCGCAGGACCCTTGGGAAATGTCCTTAAAACATCACTGCTCACCAAGGGCTCCAGCTGCRTTTCCCCCTGTAAAGGAAGGTGTTACAGCCGTTCTCCCCCCCAGGCCCTGGCTTCTGGCCAAGGCAGCCTACCAACCCTCTCCTACCGGGGCAAAACACCTCTTCTTTCACCATGCAGAATTAAATGTGGTTCCTAATACTTTATTAGCTCCTCATTAGTTGTACCTCACCAAGCTGCATCTCAGTAAAAGCTGGCACTAATCTTCACCCCCAGGGCCACAAGCAGCTCAGCTTTACATTCTTCTGGGGACCCATTAGCTCTCACYGTAACCAGGGTTACCGAAAAACATATCCATGCTGCTACAGGACGCTACACGTGCCAGAGAACCACCCTACCTCCCGCTGGTCCCAGTTGCCCTCCCTTTCCCCTCCAGCAGGCCACGTCCTCTGACTAATTCACCAAATTCCAAGTAAAGTTTGTCCTCTGTTACAATTAACGAGCACCCGCCCTTGGCGAGCAGCGATGCCCGAGCACGCCGTGCCCCGGAGAGGGGCGAGAGGATGCTTTGGGGCCAAGGCCAAGGCCCTTCTGCAACCCGCTGCTCCGGCCTCGGGCGCGCTTCGTGCTGCGCGGGCAGAGCCCGGGGCTGTYGCCCGCAGGCGGGCCCGGCCCGGCCCGGGATGCTCCGGCGGCTGCCAGGCTGTGATTCCCGGAGCGGCCGGGAGGGAGCACGCCGAGCTCGGGCGGCGGCTCCGGCCCTTCCCGCACCGCATCCTGCGGCCGGCGGCGCTCCGGAGGGGCCGCGGCGGGTCACGGACACGCGTGGGGGGGGAGCGGGGGGCTCGGCTGCCCTTGGCARGCTGCGGCACAGCCGGGCTTCGGAGGAGGGCGAAGGCTTGGGCTGAAGGGCTCCCCGCACAAGGCTGGGTGGGGGATAAATAGCATCAGGTTTAATCTGCAGCAGAAGAGATTAAGCTTGAAATGATTATTTTATTATCAAGCTGCTGGGGCTGCAACTCCTGCAAGCAACGCTGCAGGCAGGACGAGTAATCTGCCAGCCAGCTTTCGGGGGAGTTTGGGCTGGCGTCTTCAGGAAAGAGCAGGATCAGCCAGATCCCTGATCAACCAGATCCTTCACCCTCTGGAGCAGGGTGAGGGACTGGGTGCCTTGTCTAGCTCTACATTTCCATGCATCCATTTCCAACCTAAARACTTCCACAGCTGAAACTGAACATTGAAATAATGAACATTTTTCTTGCTGTAGGTGCTCAGAACAAATCCATTCCCCCCCCAATATTTGTGCTGGCTCAGCATRGCCATGGTAAAATAGTTATTATCCCCAAAGGGAAGAGTCCCAGCCAAGGAAGAAGAACTGGATAATATGCAAGTACTTGTTACCTCCCATCAAACTTAAATATAAATTCAGATTTTGCCAACATGTTGTGGCTACATATGTAAGCAATATATTTCACTATGCATCACAAATAATTTTTAACATGATACCAGCTTCTACTGTACATAGTTTGGGTACTAACAAAGTAACTCTGGCACAAAATTTAGAAAGTAGATTTAATGGCTCCAAYGGTTCTGTTACAACCCAACTGGAAAACGATGGGTATTTCTGTATTTAGGATGTGTGCCATGCTTCTTTTAAAGTAAAAGAATGGAAGTATGTTCTGCAAAACCCAAGGATCCTGACCTTGTCCTTAAAAACATTAAACATACCCAAATACAGACCAGTGATTGACTCAGCAGCTTCATAGTGAAACACAGAATTAGTGGGATCAATAGGCTCTCAGTCACCCCGGAATGGGTAATGCCACGGTCACTCTCCAGATCTTGACAGAATTATTTTGAATTAATCTGATTCAGCTGAACGGGAAATCTGCTCCTGCCAGGCTGTCAGTGCAGGAGCCCAAGCTGGCTGTGAAGGGGAGATGGTTTGTGACGGCCTCTGTGAATCACTGGCACAAGCAGCGCAATGTCCGGATGGCATCAGCTGCTGCCACGGCTCCTGCTAAATGCAGCCTTTGTCACCGCTTCGCCGGGGCGGCCGGGAAACAAATGAGCAGGAAAGAATGAGCTCCCCTTTGGCACTCGTTCCCCAGGGACTTACAGAACCTGTGTGTCCTAAAAGAGCCTGTTTMTAAATTAATTTACTTAAATTGGCACAGTCACTTGCTGGGTGGGAAATCAGGTGAGTGGGAAGCCAATGTTAGCTGCTCTGCATCTGACCTCACACCGGCCAGCCARGAGTTGCATCACAGACTCTGCTGCCTGAAAAAGCAACGGAGACACAGCAGGACTATGTCTTTGCATGGTCTTACAGACACTTTCTCAAGGAAGGCGAAGTGAATTGACACCAAAGTTCATCATATTAATGCCTGGACTTTACCCTGCATCCCCGCCCCTCTTTYGACCACGAGATGAGCACCAGCTCCTCTCCCTGCGGCCAGGCGCTGCTGGTCCCAGCTCTCTACAACTGTGCAGCGTGGGCTGTGCACGCCCGGGGCCATCACCGGCGAAGGGCTCAGAGCCGCTGCGGCAGCACCCCGCACCCTCCTGGCCTTGGTTTTGGGGTGGCTGCGGGASGAGGGTACGAAGGAAGCAGAGAGGAGTCCCGCAGAGGGAGAAGGGATGGAGTCACCTGCAAATCCTACGCGTGCATCCTGGGGCACGGCTGAGCCGGGGGGACCCACCACSCGCCGCCCTGGGTCAGACCTTCCCTCCCCTCCCCGGAGCGTGGCCGCCCTCGGCCGCTTGCTCGGCACAAGCAGAGCCCGACACACACACACACTCCGCATGTAACCTCCACCCCTTGGGAGAGGGCAGAGCCGGAGCTGAAAGTAAAAAAGAAATTTAACACAACTCCTGAAAGCTAACACAGGCACATAGTGCAAAGGGCAATGAATATGTTAAAAATACAGCAGGAATTTAGCCAGTCCTCTGCAGACACTCCTGTCAGCTGCGCCTGCTTCTCCCTGCAGTACAGTATGTTTAATACACCCTCCCTACAAGATTTTTTAAAAGCATTTTTAAAACTCCTGTGGAAAGCGGCCAGCAGCTCTGACGCTACCTAATACAGGCAGGCCCCGCCGGGAGGGTCTGGAGCCCATCCATAACCCCGCTCCCTCCTGCCCGGCCCCGGCCGATAAGGCTGACTCAGCCGGCCGAGGCCTCGCTCAACGCTGCCGGCTCAAAGCCGAGGGACTCGGGGCGTTATCACCCCACCCGGCCTTGGGAAAATCGGTCCTCCGTGCTAGGTCAAGCTCTTTATTCCTCCTCCCGAATTGATACGACGTTTGGCTGTGCGTTTCGGTGATGCATCACAGATGTGGATGTTGTAAGCCAGCAGAAGACCAAATTCCCAGCAGCTTTGAAGAAAGGGTAATTTTTGAGTGTCCACCATGGGGGCTGTTGGGAGCCCRCTCTTCACTGGGTGTTTTCTGTGCCTTGACGCAGCTGGGGCAGTGGCCGAACTGGTGTGTCACTGCCTTGCACTCGCCTGCCTTGTGTTTGTGCAGGTGGAAATGCCCCAGTGAAGAAATGATGGGAGCTGGCTCCTCACCATGGCCTCACTGCAAAGCTGCAGCCGTCCATAGTTTGGTTCTAATCACGTCAGACCAGCTATACATTAGCACAGGGTGGATCCCAGTAGATGCTGGTGGGAAAGGACTTTGGGGATGGAGGAAGTTGGGGCTGGAGCTGGGTGTGATGCTGAGCTCCGTTCTGCCAGCGTCGGTGGGAACCAGTCCCGGCTATTTAAAATACCTCCATCAGCACCGGGGAGCTCGGCAGAGCCCTGCTGTCTGCAGGACACGTGTGGGGCAGTTTGACCTTCCTTCTCCTCCGTCGCCTGGCGTTTTTATAGCTGCGGATGTGCTCGCTAACCACAGAAGTGTTCAGCTCTTCTTTGAATCCTACTCATTCCTAAATAAAAGCAACCTAGTGATAAGACTGAGAGATGAAAAGCCATTACATTTAACATCTGGGTACAGACTGCAGAAGGTCTCATGCATCTGTACATTAACATAAGATATTTATGTGGGCTGAAGGTGAATAGAGTCTTTCATTTCTTGATGAAGTATTTTACTCACAGAACGTCACACAAAGAGAGAAAAAGGGGAATACATGGTCCCATTTATTAATGCAAGTGCATGAAAAATCACGTACAATATAAGATTATATTATGAGACAGTCATAAGAGGGACAATTTATAGTTAAAGGTCAAAAGAAATGGAAGACTAACCCTCAGAGCAGCTCTTGGCCTTTCGTGTCTCATTCTTTTGCTATGTCATTGTTTAAAGACAGAACTCTGGGCATCCTCCACAACAGGCAGCCTTCCGCCGTCTGATGTGCCGTATTTCTGGTTTGAGCTCCTGTTCCCACAGCAACAAAACTCAACAACATTATTGGTATTTTCCATACGATCATGCAATTTCCCCTCTGCCCGGGAACGGAGGGCCCTGTGACCGCCAAGGGGATCCAAGCATGTGGGCAGGCAAGTACTTCTGGAAGTGTTGGAGCAAACAGAGCAACACATTAGAGGCTCAGCTTGAGAGAAATCCAACATAATGGTGGTAACGTCCAAGCTGAGGCAGAAAGGCAGAGCCCGTGAGGCTTCTCTTGTCGATGCTGCAGCCCACAGTCACCCCAGACTGCTAATGCAGCTGAGAACTGCCAGACATCGGTGCGGCTCAGAGGGGGGAAGAGCACTGAAATCAATGGAGTTAAAGGGTGTAAACCAGATATGAGTGATGGTGGTCAGCTCTGTTGTTACAGCTCCATTTCCAGTCAGTTCTTTAACAGCATCAAAAGTTCTCCAAATACCTACCTTGGGATAGTTGCGTGGTTCAACCCGCTCCCTCCACCATGGGAATCTTTGCGATGGGTTATTACATGACGCATCCCCAGCACGRGATTGTGACCCACAGGATGAAGCTGTCCTCAGGGTGATTATAGTAAAACTCTGATTTACACACAGAGATCTGTAAATGCCACTTTTGCTCCTTAAATAAAGGCAGATTTTTTTAAAACCAAAAGACAAGGGGGAAAAGTCTGATTTCGAACCCCAGTTACAACCCACCAACACTGCGAGATCACACTCAGCATGCCAAAGAGTGGCATTGTCGAAGAAAGGCCATTTACTTCACGGCTCTGCCCCAGAAAAGGATCAGCGTGCACGATGCACAGCCACACCGGCTGGGGCCTGTCCCGCAGCAGGCACAGCAGAAGGATTCCTTCATTTGTCTCGTATAAAGCTCTCCTGCCTGTGCTCCAGCATGGTGCTGTGCGTCCCGGCGGGGACTCACCTGGAGCTGGTCATTTATTTGCCCCCCACCTATTCTCAAGAGAAGTGACTGGTTGTTCCTCACTTTGCAGCTCTGCAGTTTCCGTACTTGGTTCGTGTCCCCACTGAGCCGGATCTTACTTATTTCAGAAGTTTCTTTCTAGTGAGTTTGCAGCCTCTTTCAGCTTTGTGTCTTCTCCAGCTGTGATAAACAGGCTGCCTGCCCTTGGCAGAAGCCAAGACAGCGCCTGTTGCATTGCCTTTTGATAAGGGCACTCAAGGCTGAAGGATCTTTCTGTGGAGAGAAAGGCTGTTTCCTGGGTGACCTAAATGTGGATGCCAAAACCTACGGCCGGACAAACCCCCTCCCCGAGCGCCCGTACTTCTAAGGAGTTAGTCCAGAAAGTCTACCCCAAAGCAGCTGTGGTTGTACAGTGCTGACCCGTAAGTCAGTCCAGCGAGAAGGCAGCGAGTGGCCAAAATTAAGCTGCTGGTCTAACACCTCTCTCCATCCGAAGGGATTTTTTTATTCCTGGGGATTTCATACTGGATGAGTCACTTTTCCTTTTAACCTCACTACTCCGAGTGCACGAACGTACATCTGTCATCCCGGCCACAGCTGGGGTAATGCAGGGGTCAAAGGGATAAATAGCAGAGAGGTTTTATGAACACCCTCCCCCACAGAAAAATCCCCTCTTTGTAGCCAGGAAATAAAAATCACACAAAATCCATCAAATTGCTTGCTTGCGTAATTAAGATATTATTGCAAAAAATACCCTATGCTGACTTTCTTTTCCTTTTTTTCACCTCCTTTCTAAAAACCTGTGGAATAGGATTCCCTRTTTTCCATGGTCTCCTGACACAGTGCCAAACAGCAGAGAGCAGCTGAGGCCATATTTTGACAAATAACCCAAAAGCCAACGTACTTGGCAATAAATATGCACAAGATGTTATGGTCATTTTGATACAATGAGTGGATTTCATTCCGGGCCAGTCTGTTTTCATTGGTCTTACAGTATTCGTGGCAATGCTCTGGCAAGGTAATTAGTTTCATTCGCAATCAAATTAGCAATTTGGCCCTTGCTAACACCATTATTACGCTAAATTATCAGGAGAGCTTGCAGTCCCTGCTCACATCTGCTGTCTCCCTCAGAGACTAGAAATATGGACCCAGCGCTCCTAATTCTGTGTGGTGTTGAGYCTGGAGGGAGAGCCGGGTGCATTTCTCCCTCTGCAAATCCTCCTGACTTCATTRAAGAGAAGTTTGGAAAACAAGGCAGGGAGCAGCCCCAGGGAGAGCTGCTGGGAATTACCAGGGTGCGGAGCTGAGGGGGGGGAGCCCTCGCCCTGCTCCTGCAGAGGAGGAGGAGGAGGATGAAGCCTTGTGTCCCACAGGGAGGAGGAGGAGGAGGAGGAGGATGAAGCCCTGTGTCCCACAGGGAGGAGGAGGAGGAGGAGGCAGGGCAAAGGGCTGTGATCTGGCCCAGCACTACCACCCTGCACTTGGCACCACTCGGAGCAGCCCGGCTCCATGGAGCTGTTTGTAGAAGGGGATGTTTGCAGCGGAGCCGGTGATGAAACACCGATGGGACAACGAATGCTAACGCTGGAGGGGAGCGGCGGTGAGGAAGGACATGTTTCCCCCCTCTTTCACGACAAGTGGGGGGGCCRGCTGCACCTCTGCCTTCCCCAGCCCGTCCCATCCCCACCGGTGCACCCAGCGGGCTCCTTTTGGACACCCACTCGTTTTCCACGCAAACGGACATCCTCGCTGATCGTGGTGCTTGGCCGGGCCTGCCCCCTCTGCCACGTCTGAGTTTCTGGGTAAAATGGATACACCCGAGCATCCAGACTCCTGTGCTGTCTTTGCCAGTAAAAATCCACATTTAAGAACCACCGCTGATTTCCCCAAATAAATAATTAGCAATGAGTCAATCAACGCGTGGGGCTAGAAGCTTAGCTGAGACAAATTGGCAAAGCTTCGTTTGCAGAGGCGCTCTCCAGACTTTAAAGCAAACAGAGTGTCTGAGCGAGCTGCTTACAGTAGTTGTGGGGGTGACTAATTCGACCGGCACTTTGCAGCCGCAGGGAAGGGCAGCGGAGGAGCTGCTCCCCACGCTGCTCCCCGGGGTTCGGGCAGCCACGGCCAGCACCGCTGGCTCCAGCCTCATGGAGTTGTTCTCCCAAGCCAGGACTCACAGCTGCAACCACCGTGAAGGTGGTGACAGGAATTTGGGGGTTCTGGCTAAAACGCCTCCATGTATTTCATGCCGGGGCATGGCGACGGGAACAGCTGGAGGGGAAGGAGAGGGCAGCAGCTGAAAATAAACTGTGTTTAGCCAGGATGAGCACAGCCCAATAACAATGAAGTGATGTAAACCCAAAGCATACCTTCAGCAATTAATTAACGTGATTCCATATAAACAACCCCAAAGGTAACCCTAGCTTACCTTCTGCTGTAAAAGCAGACACTGGCTCACAAAAAGCTGCAGTCTGAGACTTCTAATGGCTGTTTTGGCTACCGTCACATAGAAAAAGGGCAAAAAATTGTAGGTTGGGCTCAAGGAATAAATAAAGAGCAAGTCCTTATGAACCTCCAAGCCTATTTTAAAAATAAAATACAATACAATTTACTTTAAAACTTCTCTGAAGCATAGTGCCCTTTGGAGTTTCTAAATGAGCCCTTGGAGTTTCTAAATGAGCCAATAATCCAGAATACTGCGGTTTATTCCAGGGGGGGAGCAGACTCAAAAAAAAAGAGGCTATTTCAGAGAGGTTTTATGCCCAGAGCAATAGCAACAGTCTGCTGCTTCTTCTCTGTGGATCTCCGGGTGTTTTCCAGCAGAAGCCGGAGACATTTCCCTGGTTTACAGCAGGACCGGAGGAGCGCGGGGCTGGTGCGGCTCCCGCAGCAGCAGAGCCGGGACCGGAGCAGATGCCCTCGGGTCCCAGCCTGCGATACCCGGGGCTGCACTGATTGCCAACGCAGGCCACGCAGAGACTCAGCAGTCAACTCAGGGATGTCCCCCTCTGTCGTTTTAATAATTCCAGGAGAATGGATTACTTGTGTTGTTCTGAAATGGGGAAGTCTGAAGGGAGGTTGGTTTGGCATTGGTTGATGCTTAGCACAGGAGAAGCTGACATTCATTAGATGCCCCTCATMSAAAGATTTGACCTCTGATTGCTAATAAGCTAATTTATAATTAGCTGGTTTATAAAYTGATTGCAGAGAGAGTATCCTGAAAAATCTCACATTCATGAGAGATCATCTGTGGTACTAATTGCAAATGTATGTTGGATTTCAGCAGCTGTATATTCTCCTTCACTAAGCACTGTGACAAGGAAGAGCTGTTACATCCAAGCAGAAGATCCATTCTCTTTAATGAAACATTTATTTCAATTAATTAGAAACCCAGATTCTGTAGAGCATTACTGCTGCCCTGAATTCAATTACAACCGTATATTCAGTAGTCAAACTCAAATTAATCAAGATCAGCTGAGTTCAATTCAAGATACACAAGATGATACACTAAGAGTTGTGGGAACATATTTTCTTAACAGGATCAAATTAATTTTCTGGTTATTTTTCATTCTTATTAATACTAGAATTACACCAACAGTGTAGATCAGCATACGTGCACTCATGAGCACCTGGTCCTAGAGCATAAAAGCAAAAAGCCTAAAGCTAAAAAAAAGATCCTTATGGTTTTTTCCCTGGCAATCACGGCAAGTGGAATATATGATTTCTTTCACATTTAGAAAACAACAGGTTTCCTCAGGGTTATCCTGAAGTGAACTCAATTTAGGGCCCCAACCCAGCCACAGCAAGTTAAAAGACGTCTTTCCACTAACTTTGGTGGGAACCAAAGATTTGCGAAGGAAACATTGGCACATCTTTAACAACACAGGAATTTTGTACCGAGTCCTTTAGGGAGTAATTCCTTCATTAAATGCAGAAGAAATATAGGACTGTGTGTTAGTTATCGTCCGTGAAGAGAAGCAGGTGCTCCTAACGTGACTTCCAGACACSGAAGGAAATGAAGACCCAGTGCAGCCCGTAAGCTCTGGCAAGCAGACTTCACGTGGAAAACATCCATCGCGGCGTGCTTGATTCTCCAYGTGCTTTCGAAATACCCAACTGGGAGAGCAGCGAGTGCCAGGGCAGAGGAGCTGCGGGCCCCTCCAGGCGTGAAACCCCCGGGCTGGCTTCTGCTRCCCGCTGCTCCTCAGGAGCGGTGCCCGCTCCCCGAGCGACCCAGGTGCACCTACAGCCAGCCAGAGGGGAGCAGAAGGGGTGGGTTTGTATAAATTCATGGGATTGTGCTTTGAAAGACACGGACTGTGCTTTTGTTCCCAAAAGCCTCTGTMAGGTCACTTCATCTCTGCACGTCTCAGCTTTGCGACCTGAAAAAAAGCTCTTCCTTCTCTCCATCTCACAGCAAGGYTTCCAGCCTCCATCCGTTAGCCCTGGCAATACCAGGAAGGGGACATACCAGCTCCTACCCGGGGCCGGGTTGTGCTGGCTGGTTTTACCCCCACCTGCAGTTGCAGGAGGGCAGGAGGACSGACCGGGGCTGGGGCCAGCTCAAAGGGACACAGCAGGGGGGTCGGGGGAGCCACCAGCCAGGAGCCACAGAGCTGCCCTGGTGCCAAAACCCTCCCTACAGCCCCGCCGTCGGGCCCGCAGATGGACGATGCTGTAGAAACAGRAACTATTGCCACAGAAACTTCTCCTCACACTAAAAGGCCAAAACCACAATATCCTACTCACACCCACCATATGATTTTATTCACTACGATCATGTTTTATGACACAGGTGTGCTTTGCTTCTGGAAGAGACAGAGCACCGTTCTCAACAAAGCACACGCGTTTGCACTGACTCAAAAATATTAAATGCATTTACTGGTCCAGCCGTACTGCAGGATGGAGTACAGGGCGTATCTGGCTGAAAAAGGCCCGTGGGAAATTAGGACTAAACACGTGCTGTGGCATAACAGTGAGACATTCATGACAGAGATGAGTCTYGTGCTTGCATGGGCTACACCATGCTAGGAAGCACGCGCTGTGTTCGCACGGGGCGGACGCTGCATGAACGTACCCAGCGTCACCCAGTGATGGTTAATGCTCTGCAGCGAGGTGAGATGGGGCCAGGGGTCCGGCTCAGCCTGGGAGATGGGACTGTGGGAGCAGGGCTGGCCTCCTTGATAGTATCTGCTCAGTGGTGGTCTTATGGGGAATTTACTTACAGGCAATGGAAAACAAATGGGGTGGGTTTATATGTCACATAATGCTGGGCTAAGAAAAGGAAAACAAAGGCTAGAACTTCATTGTGTTTAGAAACATCCCTCTTTCATTAGAAACCAAATACATTTTGTCTTCAGCAACTATAAAGCAAATGCCTGGGAAATATCACAAGCAATCCATTCCTTCTTCTGGCCTGCTCCGAAAAGCCACATTGACGGGAAGGCTCACGTGGGTTGGATCGGAGCCAACACACGAAATGTTTAGGGGCCCCTTAGTGCATTCAGCAAAAGTAAATCCCATTTAGGCTCCAGCCTCACTCAGAAACTTCCCTCTCAGGCACCTCCAACGGGCCAGAAAGGCCTTTTCTACACCCAGAAATCATTTTTGAGCACCTATGCACGACATATCACCTGGAACGCGTGTCTGTCTGCATCCATCCACCTAAAGTCTCCTGTTGCTTTCAGTGAGTGGGTCAGCCGAGGAGGGACCATGTGTCCGACAAGGAAAACCCAGGTTTTATACAAAGCACCGTGGAAGTGTCCCCATGCGCGACAGGGCACAGCAGCCACTCATTCAAGTCCCCGAGGCTACGCTGACTCRCAGCCCATGAGGAGTTGACCCCGTGTGTTTTATAGATCTCTAGGAAAACTTTTTTTTAAGAGTGCTAAGGATCTATAACTAGGAGCTGCAAAATTTCCATGCTGGAAGGGTTTAGGAAATCATCAGGCTGAGGATTCGAGGCACGCAGCTTCGCACTTTTGTTCTCCCACGGCGACGGGTGCCAGCAGCCGAAGGTTAAGGCACCTGCATTTCCTACTGACACGCAGGTCTGGAATGTGGAGGAAGTGCCTGGGAAGGGCGATGGAAGAGAACCAGATTTCTTTATAAACTAACAAGCCTCAAATGAATGTTCAAAGGAAATTACTTTAGTTTCTCGCATAGAAAGCTTTAGGTGAATGTGATTTGACTGCCTACAAGAGGAAAAAAACAGGAGACAGAAAAAAACCCTCCTGATAACGCTTTATAGCGGAGTTACACAACCCTGGGAGAAGYAGAGACCTTCAGCTACAGAGAAACTGTGCCCAAAGCAGCGCGATGCTGGGATGCGGGAGGGGGGAGAGGCGAGGGGCCGGATCCGCTCCAGCCACGGAGCAGGCTCTGCTGACCAGCTGCAGGACCGGGGCCGCTGCAGCCTGAAAGGTCTCGGCCACCGAAAAGCCACCGGGGACTGCTGTGCCCCCAGCCAGCTCCGACCCAGCCAGCCTCCTTGCCCCTCTTGCAAACCAACACCCCCACAAAATTACGACATTTCTTTACCACTTACAACAACCATTCCAGCTTTGTTAAGCCCTCTTTTTCTGCATCACCACTAAGCTAAGAGTTTTCTCAGTACAAGAACATGAAAATGTGAGGCAAACTGTTGGCTGGCATAAAGCAGCAGAGATGAATACACTGGGACACAGCTACGCAAACTGACACCAGCCAGAGATCCAGCCTCGCTGATTAGCCGCCCACGAGGAGGATTACATAAAAAAGGCTTTTAAAATCACGAACAATAAATTTGCCACCTGGGTATAATTTGTGGATTTTGGTATTTGTGTAGGTCATCACATATTTTGTCTCAAATGAAGCAGCCGTAAAGTAGCATAATATTCTGTCTGACATAAAATAACTCCATAAATGGAGATAAATTAACAAGAGTTCAGTTCAAACCAGAATCAGGCTTTGCGGTTTGTTTGGGCTTCTGCATCCTGCYTGCTCCACCGCTTGGGTGCGATTCAGCAGCGGAAAGTCTCTCCCTGTCGTCCYGCCTCGAGCTGATGCTCAGACATAATGGGCTGTGCAATTTTGCCTCTTTTTAGCTTTTTACAGTGAGCAACCCAATCTGATGAGCTAACAGGAACCTTACATCATCACAGAGGAGAAAGCTAAGGGACTAAAAATACCGTGTTTGATTGTCCAAAAGGAAAGAAAAAGTGTGCTTCCCTCAGCATGTTGTAACTATTCAGTTGGACACTGGCCTTAACGGTCTCTTACTCATTAATTCTGTCTTCATAGTCACAGAAATAGAGAAAAGACCTAATAAGCTGCCTAACTCATCCAATGAAGAATATTTTCCTGACAGCACTGTCCAAAGTCTTTTTGCCAAGTTCAGCAAAGGGACTTCCACTATTTCCTTTGTCAAATCCCTTACAGGATCAGAAACTCTTAGGGATTTTTTTCCCTGGTATCTATTGCTGTCAGCTGGATTTCATCCCTGCCCGACAGCACGGAAACGGCGTGTGCAGCGCGGGGGTCTGCAGGAACAGTCAGATGGAGGCTGCGTGCTGGATGGGGACACGCTGCCAACAAATCATTTCCAAATGAGTCATCAGCAGTTGATGCTCAGTGACTGCRAGTTGCAGAGAAACCTCTCTGCTGTTGAACTCAGCTACGTGCCTGCTCCATCCCAGCTTTAGTTTAGGAACCATCAAGATGCTTGATGTTTCTGTGGCATTTCAAGAGCACTACACGTCTCTCCTTCTTCAGCTCGTCAGACCCCATCTGACTCGGAAAGGGGACTCTAACTACGGAGCTGGTCCTGCTTTGAGCCGGAGCTCGGGTCCGATGACCTCCGGAGGTCCAGTCCAGCCTCATGTGCTCTGTGATTCTTCAAGGTGTTTCGTTAGTGTGTGTTGGCCAGAATATGCTAACGAGCGCATTTCTGAAAGGCGAGTGTGGCTAAAGCTTGTAGCACATACAAAAGCCACAGCCTGGGCTCCCACAGCTACATCTGCTCTGCACTCCCGGACCGAGTTAGCCAACACAAAATAACTGTGTAACTGTAAACCTTTCACTAATCAAGCCTTCGCAGTGAGCATCTGTTGGGGACGAGCGGAGCAGGGCCAGGAGCAGCCGTTCCGGGGCAGGGTGCATCGCCCAGCACCCGTCCTGCAGCGCTCCCCGTTCCTCACTCCGCTGCTTCGCCACCTTCGGGCCACCGACCACTGGAGACATCCCAAAGCAATCTGTGAAACTGCTGTCAAAACCCACCCAAACCCCCCCCCACATGTTTCTGCATACGAGTGAAACAGGGGGAGAAACACAACCCCCAAAGTAACCTCTTTATTTGGCTGTAAATTAAAACCATTGCGCCAATGCTGCGCAAGAAATCCAATGAATTTTGATTTCCCCCAGAAGGTTACGTTGACCTCTGGTGAAGAGGATTTGAGAAATACTCACWTGACACATACCTGAGAGGCGTGAAGGGGTTGGCCGCGCTGTCCCGGAGGGATGCTCCCCGCGGCCGCGGCGTGGCCGGGCTGTGCCTCCCGCGGGAGCCAGGCGGAGGGACCGCGCGCGGGAGCCCCCGGGAAGGCGGGCGAGGGGCTGGAGCCGTGCTGGGCTGCCCGTAGCACTAACTCAGCAATTTCACTTCCTTTGCAAAGTATGGTCTAAAGAATACTTCTTCTGTCCAGAATGATTTTTTCAGTCTCTTGTAGAAGAACAATACTACACCTATTTAAGAAATTCTACAAAAGCACAACTTGGAAAAACATCTGGGGATCCATAAAGTAAAAACCTTCCTTGAACACATGTTTAAACTAAATGCTTCTCCTGAGACATTCCGAACAGGCACAATCGACTCCGCGTCCATGAAAACAGAAAAGTAAATATCGACCTGCGCCAAGTTTTTGTATTGCCTCTCCCTCGGCAGCGACACTGATGATTGCTTTAGAAGTAGCGCTGAAATTAAGATATTGAAAGAAGCAGTGAATGGTTCTTGGGGTGAATTAAAGAAAAACRATGCAACTTGGGCCTGACGAGGTTTTCCTGAAAACAGGCAAGCAGAGGCAATGCCACAGTGCTGTGCGGATGCRCGGCGGGGGCAGCCGGCCCGAGAGCTGCCGCTGGCCACGCTCAGCAGAACCATCAATAGATCAACGTTACTGCTGCTGAGAAAAAATAAAGAGCTTTAGAGCACCATTAAGGTTTAAAGCTAACCAAAAAAMCATATTAAATCTTCAAAGAGGCACAGAGGAATTGAAAAGACTGAACAATTTATCCTTCCTGTACATTTTATGAGCCCCCAGAATTGCTAGGGTTTGTTTGATCTTGTGACACCTCTCCTTGCATTCCTAAACATCCATAAAAATACCATATTCTTTGGCAACCAAGTGATATTTTGTATGATATCTTTAAAAGATGCAATCATTTCCTTTTGGTGGAATACCGTTAGCTTCTCCTCCTAAATGTTGGTGTACCCAGACGGGACCTTGGGGCAAACGACGGGACAGAAGAGGACCCTCAGTCCCACATGGGTTTTTCAGACACATCCATCTTTTGCTTAAACCACATGAGAGTGAATGAGAAGATCAGGTACGATTTCTAGCACGAGCTGCCTGTTTGTCTTGGAACTGGTTATTTAACCATTTGGTGCCACAGTCTCGCTCATTTGTTAGAAACATTATTTATTCTGTTTGTGAGGGCAACTTTGGACATAATGTTTGCAAAAGGCTCTTAAATGCCTCGGTTAGAGAAGCAGATGGGAGTTATTTTCTTAATAATAAATTAAAGTTCAGATACAGATTCATTACCATAATGTAATACTATGCTTGAAGCAGACAAATACTTCAAACKTTCGTAACATTTGCTTTCCATGCTCCTTGAATTTTAAGTGGGTTTTGTTATTTTTTCAGAACATAAGGCATCTTTACTCCATAGTCAGGTCATACCCTTTCCTAAGAAAGCCAGAAAAAGGCTGAAGAACATAAGGGCTGCATGTGTTAAAAAAGAAATAGTGAGATCCGATTCTTTATTAGGTGGAATCGCTGATTATCCTAATGCCCACTAAACACTCGGGATAACGGCCAAGCTGCTCATTGAAATGACATTCCCACTGTCACTGGTGAGAGCTTTTCTATTGACGTCACTGAATATTGGATCAAAGTTTTCAATGCTGTTAGACACGTTTTTGTACGATATCACCTAACAGCCTTGCAGGTTCTTAAGTATCATTTATTTTATTTAAACTCTGAGGGCAAATTMTACTGCAAATCACGCAACGCAGCTCTCTCAACCTAAATGAGTTGCCCAGATGCAGCCGAAGGCAGAACTTTGGCCTGGCCAATACAGTTTCTGAGTAACACCTTTCTTTCTCTCCACGTCCTTACACTCCAGTAAATGTCAGACCTATCTCTCCGAGTAATGACAAATCCTTCAAAATACTTTAAATGTTTATTTCAGGCTCAGCTTTTCCACGTCCGAGTAACTGCATGCTTGGAATGAGGGGGAAAAAAAATTAAATTACCATTTGCGCAGAATTAGTTTCTTCAAGGAATATGTTCCCGAAGGTAACCTAGCGCAATGCTCTGAAGAGATCAGAGGAGCATCTTCAGTGGCAGGAGCCTGCAGCTTATTAGCCACATAATTATGTGTCAAGAACCTAATGATACCAGAGGAAAGGGATGGACAAAGATGCGCTTGAACTTCTCTGAACAGGGATGTCGATGTGTGTTGTCCTCTGACTGCAGCCATCACATTCTCGGTCTCAGCCTAGACCATGCCCATCTTAACCGTCGTTTCAGTCCCCGGTAAGAATGCCCTACGACGAAACCTGTTAAAACTAATTGTGTTTGACTGAAACCTATTCATGCAACCAGCCGAGCAGGTATGGGAAGGGTGCTGAGGAACCGGCGGGGATAACTTCGTCACCCACACAGCTCCGGCTGAAAAGGATGGGCATCTACACCCTAAAACRACAAACATGGGGGAATCCAGACAGCTCAGACCTGGGGGGCAGGTACGGAGSTGTGGGCGGGCAGCTGGAGGGCCTGACAGATGAAAGGAGCAGTGATGGATGGTGTTGTAGCAACAGTCACTGCAAAAGCAGAGAAGGAAACAAAAGAAACAGGATATGGCTGTTTAAGGAGGTTGATATGTTACATTCCTGTGAGCATTTATAAATTCCTGTTTATCTGCTAGAATACAAATATTGGCAATTACTTTTATTTTTTGCCTACTCGATAAAGTTACTGCCCTTATTCAGGGTTTCTGAATTTATGCTGTTATATTTGTGTAATCTGGGTGCACAAATGCAAATTTAGGGAATATTAAGAGGGAAATAAGACAAGAGACCAGTCTTGAATCATTATTGCAATCTTGAAAATTCTATTTGCATGTTATTTGCCTGCTTTTGGTCTCACTTGGTGCCCAGGAGATTCACTCCCAGAAGTGGCAGGATTTGGAGACCAAAGCATCTTAATTCTGGCCTGCAGGCCRGAATTAAGGCCAAAAAATGAKRGCTGAGCTAAAGCCCATCACATCAGTAGGGAGTTTCTTCATTTGGTGTTACTGTCACTGAGTTTCTTCGTTTAATGCTCATGGATGATGAATGCTTATTCTTCTGTCTAGCTTGAGCAACTCATAACGTTTCACCTCAAAGTTCAAGCAAAATATTTTTCAAAAGATTTTTGGAAATCCTCCTCCAGCAATCCGATGAACTCAGGAAATTGGGAGAGTTCGAATTGTTAAACACGCCTCTCACATCCAGGATAAACACCACCAAATATGCTCTGCATTTTCCATTTAATTCTAGGGGATGTTTCCTTCAGTTCCCCCAAGGCAATAAGAAGTGATGTTGTGATTCACTGTGTATTAGTGGTTTTCACCTGTGGTGTGAAGATGCTTGTGCCTCTATAGATAACTTCTGCAAAAGTCCTATAAACGATGACGAACAGCCTGAGTGGAGGGAGAAAGCCGCTAYGCTAAGTACTGAGCTGAACCGTGTGCCTTATGCCCTGTTCTTGCCCCCTAAGCAATTTTATCAGCATTGCTTTGCCCTTGCCAGGCAGTTTACACGTTGCAGAGTGCAGCCTTTTACACTGGATGAGAACTGCTCACTCTGGATTCTCCCCGGGCAGCGCATCGGATACCCTCGGCACAGCGTGAATGCCTTAGCACGGGGCGAGACAGCAGCTGATGAATTGGGCTAAATGAATTCTGGCAGAATGCACAGGGATAAGATATCACAAGGCTTATSCCCCCCATTTTTTAGCGTACTGTTTGTCCCTCTGTCCCTGTCGGTGTAAGGCTGTGGGACATTCTGAAATGAATGGGGAAGTTTGGTCAAACCCACCTACAGAAACCTTTGTGATTACTGAAGCTTAATACCAGCGTCTGTGGAACTCAGCCTTTCAAAAACAGTTAGTTTGCTGTACTTATCTCTGAATGATAAAAGGCAAACTTTCCTTGACCTGCATAAATTAGGAACATTCAGCTGAATTTTCTCCAGTTGTCTGCATTCTGGAGCTGTACAACACCCAAAAAAGGAAGCATCGCAATCAATGGAGTCARGAGTTAGGGTGATAAATGCTGAAATCCCAAAGAAAGGCTGGGGATCTCCTCTGCTGRATAGGTACAATTGCTTGGTTTCTACTGTATGAAATAATGATACTAAAAATGTACCAAATTTGTTTGCAGAATATAATMTACCAACAGCTGACATCTGTCATGATTTCACAAGAAAAAAATACAAAAGCTCAGTGTTTAGCTGCTCGGTGAAGTGACTCATGTTATACCAGAGGTTTTGACTTTGTTCTTCCAGGCACCATTTCTGACGGGAAATCAATCAGTTTAATCCCATAATGGGAACAATTAGCCTGACAGAAAAAGCAGATCACTTGTAATCTCATCTTCTGCTTACAATATTATGCCAATGTTTCTTCTTATTTTCTCAACTGCTGCTCATCGGTCACATTGCCGTGCCTGTGAAGAGGTTACAGCTCATGTAGAGGAAGAGCCGGGGTTAATCCTGCCCTCGCTGTCAGCGCCAGGGCAGCAGCCGAAGCCGTCGGGAGGAGGTCATGCACCCCCAGAGCAAGCAGACCAGCTCCCTGCATCTGGTCAATATATTCCGGCCTTGTAACCTCACCGGTGAGATGAAAAGGAACCGAGCATCTCCTCCGGTGCGTGGGCGGCGGGACGGCCCCSATGGCGGCAGGGTTCCTGCCTGCCCGCTTCGTGCTGCCCGGGCTCAGCATCGGGTTAGTCTCAGTCTGGCGATTAGAGGCCAGGAGTAAGRTTAGACCCGAGCTAAGAGGCACTTGCTCATCTGTTTCCTCTGCCGCCTGAGATGGGAAGCGGGACTGAGAACAGGGTGAACACGGAGCCAATTCATTTTTCAGCAAAATTGAGAGGAAGCAGGGAATATAAAAAGACTGTGTTTTGTTTGTAAACAGTACGATGGAACAGTCTGCGAGCTTTCCATGAACGCTGACGAGCTGCCTTGTCCTTCTCCACAGCCTTCCTTGAAGTTGCCCGTTATCAAGAACAGGCTGCTGCTGTGCTCCGACACGAGCCGACCACACTGTGTCATTGCTTCCCCCTTGGGAATTCCATCCGCCGGCTCTTATCTGGTGTTTAGTCTGCGATGTTTGTGAGGTGGGGATTTATCCTTGCTGTTCAGCGGGTTGCAAAACCCCAGCCCTATGAAGTTCTGGTAAATGGCTGGTCTGATGAGCAAGGATTAGAATAATGGGTAAAAATTGTCTCGTTAATATTTGYCAGAACACAAGAATAAACTGAATTTTGGGTCAGGCCCTGCTGCTTCTTATCCGCTGAATATATTTTACAAAGACAAAGGATTTACCTTGGTCCTTACTGTGAATTTGTGTCTGCTACACGGTGTTTAAGAGAATCAAAGATAGAACTGGCCGTGCACAGTACAGCTTCTTCTGTACGGTTTTCTCCGTAGCCATCCTACAAAGCCAGAAAGCCTTGGGAGGCCGCAGTCTGTTCCACCTGAAGGTGATTACAGAACAAGAAGTTCTACTGGACCAATGAGATTTCTTTCATTATCCTAAYGATTTCTATCACAGCTGGATTTTTCTCTGTGGGACGCTTAGATCCACGAGATAAACTTTCTAGAAATKATTTAGACAAACAAATGAATTCAATAGAATTCAGAATGACAGCTTCCAACACTTGGGCATCTGCCAAGGAACTTTCAAAAGCCAAAATAATAACTCAGATCTGAGAGATCCGGCAAAGCCTATAAATTAAGTAATCCTTTGGAAACCTGCAGTTAAATCTGCCATAGGGTTGAGATTTGCCTGGACTTAATCCAAATAATGAGTTTCAAAATTAACTGTTTTCACAGGATGTTGGCTTTTTGGACATTTTGGATTTTTCACTATTAAGTAAAGAAATAAACTGAAACCCTTAAGAATCTGTTGTACGTGAATCCCATCAGGTTAGGAAAGCACCAGRAAGGACTCATTTAGGCAATGGAAATGGAAATTAAGATGAAACTGTCAAGGACTACTGATTAATGTAAGAAAGGAAAAGAGGTTATACTCTGAGAAACGCTGACTACTGGGAGGGCAAATCACACAAATGTCGTGAAACGTGACATTGTTTGGCTTGGAGTCTTTACTCCCACAAGAATTTTGAATTCTTGTGATCAGCGTCACTTCCAGGGACCGTTTCCAATCACAAATACTAAGAGGAACAACCAGCCTTAGAACATACAACTGAAYATTCACAACCAATGAGTTTCAAACACAAACCGTGAGCCACCGAATCTGAAACCCAACCCACAAGGTAACATCTAGTTTGGTGCTTAAAGCTACTTTTAAATGTCAAATGTCTGTATTAAACTGTTCATAAATGGTCTAAATGGACGTTACTGATTGTTCCACTCTGCAGCCAAGGAACTATCTTAGATTCCCACCTTCATTTAAAAATTAAATATGGATGMTTTTATGGATTAAAAAGTGCATCCTATGAAACACATATGTACATTAGTTTAAAATATTTCCAACAGCAGGTACACTGAAAGAGAAAGATCTTGTGCCTTGGCTAACCACCATGAGTTGAAACAGAGGGACTATAAAAATGTTTTCCTTACCTTAATGATAGAAGTATCTAAATTCTTTTAGGTGATAAAATTGACTGGAGTTTGGAATTTTACATTTGCTACATTAGATGTCAGTGCAATAAAAGCTCTTCCAGAGAGGTCATCCATCTGGAACCTCTGGGTAAATAAGCTGCAAGAAGTATTTCTGAACTTGATGAATGTTACTTCAGAACGAACTTTTCATCACATAGGAGCTTGCTACTTCAATGAGCAATATGGGGAGTTGCACCTTCTAGTGTCTAAAGGAAGGATGTCCTTGGGCTGGTTMGTCACGAGTCCCCTCTGTYGCTTGGCTGCCTTGCTCCGGGTCCYCTCTTGCTTGTAGCTGCACCGTGCCCAGCTCCAGCACAGTCTGGCCCGGGGGACGTCCAAGGATTCAGGCGGCAGGAGAAGGATCAGGGGAGGGGAACGGGCATTGCATGGACTCCACTGAGAACCGATAAAGGTCCTCTCTGTGTTATGCAGGAATATGAGGAGAGGCGTCTTTCTAATATGTATTACAGACATCTCTTCACCCAAAGGCATGTGAATGCAACAGAATTTCAGTTAATACTTTTCTCAAAAGCTTTCTATATGAAGTAGAGACCTGCCAAATGAACCTTTATTAAAACTTCTTGCAATTTAATCATTTGTACTAGTACCAAATAATCACCTTCCCACACTTCAGATGCCCTTTTAATCGATGTCTTCAGCCAAAAAATGTCTGTTAACKTCATCTTTTTCAGATGCCATTCCATCAATGTACTGGATTAGCGTTCCCAAATGTGCCCTTTCTAGACGGTAAATTAGGCATGACTGATGGATGAGTGAAAACTGTAATTCCCAGCACATTACCAGTTACAGGTCACATATCCTTGTTGAATTATTAATTGTGCAGTGAAACATATTCTGGCTAGAAATGGAGGTTGCTAGCATAACTAGCTAGCAGATAATAGAGGTGCCAGCAGTCATGGTGGGGACTCCACAAACATTTGGGTGATTCTACAAGAAGATGGGAGTCATAAGTGCCACATGAAAGTCATGAAGCCACTTTAAAACGCGAGCTGTGCCTGCCAGGAGTAAAGCAGAAAGTGCATGATGATACGCTGAGCAACTTGTCAAGTTGAGCCGTATGAAACCAAGAGAGATGCCCCTGCTCTCGCAAGCAGAGTTCTACGGGTAGTAGAGATTTTTAGGCTCTCACATTAAAAAAAAAATCCATCTACAAAGCAGCTGAATTCTACCTTAAACTCTGAAAAACAAAGAAGCTTTATCTGAGCAAGCCTTTTGCAGACCTCTCTGACAAATTTATTGAACTTGCAAGATTTACCAGGTATTTTTTTCACAGTTTAAAAATAAAATCTTTCATGAAGGGCCTGGGGGCCGTGCAAAGAGGACATTGATTTATCACTGACTGATAATCAAATTGTGTCTATCAAGCAATTTATGAATGACTAACTTCTATCCTAATAAGACGGAAAACACTGAAGATGATGTTCATAACAACCCATACATCAACTTATCACCCTTAAACAGATGTGAAGATATCAGAGGATCTCATTTCTACTTCCACTAGACCCAGTCTGCTGCTATAGAGGACTCATGGCTAACTTCAGCCTCCTGAAACCGCTCTAAGGAGAAACACCATAGTCCAAAAGAAGGCAATTTGTAGAGCAAGAAAATCTCCTGATCTGGAGAACTATCAAGCCATAACGATGCTTGAAAACATTCTCATGTGGGCAGATGTTCAAAAACAGCGTTGGGGGGTCATTATCAGGCCTCCCAGATAAGCAGAGGACCTCTGCTAGACATTGGGAGGGTGGCAAATGGAAAACCTGAATGCTCATTCAAAATGGGACACAGAGCTGGATATCCGCAGTTTACCCAGTCAGTCTGTGATAACAAAGGAAGGAAACCGAGAGTGTCACCAGCGGCAAAGGAGAGCCAGAATGGAATATTTGAAAAAAAAAAAAAAAAAAAAAAAGAGATGATAAGACTTTGGGGTGGAAAAATACTGGAAACAAACACCGAGGAAAATATTTGTGAGATAAAGCAAATGGAGTGATGAGATTGAATTCATGAACACGTTTGACCTCTGTTTTGAATAATGTGTGGTCTTTGTAAGAGCTCACTGTAGAGTTTCAGCACTCAGCAAAAGAATGAGCATGTTGGAGATACTGTATTCTAGCTGGGTGTTAAGGCTTCCTCCCACAGCAAGGTTCGTATCATCTTCTGTTGGTTCTGTTGATTTCTGTTCCAGAAGTGGAACTCCATTTAGTTTTTGGAAAGGACTTAAAATATAATTTAAAAATTTTCAAGTTATCAAAGACAAAAAAAGAAATTTATGAGCCCACTTTGGTTGATTGAAGTGAGAGTACAACTGGGTCCTCTGCAGGCTACAAAACTGTATTGGCTTTGCTCAAAGAAAGCACATGTGAAAAGGTGTGTGAGCAACTGAAGGAAAATGAGGCACCTGTGAAATGTGGAGTCCTTTAGCTAATGTTCTTATTCCCCAAATCCTGGGAAAAAACATCTATGCTGATAGAGGGGTGCCAAATTAATTCCTGATGCAATTCTGAAATCTGAGAGCTGCTCTACATGTGGACACTTTCCATCAGGAGCAATTCAACTGCAGATACTTTTATTCAGAGTAAAACTGCCTCTACTTCAGCTCAGTTTAATGTATTTTCAAATATAGTCTCATTTGGAATAAGCACACCCACAAGTTTCTATCAATTTGGCTAATTTTAATTGTATTTTACTTGGGTTAAGTTTTCAACAAGCCTGAAGCATGTTGAATGAAGCATGAAGCTCAACAACTAGGCTGAGCATTCAAAAGGCCTTGAAGAGAAAGTGCCTCGGAGCCAGCAGCTTTCCCATCACCTTTTGAAATGTATACCTTAATAGTGGGGATTTCTGTGTTTTGATCATCTATTTCCTATGCCAGCGAATTGCTTTGAAAACCCCGACAGTTTGCTGCACAGCAGAGCCTGCCACTCACAGCCTGAGTGCGATTTAGAAACCACCCGGTAACGAAGCCCCGACGAATGCCAGTGGAAAATGTTTGACTCCACAGAGCTGCAATCTCCATTTTTTTCTCTGCTCTTTTCCTTTTCTCTCTTTTTATTGTTGCTATTTTCCAGCAAACTTAAGTTTCTTTTACAGAAAAGATTTTTTTCTTTTCCCTCCTAAGAGGAAGGAGATGCCAGTGCCAACACACRGCGTTAGTGCACGTCTTTAACTCAGGCTTTCGGGGAAGTGCTCCTCATCACCCAACAGTGAGAGCCGGAGAGGTGGGATATAAACTAGTCCTCCAGCTCTCTGCAAGACAAATTTCAGTGTTTGGCTGGGTGGATTTTCTATTGCAAGCAAGGAAACCTCAGGCCAGCCTACTCCCAGGCTTCTGCAGGCTGGGTGATATCATACAGGAATGAGGAGGTATGATTCATCACCAGTTGCACAGACAAAAGTCAGCTTTTATAGCCTCTCTCGGTGGAGTCACACGCTCGCGTGGAACAAAGAGTATGGGTGAAAGCTCTGCTGGTACCAGCTGCAGCTGAACTGCTCCTCTGTAGGCACCTTTCTAGCAAAACAAACAAAGGTTATTGTGTTTTGGGTTTGTAACGCAGTATGCTCACTGTGTTCACGTTGCTAAATCACAAGGCTGCAGCATAGCCTGAGAGCATGTTTAAAAGTCTCAGCTCCCACCCCTGTCCTGGACCAAAGCCTCCCAGATAACATGGGCACGGCAGTGAGACGGTCACACAAACCTTCCCATGTCACGAGCAAACGCGTGCAAAAAGACTTCACAGCAAATAGCACATAAATCAAAGTCACAGAAACCGAGTAACAAGAAGGTAGCTTGACAAAACTGGACTTTTCAAACAATGAATCCTTTGTTAGGTCCTTTTTTGAAGTGGGATATTCCAGCCCAGCCTTTTCCAGGAAGAGAGGGTGCTTTCCCAAGCCCAGGCATTTTGAGTTTTGCTCTCAGCTTTCGGGGGAGACTCTGAGCAGCCGTGCTGCCCACCCATCCCACCTCTGAGCTACCGCTGCATGCCTACAAGCCATCGCATTAAACACCCTCCGCAGCGTGGACATCTTCTGGGTGCTCTGATGGTCACCGATTCGGCCCTACCACCGGGAAACAGGGATGCTCTGCGGTGCCTGATGCTGCCCCAGAGACCCCTGCCAAAAACACAGGGACGCCGGGGTGCATCGGGCAAGTGCTTTAAACCCAACCTGATTATTTTCTTGAAATCTCTTTTCTCCTTCAGCATACTGCTGGTGGCGAATAAAACAGTCGCGACTACACGTTTATCGACCGATTGCRTCATTTGCCTTCCAGTCCGGAGGATGAAGCGGAGGCTTTGACCACACCAAACGCATCCACTCGGTCTTASTGCTGCCAGCGGTCGCTCCAAACCCCACTGGTAAAAATGTCCAGGGGAAAATCCGTGCTAAAGCTCCCCCCCACGACGGCCGGGACGGGTCGATCCCGCCTCCCCGCCACGCCCCGCGTGGCGGGGCGTGGCGGGGAGGCGGGATCGACCCGTCCCGGCGATTAGGAGACGCGCGAAGTGGTTCGGTCGCCGGTCGCGAGTGGGAGCCGGAGTCGCAGCCGCCCGCGGGCAGGGAGCGCCCCGCCGCCGCTATGTCCCACTCGGTGGTCCTGCGTGGCCCTTCGCCGTGGGGTTTTCGCTTGGTGGGCGGTAAAGACTTCAGTGCCCCCTTAACCATCTCCAGGGTAAGCTGGAGGGCGGGGGGGGGGGGGGGGGGGAGGGGGGCCGGGGGGGGGGGGGGGGGGGGGGGGGGGGGGGGGGGGGGGCCCGGGGGGGGGGGAGGGGGGGGGGGGGGGGGGGGGGTGGCTCGGGGGGGGTGGGGGCCGGGGTCGGGCCGCTGGTACCCGGGGCCGGCGGGCAGCAGCGTTTGGGGTGTTTGTAAGTACATATATATTATATATACACACAAATCCAGGCGTGTAAGTGTTCCCCTCTGAATGCAGCACTGTTTTAACTGCTCTTCCCTGATAGCATTCTCCGTGCTTTATTTTTTTGGATGTTAATTCATAAAGATCYGCTTTCAGAGTTTTTAGTGCTCAGCACTACAGAGGGCTTGGACTCGTGCCCTGGACCGAGTTCACAGGCTGTTGGGTTTTTTAGGAAGGCACAAGTAAAGCCAGCAAGAAATTTCTCCGTGCGGGCTGCTGTATTATGGGGTCCCTGTGGGCTGGTAGTAATTACTGTGTAAGTGCACTCACACTTGTGTTTAACCTCACAAAGATGTATTCTGGAAACTTCTTTGCTAAGACACTGCGGCTAGCTTGAAATAGGCTTTGTGCATAGTTATATGTGAAAACAAACCATCCCCTGTGCGGGAAGGAGCGCAGCGAGGTGGAGTGGTGGGCTGCATGATGGATGAGGTGCTGTACCTGAGCTGGGCACGTTCCCACGGGCATTGGTGTTTCCATCACCATCGGGCTGCCCTGGGAAAGGGCTGGACACCTGAAGCTGCCCTGCCTTCCCGTGGAGTGTTGGGGCTGTGTAGTATTGCCGAGTTCTCCTGGGCAGCTGCTGCTGGGGTGCTTGAACAAACACTGAGAGTATTGAAAGCCTTTGAAAGGAGCTATAATTTAAAAATACTGTYGTAACGCATACAAGCTGTTTGCCGTCTTTTCATTCATCTGCCAAAGCTGTGACAGAAAAGGGAAAACATGTACCCTGAGTTTTAAAGAAATAATTATGGAAGAGGGCATGTTTTAAAGAGACTTGGTTTGTATTTGAGTTCAAATGCGCCTATTACACAGCTTGACGTCTCTGGTTTTACTTTGGACTGTCCCTTACCAAGTGTTCCAGCGAGGGCTTTTTTGGAGGAGTAGCAGGAGGAGCTGGATGGAGAGGAGGGAAGACCCGGCGCAGGACAGGCCGGGGCGGTGCAGGGAGCCGCGGCCGGCGGGGCTGGCCGTGCTGCCAGGGGGGTCGGGCAGGCGAGGGGAGGCACTCGGCTTTTGGGGCTCAGCCAACACCTCCTGGGCACGGGGAAGTCCTCTTTCTCCCCCAGTAACGTGGGATGTATCGTAACAAAGCACAAAATCACCTCTTGGTGACTGTAAAAATGTTCCTGTTGTGAAGATGAACATCTTCATTTAGCGGGGGGAGCCTGTTTTCCTGTTACTTTGAAAAAAGTTTGGTTTAACATTAAACAAGAAAAAACAAAGTCTGCTTCTGCCTAGACAGGTGGTTTGCCAAATTCCTTGTTTGATTCAGCAAACCTGGGAGGTGTGAGGATAATTCTCATCAGGCCAGTCTTGCTTTGGATCACAAGGAGCTGTAACRCAAGCAGCAGTTGTAGGGTGCTATTTCATGTTACTGAGTGTGGCAGCCTTTTAAATTTTTAATTCTGCTCCTGCTGAAGAGAGGGGTGATGCTCTGGTGTGCCGTACACTAACGGCTGCTCCCGGAGGGTGATAAACAACTCACTGGGAATGTAAATGTGGGTGTAGGGTGCTCTGCTTGGGCTCTAGTCTCTTAACACACGAAGAGACCTCACTGGCTTTGCAAATAATACCTGAAAATGTTAAAACTGGGGAAGACTTAGCTTCTGCTGCAGCTCCTGGCCATGGGAGTGCAGGAAGGGGCTGCTGGAGGGCTCCCCAGGGAGCCAGGGCTTTGCTTGGTGGTGGGTCCCTGCAAACCTGCCTCTTTGCAGAGAACTGAGTGGGGCTGGTGTGGTGYCATATTCACTTTTATTCTGTAATTGTCTAGTTAGTTTAATTGTCTAACTAGTAAAACTGTTCTTTTCAGCTTGAAGGGGGCAAGGGGGCTGGGTCACTGCAGGAGGGAGGGAGCCTCTTGCTGTAGCCTAATTGTTGAGGCTTTTGGCTGACTTCTGCTTCCTTCAAAGTGCTTTATTTTATTTGTTTTATATTAAAATGCCATTAAATTACAAACATATTTTGAAAAGCAGAAATTCTGCCGGGAGGCAGGACCAGACTCTGGGACTCCTGCCTCCAGCTGGGAGCCTGAGATGCTGACGTGCTGTGGGTGTGATGGGGTGCCCAAGGGATGCGGGTTTGCTGCACCCCGCTTCTGTGCCCGAGGGGGGCGGAGGACTGACGTGCCTCAAGGTGTTTGGGCTGTACAGCTCTGCAGTCATCCTACCTGGACTGGTTACACTGGGAATTTATAGGTTGCTGTTTGGGATTCACAGCATCCAAAAGCCACCCACATGCAGTTCTGGGTGCCAGAGGCTGGATGTCTACTTGCAAAACAMAAATTCATCTGTGTAGGGGTTGAAAAAAAATTATTCGGTCACTAATAGGTTCGTTTTCTCTACTCTTTGCTAAGCTACTATGGGAAACAATTTCTCGCCAGACCTCTCACTAGCTGTAACAGTGCAGAGATCTGTCGCTGCCCCAGGAGCCACAGCGGGCGACGCTTTGCTGTTTGCTGGGGGGACCCTAGAGGGGTGCAGCTTCTTCTCCAAAGCCTGTCTGAGTGTCACTGCTCCGGGTTAAGTGAAGGCAGAGTTCCTTAATGCTGCGTTTGTAGGACCTGAAGCCGAAGTGTCTCTGCTAGAGGGGAAATAACGAAGCAGTCGGTGTGATTGGAGCTGGCAGACTGGGCTGAGCTGAGCCAGAGGCACCATGGTGTGGCTGAACGCCGGGCAGGGAGAGGTGCCTGGCGTGGGCAGGAAGGAAAGCTGAAGGTAGTCCCCAAAAGTGGCTTGTGACAGTATTGTCAAGGGATAAGCTTGAAAAAATAYGGATTTGGCAGCAAGGAAAATAACAATCACACAGTCCTGCTTTGGAATGGGACTTGCCTCACTCACCAGGACTTGCTTTAGCCTTTAGTCCCCTGCAAGGTCATTGCATTTGTGCAGGTGCAGCTGGTGGTGTTGAGCCCATCCCTTGGTGGTGTTGAGCCCATCCCTTGGTGGTGTTGAGCCCATCCCTTGCAGCTGTTTCAAATATGCCCATGAAATCAAGGAATGATCTGTTTTTCTTGAAAGCAGGCCACTTCCCTCTGTGGTTTGATCAATCTTAAATGACAAGTGGTAAAGATCTGATTGCCCAGGTGACTGGGAACAGCTGATGCTGAGCAGTGCCTTAGAGAGGCCAGGGCTTGAGTTGGAGTGTTAAGTTCTTCAGTATTAAAGATAAGGAAAGATAAATGCAAATCCAGAAGGGTGTACTTAGGGCATCTTTCTCATGTGGTCACATAAAAAGCCAGGTGTSCTAGCCACCCTTTTTTCCCCTGTTTCTTCTTGCATTTTCTGGGGGACCCAGATGAGCAGGGCTGGAGTTTGCTGGGCTGCTTTTGGGGCACGCAGCCCCGAAGCGTGCTGCAGTGGCTACATGCAGGGGTGACGCTGGTGCGTTGTCAGCACGGTGCTGGGAAGGGAATTGCAGCCCAAGGYTGTGCTCTGGGGAAGAAACCCAGCTTGTTTTATACCCACAGTTACAGAAAGCTGGTGCTGGGTGTAGTGCATCATGTAATTGATGGTTCCTCCTCCTAGTGATATTTATAGGGRTAGGGGAATGACCCAAAACATCTGCTTAGAGTTGGCCTTAATGATTTGATAGAAAGAGGTTTTAAGACTTAATTAAGTTTCTGGTAGCTGGCAGCTGCTTTTCCTTGGTTGAGCAGGCTAACAACTAGACACTGTTTGCCCTTGGTGGGGAAGGGGGCTTACTGCAGGGACAGCGTTGCCTTTGACCAGCAACCAMGGTTCAGGAACAGAGATGGAATAACTTAGCTGCTCTCAGTGTTGTGCTTGTAACCACATCAGTGAGGGCTGCGGTTCTGTGTGGGATCACAGTTGATCTACCCCTTGCCTGGGATTAAAAGATAATCGGTCATTAGTGTAACTAGAGGAGCTGAATGCATGTAATCACTTGAACTCGCTTGTCCAGCTCCTAGAGCAGTCAATGTCGTCATCTACCCAACTCTGCCAGTCTTAATCCAAGCACTTGCTGCTTTTAGAATCATAGATAAATTACTTGGCTAAACAGGTAATTGACAAATGGACTGAYTCCAGTATTTTTTAAAAAAAGTTTTTAATACAGTTTTTCCTTTATCTGCTGGCTTCAACATCAGTCTACCCGCTAGTCTCTAGYGGAGCAGCAGAAATGCATTTTTCAGTGTTGGCTTGGAACTGTAACGCAAGAAGGGTGAGAAATAATTGGTCTGCAATCCATTATCAAGGTATTGTTTGAGTTAAGGTTGACTTTTAAACTTAAGTAGCTTTTGTATTTGAGCAAATACGTGTCCTGTTAAAGGTTAGGATACTCGAGAAGGAATTCTGCTGAGGGAGGAATTCCAGTAAAAGTTGTCTTGTTGACTCCGTTGGGGCAGCCGGCAAATGCCCGTGCGCGTTGCTGTGATCCCACTTGAATGCAGAGTACCCACTCGGAGTAATAATTTCTGGGGTGGCCTGCGAGGGTTGTTCTTGTGTGCTCTGGGTTGGGGATGGCAGAGCACGAAGGGCTCTGCAGGCCTGTGGCCGGGCAGTGCTGGGGGGTCCGGGTTTAGTTACCCCAGGAACTCCACGTATGCTGGCGGAGAAGGCAGGAACCAGAGATGCCAGCAAAGGGGATGGGGCTTTTTTCTTTGCTTTCCATAGGGTTTTTTCCTGGTTTCACGTGTAACTTTTAAGTATTTGATTGTTTATTAAATGGAAATGATGCGCTTTCTGTTTAGAGCTCCCAAATGGACTGAAGTAGTTGCTCTGTGCTGATGAATCCTAGAACTAGGACCCCAGCTGATTTCTGCTGACCTTCGGTGGGTTTATTGCCTGCATAGAACTAAGTGATGCTAGCTGTTTCTCAGTTGGTTGCATATTGATGTTTGTTCTAACATAATAGTTCAAGTGGGATGATTTTTTTTAAGTGGAAGAAAATAGTTTTGCTTGTCATTCTTTTTTGTTCTCATCATTCTTCCRATGATTGCTGCTTGTAAGGTTTGGAGTGAGAGATCTGGGTGGCTACACTTGAAGCTGTAGTGGTACTTAACAGTTAATCTGAAGTAAAGATAAGAACCAAGGAAAGTATGTAACAAATACATTTGCYGCTGAAGTTATTCTATCACTGAGGCTTTATTTAATAACTGAAAGARAAGAATAAGTGCTTGTGCTGGTTCAGGAGACAGTAATGGTAGAATATGCTGGAATGAAAGCCTAACGCTAATTACCGTAATCAAGCACACTGATAATCCAGAGTGGGAAAGCAGGCGGAAAGAATGATTCATGTAGGTCCATTCATGCAAGGTCTGACCTTGGGGCAAGTTTAGCAAAATAAACCCAGCACACCCTTGAAAACAGTTTGGGCCTCTGCCAGGTTGAACAAAGCAGAATGGGCTCAGTGTAACTGGGGAATTTGAAATTGGGGCTAGGGTTTTTGTGGTTTTGGGGTTTTTTTGTTTGGTTGGTTTTGTTTTTTCTTTTAAATGATGGTAATGTCAATTATCTAACTTCTTGAAGGTTGAAAGATTGCCTGTTGGGACAGGTATTCAGAGTTACTTTGGAGAAGTGCATGGTTGTATCCCGCTTGATACAGGGATAAAAGAGAATAAAGTTAGATAGGAGACTTACTAAAATGGCCCTGTTAGTGTAGGAAGCATACAAGAGAAATATGTGGAATTACTCTTCTTTTCTTTTTTTTTTTTTTTTTTTTTTTTTTTTTTTTTGCTCTATAGCACAATAGATGGTGATAATCCTGGTCCTGCTGGGGGTAGATCAGTCCTTTAATTTTAATACAAATATGCCATTGTGGATTGTGTGGAATTAGTGCAGACTATTGCAATGTAATTTTTTTGTTGTTGTTGTAGCTTGGGGGGAAAATGCATGTCACAAGTCTGCRGGAGTCACATAGCAAATCCTAGGAGGCACAAGTCCTTTTAAACATCRTATTTCTGAATTTGTTGTGTAACTGGATTTGTTGTTTGACTTCTGAGCTCTTAAAACGCATTGACTCAGGGTTGTTAGATACCCAAACACTTAGTGAAAATGTTTTTATTTTTTGAGTCATCTGTGACCACAGGTGCTAGAGTGTGAAAGAAAACAGTAGGTATCTCAAGATCTGGTAGTGTTGATAAAATAGCTAAAACAAACATGTTCACAGAAAATACTCTGCTTGATTTGTTGTCAGTGCAGCACTGCTAGATGTGTACCGAAGCAAACCACGGCGTATCTAGCGAGAGCTTGTTAATATAGTGGGTTTGTACACAGCCGTTCACACCATGCTTGCCCCAAGCCCTGGAAGATAAGGTCATGTTTGGTTTCTACTTCAGGACTTACACAAAAACTTCAAGCAAACCCAGGATTCATCGGGTTACTTGGAGCAATTGCAAAAATGTCGAGCCATAGTGTGGCATTCAAGTAGCTTTTACAGCCAGCAGAGACCTAAAATAAACCCTGTTTTCTCACCAGAGAGAACAGAGCTCTATTTAAAAAAAAAAAAAAAAAAAAAAAAGAAAAAAATTTGCTGAGCAAGAGTATTTCAGCCAATTAATTTTCCAAACATCATAAAGATGCCTCAAAGCCCACATTGACACACTCAATCTTTCTTGTCAACCAGAGCAACTCAGATTCACACCCATTAAACCTTAAGTAGTTTTACATGTTGTGTGGACTGRTGGCAGATTACGTGCGAATGACATTTTACAGTACAAGCTTCAGAAAGCAAAATATACCAGATTAAGAATAATTACTTTAAATAATCTTCTTTAATTATCAGATATGGGCAATGCACAGCTAGAAGAGAAACTGCCTTGAACAGTTAAATCCAGGGCTGTTCAACAACAGGCAGCATGGGGTGGAAGCCCGGCTGGGAGGTTTGCAGTATGTTGGCTCTGAACGCTGTCATTCACCATAAGCCACAAAACGCTTCCCAGAAGCCCTTAGCACATGTAAACCTTCTGGTACAAAAGACCAAACCCCGCAAAATATCTAGTGTTCACGACTAAACTGGGAGAAAGCAGTCGCATCGCAAAGGCACAAACCCCTGCGGTCTGTGTGAGATTAACCCGTTCCACGAGAACAAAGCTTCAGGTTTGCTCACCAGATGAGTTCAAACTTCTTGTGTTGGAGAAATTTCTTCTGTTTGGAGAATTTGGAGATTCTTTCCTATGTTTGATAGGAAAGAAAGTGTCAACCCACGTTCCTGGCCAAAAAGGCCGGTGATTTGGAAGGGAGAGCTCCAAGCAGCTCCTGCACRTCTTCTGCAAAGCACCCGGAGGTTTCTCCAAACAAGGGTTTAGGAAACCCTGCTGCTGGCTGCGAGGCGTCTGAGAAGGGGAGACTTCACAGGAGAGCTGAGCCTCTAATGGAGATGAACCACTTGTGATCATAAACGCTTTCTCTGATGCTGCTGAATCCAGTTTGCCAAGTGGCGTGCAACGGTGCGCTGTCTCGGGAACCGCAGTGATGCTCCGAGTGCACCCACGCCAAGGGTTAGCCCACGTCCCCTGGGGCAGGCTGTCCCACCCTGGCCTTGCTCTCCAAGGCAGCAGAGTAAGGTTTAAGTGTAATAGCAGCCACAGGGGTTAAAAGTGGATCATTCTGTGTGGTGGAGCAGTGTATCTGGGACTTGTCCGTGGAGGAAGGGGTAGGAGGGCTCCTGGTGACCGAGAACACGGCAGGCAGCGTGGTGTGCTGCACTCGCTGCTGCTCCCGCTCCGAGGCCTGCCGGAGTTCTGGGTGCCCTGGGGCTGAGCAAGGGAGGCTTTTGGCAAAATAAGCTAGGTACGAGTGTCTGAACAACCCGTGCCTTTCTCAGTCAGCTCCTCGAGGTTTGCACTCAGGTTATGTGGTTTGGTTGCTCTAAAATTCATATCCGATTTCATTGACTTTTCAGCCTTTTCTTTGTACAGAGACCTCAGCCTTTAAGCTGGATTAGGATCTACACTAAGAATCTGATTCTAAATTTGGATTCGGATCCATCAGTACTTGGATTCAAAAGGATTTTCAAGTGTCTTGCCYTTTATAACGCTCATACTCTGGTTCTTTCCGTTGTATGCTCTTAAGCTGCTTGTTTTCTTCAGTAAATAAATGAATTCATGTTGCATAAACAGTGCTCTTCATTTACTGTGCTGTGCAGCATGCCTAAATAATGTCTTGATATGTTGAACTTCTATATAAGCAATTAGAAAAATGCAAATGRATTGGCAAGGAATGTATGTCAGTTCAAGGCACTTCAGCTTTGAAAAGCTGAAGAGAATCCCTGGAAAGAATGCTTGAAGGATTTGGGGAATTTGTCTTCATTTAACTCTTGGTTCTTCCTGTTTTCAAAGATACTGCTACTGTAAGATCATCTGTTGCCTCGTAGCATGCTTCCTGATAATAGAACAGGCTTGCTTTGTTTAAAAGCTGAGAATTTTGTCACACTATCTTGAAAGCCTCTTGAAGGCTTTAATCAGGCCCTTTTGATCACRCTTGCAGAACAGAAAATTTCCCCAGACTTGCCTGTAACAAACTACCATTGATTTAAGAGAAGAGTGGTGTGGTCTGTGTAGGCTTGTTTGGAATTGCATGTTTTAACCTATTAAATTCTGGGAAGATGGCTTCATTAATTGATGGGATGCGTGGTGTTTTTACAGTAGCACTTTTAAAAGTGAAGGAGATCTGGGAGAGAGAGAAATTATTATGTAAGTGTGATTGGCCCTAATAGGTACCTTTTGTTAATTTGAGTAAAAACCACTGGGAGAATAAATACTAAGTTCTTCTCTCCAATGGCTGTGCCAAGACCTGTGCAGGCATCCCTTGTCCTTGGGTCCTGACACAGGTGATGTTACAGAGGCAGGTTTCTGGGGAAAAGAGAGGAAAAAAAAAAAAAAAGGAGGGGTTAAGTTAATATAACAAATTAACCTTTCACTAGAGCATTGATTGTTTCAGCTTGAAAAAAAAAAAAAAAAAAAGAGGGGTTAAGTTAATATAACAAATTAACCTTTCACTAGAGCATTGATTGTTTCAGCTTGTGGTGTTGGCCCAATTCTAGACATGGCTTGGGCAAAGCTGCTTCTGAGCTGAGCCCCTGCCGTGGCGTGCAGCTTATCCCTGCGCGGGCAGCGGGATGCACACGGCGAGACCTGGGGGAATTTGTCCCCTAAGACTTGCTCTGCACCGACTGGTCTCACAGCCCTGGCACGCTTCTGTACTTCATCTCCGGGGGGGGAAAATATAACCCTATATGTGTTTCAAGAGTAAACTCCTTTCGGTGCAAATAATCTTGCTTACTAAATTAGATTGCACAGCCACCAACTGGCTTAGTGCAACAGTTGCCTTAATGTGCTTTATTTTATTGGCCTGATGTCAGATGCTAGCACTTAGTAAATCCTAAYGAGGCTCCGGTGGCCAGATAAGATAGCTGCTGCTGGCTTAGGGTTTTTCCAGTCTGTTCCATAGCATCAGAGTATCCACTTGGCTGGGGAGGGGGCTGCTTGAGGCTAGTCCCCTTGGAGGAGAGAAGTGGGTGGTAATCTTGGGAAAGGTGGTGGGGAAAATAATGGGAAAAACTGATTTTAAAAGTTTGGTTTCCARTTGTGCAGATATAGTTCACTGGTTGATGACTTGGCAGAAGGAGATACTAAGTTGTGGKGTATTGGTCCAGTGCTACAGCCTGTGGGTTGCATTTCCCCTCATTATCCTGTGACTGAACCTCCTGTGGTGACGGAGGAGGCAGAGGACAGTGAGATAAGGGCTATTTACTGGGGTCTCTTTCTTTAAAAGTCGTCTTTCCCTGCCAGAATAATATAAAAGGACTGACACAGGTGCCAATATTGGACCTCTAGTATTTTTTGAAGCACGGTGCTATATGGAGGATGTACAAAGGCGTCACAAATGAGACTTGTCCTGAGGGGATTAGGGAGAATAATATGCTCTTTAGAAAAGGGAAAAAAAAAAATACATTCTGGCTTCCTACTGGAGCGAATCCCTGGAGGAGGCACGCTCTGCGGGCACGCTGTGCAGGGGGAGGCTGCTCTCTGTGCTCTCGAGAGCCTGGAGCTACTTACCRCTCTGCAAACCTCCACGTGCCCTGCTGTTACAATATTGTTAGCTGTGCAYGTTTTTTTTCTTCTAGTATTTTCTGTTTATAAATATTCTTATTCATCTGCATTTGTTTTTTTGAGAGAAACAAAGAAGCAGCTGCTTATTTTTGTGGAGGGGTTAAATGCAGAACATTGTTCTCTCTTGGCTTTATTTAATTTTGGGAGAGCACTAAAAATGACGCTTGTTTACGTGCTGTGCGTGCACAGTCGCCTTGGGCAGAGTACACGCGAATGCGATTCTATAGGCATAAAAGGAGCTGTGAAAACACAAGTGCCAGTGACCTCCCCAGCACACTGACTGGTCCTGCGCCTGTTTCCTGCAGTGATTAGGTGATGGGTAGTGGGTATTCTACGTATAGGGCTGCGTGGGGTCTGCTTAATCATCTCGTGAAGWGTTCACCACCAGCTAACGCCATCCCTCCCCTGATCTCAGGTGATGGGTCCAGTGCACTGGACCCGTTACTCTGAGTTGCTTTGATTCACACTCAGAAAACCATTCAGATCTGCTGGATTGCGTCCCAGGCTGTGCTTAAAAACCTGCTGAGCACAAGGGAAGAGGCTGGATGGCACCCGGGAGTGGGAAGGTGCAGAGAGAAGGTCCTCTCCCCTCTCGTGGGCAAGCTGTGAGGTTGACTAAGCTGTCTTGTGCAACTTCACCCAAGTCTCCATTGATTGGCTTTGGCTTTGTGTTGGTGGGAAAAGATCTTCAAGTGCAGGGCAGCAATAGCTAGCAGCATAAGTTAACTGGTGGCCTGGAGTTCACATCAGTGCTGGGTCCCTGCTGCACAAAATTGTGGCTTTGGGAGCTCRGAGCTTCCAAATGAGGCTGGATTCTGTCTAGTTGAAAAAGAAAAACCTTCTGGGGAACTTCAATAAAAATATTTACATTTCTTTAAGCCTGCGGTGTTTGCTGTGGGTTTGGCTCTCTCAGCGCCATACACTTGACTGCTCTGAACGTGTATGGCACAAGCGGAGCTCGCTGGGTGCCTTGCACGGAATGAGAGCCCGTGAGCTGCCAACAGCTCGAGGGCTCAGACCGCCCCGTCCACCCGCGTGATTCTCCACCAGTCCCTTGCTCCGGCCCTGAAATGCCAGCACCCGCGCGGGGCCCTGCAGCCCCGGGGGTYAGCAGGGTGCGAGGGGCTGGGCTGGCTCCTTGCTAGTGCATAATTGCCCTTCCTGGGCTCTTCGCTGGAGAAAAGGCAGACAAACAGACCAAGTCCTGGCAGGCGCCCAGCACGGGCAAGACAAGGCATGGCACACGCAGGGCGCAGCAGGCACCGTGGGACGGAGCCTGCGTTCGGCCCCAATGCGTGAGCTGGGGCTCTGCTTTAGGGTACGCGGCATTGCCCATAGAAAGCGAGCGGTGGGGAGGCACAACCCGTCCTGGTCCCGGGGAGACCACTTACGCCACCCCGAGTTATGTATCCATCGGTCTTGTCTTAGCTTGTGTTGGTTCAACCTCGATTTTTAAAATGGTTTGTTCTTAGCACTGATGGAGAACTTCAGAAACAAACAAACAAGAAATCTTATAACTGTTTTTCTTTAGCCTATCCTATTCTCAAACCTCCGTTCCTTTGGAGGCCCCTTTCAAGAACAGAGGGCTCCAGGTGCGGGTTTTCTCTGCAGTGTTTTGAGCTTCATAACGTGTCCAGTTACTCTCAAATTCGTGCGTGCTTCGTTCATGTCGCACACRCTGCGGTTACCGCTCACGGCAGACCCAAGGCCCCTCCGGAGCGAGGTGTAAATGAGTGCCTCTGGTAAAAGCTCCATCCCAAAACCTCTGTGACTGCTGGGCTTTAATGTCACTGCCCTGGAGAGACCTACAGCCACAGGCAATACATGCAGCTGTAGTTATATCACTTAGCCATAGCCCTGGAGAACGGACTAATATGCAAAACAAGGTTTATCACTTGAACAAAAAACCACTTGGTTTYTGTATGTACTTTGTATGTTTATCATAGTAGATGCTCAGCAGCTCGTTGGGCAGTAGCTGGCCTCTGTAAGGAAAGAGGTTGTTTAAGGAGCTTTCTGGGTTGAGCCGATTGCTGCTGGGTGTGGGTGCTGGCTGCTTGTAGCTTGATGGGTGCCTGAACAAAACAGATCCCTCCTGTTCCTTCCTTGTGTGTGTGTTCATTTCCACATGACGATAGAGGGTCATCTTTCTTGGATGTTTCACTCCAAGCATAGACTCTATTACAAAAATTACTATCCCTAAAATTGCATCCTTGTCCTCATGGAGATCCTGGGTTTGCAGTAGGCTGTCCACATGGAGCGAAGCAGGACCCTTGCATGAAGATTCAAACACAGCCCTGACCCATAGCCAGGCTCTTAGGGCTTTCTCTGGCATGTTTGGTGTCAATGGCTTTGCACAGCTGTGAGTTAGGAGAACTTGGTTGAAGTATTCTAAACGTTATTCATGAAAATACAGACTTCGGACCTGACAGATAATACTGATTCCCAAGCTGCTGTAACATCGATACTGTATCTCAAACTAATGTGTTCTTGGAGTGCAGCTCCATTTCAAGCCCTCCGTCATCTCCATGGGTAGCATAAAATGCTAATATGAAGATACTGCCAAAATAATTTGAAATAAACCAGAATCTAAAAATAGGAAACAGCCAAGAGCCCCATTTATGAACAGCTTATTCTCCAAGGAAGCTAAAATCTGGTTAAGATCAGTGCAGGGAGAAAAATCCATCAGGCATGTAGGCAGCATTGAATAGACAAGAACAAAATACAGCTGTCCTGGGTCAAACTGAAGGTCTGTTAGTCCAAAAGTCTGCTGGCAGCTGGGGCTGCAGGGTGGACATCGAGGGAAGCGGATAACAACAGGCAAGCGCATGGAGATGCTGCTTTGGAGATACYGGTTGAGCTTCTGGTTGACTTTCTGGTGGGTCTGGCAGCTTCTGTGGCTGTAGAAGGAGCCTAATGCTCTGTGAATGCCATGTCTTCTTACGTGGGTTCAAAAAAAACCAACAGGACAAATGCATGCCAGGGAAAGAAGAAACCTATCCTGGGTTGAAATGTCCTGTGTCAGAGCTTTACAGTTAATGTGTGCTGTGTTCAGAAATGCCTCCTGTGGTTTGCTCTGAGCTGAGTCACAGGGGAGCCTGCGAGCGGAGAAGGAGTTGGCCCGGCAGGTTTTTTAGAGCAAAATAACCTGGCTGAAACTATTGAAAAGCAAATGGCAAATGCTGATTTACTCTGACAACGCAACAAAAGGCTTAATTCAGGCTGCCAGTTCTACTTAAATGCAAAAAAAAAGAAGTGGTTTGGAGCTCCTCAAACACCTTCAGGTTTATGTTTCAGTGGTATCACGGCTGTAATCACGCAGGGAGCGGTGCAGCGGGTCCGTGTTACGCCGGGTGCCATCTGCCTCTCGCTGGCTGTTTTACCCGCCTCGGTCCTGTGAGCAGCCCCAGCACGTCCCACAAAGGGCTTTGGGGTTAAGGCTAAACCCTCTTCAAATTCCCTACGACAGTAGAACGGGGAAAAACAGATCAAGATGAAAACAGGGAGGCGTGCGTGCCTCCCTTTCTAAAAGACTGCCTGTTTAATGATGGCCTGCGGTGGTYGGAGGGCTTGTGGGCACCATGGAGCAGGTGGCCAGCGCTTGGTCTCCAAGTGTCTGAAGAACCGTACCTGTTTTGTTAGCGTCTGGTTGCCCCCCTGCACCGAGGGGAGATGGAGGACAGAGCAGTGATCCTGTCGCCTGGCTCTTTCGRGCAGGGTGTGTTGGAGCAGAGACCCATCGCCTGAGACAGGGGATTGTACCCGTGTAAATCAAGAGTAAACAGAAACAAAGCACCATCGCGCTCTCCATGCAGTGAGATATGAATAACCGAAAGTCAGGCTCGCTGTACTTACTCACTTGATAAACCATGTGGTTGGTTAGCGGAGCGTTAGCAGATGCTCTGAATGACTGAAGAGGAAATTAGAGGGCAAGCACGTAGCTATTAAGAGTTTAAACAGACACATTTACCTGTCCTGCCTATGCCTTGCATCATTTTATATTATTGCAAAAATTAAAACCACATTTGGGCTGATGTAAATGAAATGGTAATTTCTCGAGAAACTCTTTTATGGGCTGCAGGATTGGTCTTATGGCTGACCACAAACAGTACCTGGACCTGTCATTAGTTCCTCAGGAAAGAAGTTATGAGTTTTATAAGGTTCTGGCATTCCTACAAAACCAGGAGGAAAGAGTTGTGGAGACTTAACGAGCTGCGTGATATTCCATGCAGGGCTAGAAAGAGACAAGTCATTTGAATGACGGTCAGGAAAAACTGATGTCAAATGTAACCTCTCCATGGGAAGCAATTAGGGTGACTGCAATCATCTTCTAATTACGCAGTTAGCCAAAGAGGAGGGTTGCACGTGCTCTTTAGGGATTGACTCTCACAGCATGATTTAAGGCCTGCAAGCCAAAGGAGTCTAAAGCATCTCTCTTGAAAGAGGCTATTGCATTATTTCAAGCAAGAGACAAATCTGAAGAGAGGACCTGGTCACACACAGGCTGGGGTTGACAGAAATCTCTTGATTTAAGAGAGCRTTGTTGTAGAGGGTGGCCCTCAGAGAGCTGAGGCTGACCCAAGAGCTCTGGCTCTGACATCCAACCTCTGGTAGATGCCGTTGGTGTAGGCAAAACACATGTCATCTCCAGAAATAACTATTCCCTTTATCTGCTGCTTATTCCAAGAAACTGGACTGTTTTAAAACCGAGCGTTCTTTTAAGTAACCCTTTTATTTTTCCCTGCCTAGATTAACCCTGGCAGTAAAGCAGCCATGGCAAACCTGTGCCCTGGAGATATTATTCTGGCAATTAATGGAGAGAGCACGGAGAACATGACACACCTAGAAGCACAAAACAAGATCAAAGCATGCATGGACCAGCTACTGCTCTCCCTGAACAGGTAGGTCCTCTTCTGTTTGATATGCTCTTGTGTCAGCTTTGCTTGGCTCCTCTGCAGAAGGCTTGCAGCTGGCCCCGGAGAGACGTGCCCTTAGGTTCAGTTCTTGGTGCATCCTCATGGTCCATGTAATTGTTCTGCGTTTTTAAAAACAGCGAGGCAAAATTACTTTTAAAAGATCGCTGATACATTAAGTGGGTCCAGTTCATTTGTATAAGTCTGGATTCTTGCTTGCACCTTGCAAGGCTCCTGCAGGCTGTGAGCTGGGTCAGATCCTTCAAGCCAATGGAGGTTTTATTGACTCAAGCAAGAGTAGCATGGGGATCGAAATCTCCTTTGGGTGAAGCGTCCCACTTCGTTAACATCCACCTATCGTTTTCCTAAACATCTGTTCAGTGAATATACATCAGAAGGTCTCACCAAATACACTTTTTTAAGAATATTTCAAAGCAAAATGAAGACTTGGGGGTTGTTTTGCTTTCCATTGGAATTAATTCTGTAGCTAAATGTTCCTAATACAAATCACAAATTATCCAGTCAAAATGAGTGCTCCTTATAAGGCTCACAAATGACTAATGTTATCTGTAATAGATTTAAATAAGTTTATACAATTTTCCACTTCAGATTAAAAAGGCATTTCCTGCTATAAAGAGCTATCATTTACTGTTTATACTTTTCTTGGAAAACATGTAGTTTCTGACTGGAAGCCTGGGCAGCGGGGAAGGAGCACTGCCRTAAATGGAGCAAAGCCTCGTTGGTTCCTCGTGGTTCATCCGACAGTGGTGTCTGAGCCGCTCGGCCGAAGCAGAGTCCCCTGAGCTCAGCCCGTGCCGTAGGGATGATGTGGCTTCAGCATTAGGAAAGAAAGAAAAAAAGAAAAACAAGAAAACCCTTCACGCAGGTAGAATTTCCCATAGCCAAGGAGGATGGTTTTTTTGCTTTCCATCAGGAGCAGTTTTAGGGAGACTGGATGGTCGTCTACCCTGAACGGGGCCTGTATTCAGGGCAGGACAAGGGTTCCCTTCCTGGCTGTCCGCTGGCTGGTGGAGCTCTCCTTGAAAGAGGTGGAAATCCTTATGTAGTGACAGAGGGTTTTGGTGAGCAGCTGCTGAGGTGGTTTGACAGCRGAACATCTTCGTCAGGAGTTAGGATAAGGTTTTGCTGAAAACAACTTTCACCTGCAGCATGGCAGCATTTTATTCTCATGTATGAGGGTTTCTACTGCATGAATTTATGGGCTGAATTCCCACTTTTACACCCCATTTTAGCCACTGGTATGAGTTGGTGTCTGTTTGTTGGCCGAGATCGGACCCTCGAGTACTCCTCCTCTGTGGGAGGCACGTGGTGCGTGCACAGCTTTCTGCTGGTGTCCACCCGGTCCTTGCGGTTAGGAAGTGGTGCTTGAGTCTTGCTGGCGGTAGCTGTGACTGCACTGGAGGTGGTAGCTACCGCGTCAGTGTACTCTGTCAGCGGTACCGCCATGAAGAGGCATCTCCTCTCCTAAGAGGTGACTTCTTGCGCGGACATAGCTCAGGGGTTGTGTCACACTGGTACAGCTCTGCTCCATCGTGAGAGGAGCGGACAGAGATCTTGCAGCAGTGCTGGTATGTGCCCTGGTGGGGTTAAGGATGAYTTATCTGTTTAGTTTGCCTGAGATGCAGAAATGTTCGTTAACAACCTCACGGTGGTCTGGAAGCTGCTGGGTAGGAGACTTCTGGCAGCAGGAGAGTCTGTGGCTTTGGGTTGGGTTTGCCCAACTACACCGACCAAGGTGGGTATTTTTAACTGAGACCTTGCAGTGTGCCCAGAGGAGCGGTGGATTCTCTATGGCAGATGTTGCTGGTGATGGCCCGCAGTATTGCAGTGGTGCAGGGTTTGTGGGTGAGGTGGCCTGGGCTAAGGTAGGCAAGAGGATTGCAATGGTTGTCAGGTCTTAACGCCTTCATAAATGCAGATTTTAAAGGCTCTCATATCTTATAGTCAGGTAAAAATAAATGCTCAGGCTTCTGCAAGACAGGAACAGACAGGAGCTGGTGACAGTGAGGAGCTGTTCAGTGTGGGGTGGCTTCTTTCAGGGAGGAGATCACACTGTTGGGTCGGTTACGTGGCTCCTCCGAGAGCMAACACGCCTCGGCCATGCCCAGAGAAGTCCGTGGGGTGGCCTTTCTCTTGATAGGAAAAACTGAATAGTTTATTTTTTTTCTACAGTAAGGAAAGCAGCTCCAGTAACACTTTATTAGGTCTATTTTTAGTGCTTGGTGACATGGCTCTTGGATCTCTCTCCTGTTTCCCAAGTGACCTGTTGCATCCAGATGACTCTGCCCAGCCGTTAGTCATCGCTGGAAGCGTGTCCAGCGCTACCTCCTCGGTGTGAGCAGATCCCTGCTCTGGGACTTGCCTCCTGAAGATCAGGRTGACTTGGTGCTAGCGAGGGAACCACATCCTGGGGCAGTGACAGGGGATTTTGTTGGTTTGTGGGCATGTCCAGCAGCTGCCGTTTGTAATAGCTGCGGATCGCCGGCCTGGACTCCGCTACGAGGCTGAACTCCAGGAAAGCCTCACGTGCAGAGGTGTGGATTAGTATCTTCTCCCTCRGGCAGAAGGATGCTCTCCAAGCAGTGTCCTCTCTGTACGCCGCCTTCAACAAAGTATAGTTTGCAAATCAACACAAGGAAATTCTTTTTTAAATAACTGTGTTTGTCCGAAATATATTTTAAATAATGAGCTCGTTTGTTGTAGGTCTTTAGTGAAGACGTATGAAATTTGATGTTAATTCTGTTTTACCCAAGGAGGCTCCCTCCAGCCAGGCGTGTGTGCCAAAGGAGGGCAGGGAGCTGGGCAGGGAGCCTGGCAGCGAAGGGCTTCCAGTCCTCTGGTGCCCTTTGGGCTTCTTCCATCCCGTGTCCTTTCTCCATGAACCCTTGGCATGATGTGTTACTGAGATACAGAACAAGATTGTTTTTGTTTTCAAACTGTGGTCAGTAAATGCCCTTTGACTAGAAAGTTCAGTAGGAAAGTTGGAATGGGAGGGAAGACAAGAAGGGGGAGTTACTGTGCAGCCTGATGGGATGTCTTGAGACCAATGTGGCCCGTCTGGGTTTCGGAGGTGKTGGTGGTGCAGAGAAACCCCATTGAATTTGATGGGAGGAGATGTCGATTATCCTGTTTATCAAATTTGCTTCATGAAGACATTTGGATATGCCAGTGGGGAAACAAGTAAAGAACCAGGAGGACTGACCGTTTGTGGGTAGAATAAACCGTTAGTGCGTAAGACTTTCCCATGCAGTGCAGGCAATATCTCTCCCCTCTACTTGGGAGGRAACAACTGAATTTAGTGGGATTTCTGTTGCAATGCAAAACTTTGGCCATGGTCAGGCGTGACCATGTGGCTGGACTGCAAATAGATCGGTACATCTATCATCAGCACAGTCTGTCATTAGGAATGTCACGCTGGGTTTGATGGTTTTTCTTTTATCCAGCTGCATGGCAGAATCTGTTCGTGTAGTCAGTCTGGAAGGAGAAAAAMTGAGAGTTTCTGGTCAAATGAGAACATGTAATTTCCAAACGCCAGAATGGAAAGCAGCACCCAGAGCGCTCCTCCCCGTGGCTCTGCCGGCCGAAGGACTGTGCCAGCTTGGGAAGCACATCTGCTGTGGCTTCTCTCGCTGGGAGCTGCGCTGAGCTCCGGAGGGAGCTGGGGWGGGGGTCAGTGGCACCGGGACCCCTGGGGAAGTGAAGTTTTGAGGCAGCAGGAAAGATCGACGGTGCAAACGACATGGCTGTGTCGGCAGAAAGGAACCGCATTGTCTCCTAGTGTATCCGGCACAGTTGCGTGACAGCTCCTGGGAAATTGGAGGAACGTTTTTTTTCTCTCCGTGGGACACTCCAGTTTCCCTGGGCTGGTTATGAACCCCTCAGGAGATGGGGCTGGGGGTGCGGCGCTGAGGAGGGACCTCTGAAGACGTGGGCTGTTGGTTTGCAAAGAAAAGCAGGGCTCAGGGCAGCTCTGCATCTGATCTTTCCCATAATTTTGGGGAGGCTGAGGGAGGCGGTGTCTGGAGGGCATCAGCAGCAAAACTCACAGCATGGTGAGAAGCCAGCAAAGCCTGGGCCTTCTGTCTCCAAGCAGTGGTCACCTTGGGGGAAAAGCTATTTTGTTTTCTAACAGTAACAAAGGACCCAGCAACACAAACCAAAATAATTGCAGGCTTGATAAATCGCGTCTGGATTCTCTGTGGTGATGTATGTTCATGTGAACGCGTACTTGCGCATTAAAATCAATATTATTTCTCGCAATCAACCCTTTCTTATCCTGGAAGGCAGTCAGCGTCCAGGCAAGGGCACACAACAAGTCTATGGTCCAGAGATAACCAGCTCGGCAGTGCCGCTTGCCCTGTTCTTGCTTACACATTACTGCGTATTTTCTTGTCTCTTTTAAAGAAAGCCTTCCCAGCTCCTTTGAATGTTAACATCTCTCGTGGTTATGCTGCAGCCCTGGTTATTAGGGAAGACTAGTTACTTCAAATTGGGTCATACCTCAGACAAAAACAGCCGTAAAATTGGGTTGGAGCTGTGCTTTGCTAAAACCACTGCTTGAGAACAGAGGGTTGAGCGCTAAAGGACCTCGGGTGCTGGACAGGAGGCTCGTGGCGTCACCGATGCTGTTCCTGCTGACGCACACCGCTGGAGAGTCCTTGGCAACACTGTCCAGACCTGCCCGTCTGTGCCAGAGGGAGAAGGCGAGCCCGAAAGCTTTCTTTGATGCTTTTTTCTTCTGCCAGCTGGGAGCATGAAGGCTTGTGCTGCATCCTTCCTGGAGGAGTTGGCCCCAAGCCCACATTGGGAAAATTGCTGGGAAGGGGATGTTGCAGCTTTAAGGATGTTGGGGCTGTGTCCCCCCTGTGTCCCCTGCAGCCCCGAGCTGGTGTTGTCCAGGGTGCTCTCAGCATGGTATCTGTGAGGCTGCACCCACTCTCAGGCTGTACTAACATATATTTCTTTTTTTAAAATCTCTACCCTGTCCTTTATTGAGGATTTTAAGTGCTCTTGGRGTGGTTCTCCCTCTTTCTTCGCACCTCCGTTCTCTAACGCCTTTCTTGGCTCGATCCCTGTCCCCACTGAAGTCAGTGGGTGTTTTGTCCCCGGCTTTGTCGGGTCGCCTTTTGCCCCGGGATGTGCAGGGCTGTTTCTGGGCAGTGGCACCGTGGAAAGCAAMGCAGCACAGTAGCCTTTCTGTTCCAAAATGGAGCGGTGGAAAATCCTCATCAGCTCATGAAAGGAGTCAATTTATGTAACCGGTGCTCGTGTGGGTACTGATGTAACGTGTGAGGAATCACCTAGGCGTCCCTGTAACAGGGGATGGGCGTTCAGGTCCTGGTTGGTGGCTCCGAAATGCGAGGCCAGGAGTTCAAGTGGGCTTAGTAAGGCTGGAGTAGTGCCTGGCACCTGGGCTGCGGGGGCAGGTGGTGGTGGTGCTGATGAAGATTTAGTGGGGTGGTTCAGGGTGCCCTGATGATAAATGAGCCTGTTCYGGCGTCGTCTTCCCAGCTGTTGAACCCCAAGCCAAGGTAGCACGGGGTCTGCTTCGCCTGCCTTGCTGGCATCTGCAAGGGAGGGTAAGGGCARGTATGTGGCAGCTGGTTGGAGAAGATCCTAGGTGTTAAGCAGCCCCTTGAATTATTACTCACAGAAACATGGTATGGAGATCTTGGTATTTAGCCACAAAATGTATGCATTTGACTGGTTGCCAAGCATATCAGAGTTTTAAATAATGTAAATGTGTGGATAAGGGTGATCACATGGTAAAACTTGTTCTTTTTTTTCCTCACTGTGAAGTTGTCTCGAAGTTACACAAATGAAGAAATTCCTTATCAGGCAAGAAGGATGCTTTCTGGCTCCTCTGCCTCAGGAGTAACATGTTCATATTCCATGTTCCTGTGATGTGCAGGGAGGAATTCATGTGTGTTGTGAGACTTTTTTTTTTTTTTTTTTTAAATTGATGCTGTTCTTGCCAGTCCAATCCAATTACAGCCCTTTCTTTTGGTAATAGCACTGGGGCTGTTTGTGCGCAGGGCCGGGTGGGTGCTGCAGGACTGGCAGCATCTGCCTGGCCCCAGGCACAGCCAAGGACCCCGGGGTGGTTGCGTTGTGTTGTGTTTGTTTCCTGACTGTGGTGTCAAAGCATAAATCCTCAAAGGTTCAGGTTTGGTTCCTTCTGTCTACAATAAATCCTGGAAGCAGTTTCTTCCCCCTCTGTCTGGTGTGCGTGCTGCAGGAGTGACGCTGCTGGGCCCCTTGCCCATGGAGGGAAGGTATTTCAGAGATGGTAGATCTTCTTTTTAAAGAGCAGCTATGGAAACTTCTGCCCAGCTTGGGGACCTGGGGGACTGTTTTGCTCTGTCCGAGGGGCTGASAAGGAAGCAAGCCAGCCTGCATGGGCCGGGAAAACCCAAATTCCTTTACAGATGGCAGTGGCACGCAGCGTTGCGCTCGCAGTGCGGATCAGATTTGTTCTCATTTGCTGGAGTCTGAGTGACCAAGGAAAGCAGTAGCCCCAGTGCAGAACTGCAGTGAGGCTTGCGACCGTGGTCTGGGCGGGATGGAGAACCGAACCCCGCTTCCCTGGGGACACGTCGTGTGCAGAGAACCAACACGGCCCGATGCACCTTTACAGTTCTGCCGAATCTGCTTGGAGAATTTGAGTATGAAGATTTTTCTATTTACTCCTGCTCTCTGTACAGAGRTGGAGTTTCTCTGGAAGTTTCTAAAGGAGAAAGCCCAGTAATGGGTCTGCTGGCYGTGTAGCCCCAAAAGTCCCTGGAACATCACATAGTTGATGTTCTTCCGAGTCCCCCCTCCTGCCTCCCCCAGCTCGTGGAGGTTTTGTTGGGGTCCGTTTGCTGCGAGCTGCGCAGGCACGCTGCTGGAAGATGGGAAGGATGACAATGTATGATGTTCTCAAGTTTCCAGTAAAAGTACAACTGAAAAAGTGAATCACAGCTTCCCCTCCAGAGCTCCTCCAGGACTAATAGAGGGGAAAACCGGCAACTTTCCAGAGCCTGGATACACAGCAATGGTTTCAGCCAAGAGGAATGAAGGAGGAGAAATCCCGCAGCTTCTCCTTCACGTACCCTGGAAGAGCTGGGCCCGTCGGGGTGCTCAGCTGAGCTCAGCTCTGGTGCCTGCTCACCAGCTTGTGCAAAGCCTTGCCCACCTTGCACGGCAGCTGAAGTCCCTACATCAGGCTGCAGGGATGGGTCCGTCACCTTATGGTTATCATGGTGAGGTTCACAGTCCTGGGGAATTAGAAGCATCGGCTGTAGCTSCTTCTAGACTCAGTCCAGCTCCTAGAAGGCTAATGGCCATATCAGTGATAAAAATCAGTTGTGACCGTAGTGATGTGCCTTCATAGGATGTGAATAGTGTTCAGGAGATGGCCAGGAACCTGGAGTCACCCCACCCAATCTGTATAGTCCCTTCTGGGGGAGGGGAAAYACAGCGATAGGGTTGTTCTGGAGGTTTGCATAGCTCTTGCCTGCTCACACCTGCACAATAGCAGATGGCAGTGTCCCAGGTCCGGTCTGGCACTTTCCCAAATGCTAAATGTTAGTTTATAAGGGGATGAAGAAATTAGAAATTCAATAAGACCCAGGAATTCTTGCAACTTAAAAGCAGCTCTTTAAATGTAGAGAGCAAGACTTGCAGATCATTACCAGGTGAAAAAACATTTTGGTAAAATATGTGAGCATATGCAAGTAATCTTTTGAGAATGAYGTTGAGTCTTTTAGAAAACAAATCGTGGGATAAAAGGTGTCTGCAACTTTATTTTTTTAGTTRCGTCTTGTTAATGGGTCTGTTTCCCACGAAGCCCTGTGTTGAAGGTCTAGCACTAACCTAGGTCAAGTTATTTTTCTTAGGATTGTCCTAGCAGCCATTAAAATAGAGTAGAGTGTTGTTAGTGCAGGGTAATGATTTCCACATAGCTGACTTTAATCCCCTACAACACATCTGAAAACACTTTTCCCGTCCTTGAGCCGTAAATTAAATGACTCGGAACATTTGTGTGCAATGTCTGATCTCTCACCCATTATGTTAGAAAAGTGTGATTAGYTTTTGCTGTTGCCTAAACACAAAGCTCGGACTGTTGGTAGCGTGAACCTGCTGCCAGGGTGGTTTGGGGGGGCTGCAGAGGACCCCTCTGCTGCTGGTCCTGCTGGGGATGTGGGCACGGGGTGTTCCTGCAGCTGGGATTGGGGGGTGAGCTCAGAGCATCAGCTGTTCTGCGGTAGCTGCCCATGGCATCTCACTCGGGCAGTCACCTCTTCATTATTTCAGATTACTGCGTATTCTGCTGTTCCCATGGAAAAGAGGGAGTCTCCTTGTGTAAGCATAAATGCTCATCAAACATGCAACTTGCATTTTCCTTTGAGGCTGGTGTTTCTCTCAGTCTCCTTTGCTTTGCCAATATAGTGCCAAATGGAACCTAAATTTTGCCGTGTCAGCTTAATTTCAGAGTAGTTCAAGTGGAAGCTGTGGCTGAGGTGAGTCTGGCTTTGCTCAGGCCATCGCTGGAAGCTGTACGAGGCTGTCTTACTTATACCAAGAACTTTTGGTCACTTTAAAGAACTGATGAGTTTAATCATTAAAAGCACTAACTACAAATGGGCTTCTACATGCAGACCTAAGTCTGGCCGTGTCTTTCATTGAGTGTGAAGATGCCTGTGATGATTTTTGGAAAACACAAGTTTAGCTGCTTTGTGGTACAGYTGGTGTGATCTTTGGTCATTTAGGGGTGTGGGGAACTGGGACACTCCAAGTAGAAAGTGCTTGGTGGTACTGGTGACCGAATGGCGTAGCTTAATGCAGAGCGAATTTACTGCTGTCGCTCTTACCTTCTGCAATCAGAATTGCTTTCTGAATCTCAGTTCTTATTTACTGGCAAAGTCAAGTCTTCAGGGATCCTTTAAGCTGTGTTTGGCATGTGGGCTCCAGAGCCGAGCGAAGGGGAATGTCGTAACTGCCCCTTCTCAGCGGCAGCGTCGGCACACATCAGGCTGATTCAATGTAGGGGAAAAGGCACGGAAATAATGATGATGATGATCTCTGCCAATGTAATTAGGCATTTTCATTGTTCTGGGCCTCCACATGAAATTCTCAATGTGGAAGCAATATACACAGCACTGGATTGTGGCAAAAAGCGAGTCGGGATTGCTAGGAATACTGCCRTTCCTGGGAAGGACGGTTTCCTTTGTCCCACTGAAAACAGTTGGAAAGACCAACTTAAAGTGAATTGTCCCAGCCTAAAATCAAATAATTACAGTAAAGATACCTTATCAGAACAAGGCATCTAGCTGTGAAAGAGAGTACGTTATTCCCAGTTGAAAAAGCTGTGCTGATAGTACTGAGAAGTGGTTTGGAACAAAAAAAACTTAAAGCCTCAGGGGATGGATCCAAAGTGCATTAAAGCCAGTGGGAGTTTTTGCTTTTCATAGGTTTTTGATCAGACCCTGAATTTGGAAAGGTAGGTTTGTATGCTGACTGGTTTAGATGTAAAATCCCAAAGGTAAAAAGATCACCTTGAGAATTCCTGGGTTAAAACCATGCTCCTTATTTTTCAAACTTGGACTCTGCAGATAATTAAACCAAAGCTGAATGTGGTATGTGGCAGGGGCCAGAGTCCGACGAAGGATGCTTGGCCGCAGCGAGGGATCTGTGCCTATCAGAACAAGACCTATTTTYGTTAAGTGGTGCATACGCAGATTGTGATGATAAACAGAATAGTTTGCATTTGAAAACTTCATGCAGTTTCCATCTCCCAACTCAACCTCTCAGCATCCAGAAGAGCCTGTGTATGTGCCTGCTGGACTTTGCCCGGGTCCCTGCCGCTCCCTCGTGCCCTGAGCGTTGGAGACGACAGCCACGCTGGCGATGGCATCCCAGCCATGTCCCCAGCCACCTCTGAGGGGAAAAAATGATCAGGCACATGGAAAATTGTTGGACAGGGGCAGCGTCCTGCTCTGGCTTGGCAGGATTGAAGATGCATTTATGAACAGAAACTATTTTTAGGACTTTTTCTAGCTGGCACCTGTGTTGAAAGGGTCAAGATGATTCATACAGGATCATGTAAGCCTTCTCCCTGAAAGGCATTTATATAATTCCTGCTGTGGTCTAGTATATAGGTCTGCCAGGGAAGGCATATATATATAAAAGTGTGTGTGTGTATATATATACACACACACACATATATATGCACACACATAATCAGAATACATTTCAGGATTCAGGGCCAGAATAAAGGGGCAAAGCCAGGAGTATGCAAAACAAGAACCACCACAAGCCTGTCTGCTGATTTATTGAACTGAAATAAGTTTGTATCTTAAAACTCCATACTAAGTTGGAGCCTGTAGTTCAAGAATGGTTTTGAGCTTCATGGTTTTAATAGCRTGGAACTGGCATCCTCTCTATTTACCACTGTACTATTTCTGAGGATAGTTTTAGAAAAACTCATATATGTATTCATTCTCTGGCAGGCCTATATACTATATATAGATATATGAGTTGGGGTTTTTTGGTGCTTTGTGGTGGTGGGGTTTTTTTTGTTTTGTTTTAAGAAGACTTTTTTTGTTGTTTGGGGTTTTTKGGGGGTTTGTTTTTTTTAAAGCAATTTAAGTTGAGTTTACTTAATTTCCGATTGCAGAGCTGAAGGGAAGACCTGGTCACCCCCTGTTCTGGAAGATGGCAAGGCCCAAGCGTACCGGATCAACATCGAGCCGGAACCGCAGGTACGGCGGCAGCAGCCCTGCATGCAGGCTGGTCTTCCAGCTCGCTTTTCTGGGGATAGGAGACGGATATCTGAAATCTGGAAAGCCCTCTGCTCTGCCTGCAGTCCTTCCAGAGGTGAAGCAGTTTCTGTGCATGGTTTCAAAGCGCCAGGGTCGTTAGACTTCTCTGTGCAGGTTTTGCTGTGCTTTTCCTTGGGCTGGTAAAGCCCAGGCTCCTGGCTTAAACCCAGCTCCGTAATTGCCCTCCACCCAAGTTAGGCTTTGTTGAACCCGCTTGCCAGTGGCGTGAGGGGGCTGGGCAGCGCCGTGGGGGTGGGGAGCACCCAGCACCAGACCCCCCTCGGGGCTGTGCTCAGCATTATTTTGATGGAGCTATTGGGAGCCCTCCTAAGGGCTGCCCGATGCCTGCCCTTCCTGGAGCACAGCGCGCCCGGGGTCTGTTCGCACCTGCCTCGGCCGACGTGCCTCCGTCTCTGCTGCTTCCAAAATCCACCGCACCCTCCTAATCCCGTGGTGGTGAGTCACTTCACGTGGTGGTGGATTTTTTTTTTTTTGTAATGGTCTCCACTTTTTTTTCTTTTCTGTCTCACTTTCTCTTCCTTCTCTCTGTTTCACAGCTTGTCTCTTCCCTCTGTCTTCAGCTCTTTTTCCCTAGACCCTCCTGCCAGCACTCTGCCTGCCCTCCCTTCCCACCCCGTGGTCTACGAAAGCCGGGGCGAGGGCAGCGTCGTCTCCAGCAGCAGCCTGCTACCGGGAGGTGGATGGAGCTGAACAGGTCTCCATCTTTCGTACCCATCTCTTGACTAATAGCTTGTTAGTGAGGTCAAAGATGACGCTCATTCTCCTTTGACTCCTCAAAGGGAAGAGGAATGGTGTCTCACTCCTCCCTTTTTGCCTCCGAGTTACCTGACTGTTGGGTTTTTGGATGCCCATGATGCCTGCTGTAGAGGTATCTGGGGAATGAGGAGGAGATCGGGAGGAGGGGATGGGACACGGGCAAGCTCCTGCCGTCTTGCTCCTCCTCAGGTAGGTGCTGAGCCGACGCACRTGCTGCAAGCTTTCCCAGGGCACATGAGGTAATGGATGGCAGGACTGAAGCCTGCTGAGACTTCTCACTGCTGCCTGTTGGCCAACCCCTCCCAGAGCAGTGGCAGAGGCACCAGCGCTGCCTGCAAGCTTCGGGGAAAAAAAAGTATAGCAGTTCAGGCTGACAAAAAAAATCCTGTAACTGCCACAGCAACACGGGAGCACTCTTGCGATGTTGAGTGTTCAAGTATTGCTCGTATGGTTTCCTTCTCCGCAGAGGTGGTTTGTGTTATGGGCTGTTCCGTGAGAGCTTTTTCTCCAGCGCTTGCAAAGTGCCCACGTGCAGATGCTCTTGGCTTAGCATTGCTGCTCGTTCCTAGAGGTGGCTCTTTGAGTGTCCTGACGAGGGTCCCAAGGTCCCCCCACAGCCCTYCCTTGGCTCAGTCCAGAAGGAATACAAGACCCCCAAGGCTGGAAGAGGGTGGGATGACGCTACCAGGAGTGGTTGTTGGCCTCATTTCCCTTCAGTGAGGAGTGGGGAGAGAGCGCTGGCAGCAGAGACTCCACCAAATGACGAGGACAGGGGTGAGATTCTCCAAACCCCACGAAGAGCAGACCTGTATAGTCACGCCTCTGAATCTGTTGGCCGTTGCASCCATGTGGAATTTGCAAATATTTTCCATTTCTGCCCGGGGACAGCGGGCAGAGGGGCTTGCAGCTGCTGGCACTGCAGGACGGCAGCACCGGCAAACCCGCCCCAGTATCGCACACGAGCGACTGATGGGTCTGCTCGTCTTTCCTGCACTGCCTGACAGAGCAGGGTGATCTGTGTGCTTGGGTTTGAGTTCTGGCCATGTTTGCTTCGTTAATCAATTACGGCAATCTTTTCTGACAGATATTTTTTCTTAATAGACTTTGATGTGCCCAAACCCCTATGAATAATATTAAATGAGGAACAAATGTGCAGCAGTCCCACTGCCAGATACAACATTTCTGAGGTTTAATGCAGATTGGATTTGAATCTGACTATTAATATATGTTACATATGGATCTTTTTAAAATTAGACAGTTACATAGAATATAATGAGAGGGTAGAGATGGATTTTCCTGAATCCAGACCTACACTGAAAATGTGTAAATCTGGGGAGTACTCAGTGGGTAAAGCAGATGTGTTTGCAGCAAGGCACCGAGAGAGGTGTACGAGCAAGAATACGCAGGTRCAGACAGCAGATTCCTGCTCTTGCTCTCTTTTTCAATGGCTGTATCCCCACGTCGCCTCGCTTAATGGCTTTTTGGGTTTCCCGGAGAGGAGGTGAACGAGGTACCATGCACGCGCTGGAGTACTCTTGCTGTGGTTGCACCCGAGTGCCGGTCGACTCTTCTCCCTCCCCAAACCGAGTGTGCCTTGAGCGTGGTTCACGCTGACTGCTCAGGACACGTGCCAGCAGCTGTCCTTGCATGACTTGCATGACGCTAAGGGTCGTGATCAGCACCCAAGAGTGCAGACCCCTGCAGCAGGCATCCCGTCCCCCGGGAGCGGAGAACCCGGTCATGGCTGGAGTCCCCTRTGGAGCGATGCCATATGACCCAGGGCTGTCCTATTCATTCAGCCCCTGTAGCAAAAGCATTTATTAGATTGTGAGAAAGAAAAGACTCATTGTAAAGTAATAGCTTGGCTCAAAGTGTGCAACCTTTAGGTGCACTTCCTCGCATCTGGAAAAAAGCAATCTGCTTTGAAACACAGCGAAAAAAGTTCTGCTGGAATTCTGCCCTCAAATCACAAAAATAGRTTTGGGGTTGTCCTTGAAAAGGGTTTTGAGAGTTTTACCCCAAGTGGCCTTTCCAGTAATGTGGAGCACATGTCTTTCCTTCCTCCAGTTTTTACTCTATCAACTTTTCCATCATACTGGACAAAGATGTCTTGAAAGTCTTTTGACTTGTGACTGTAATGATTCTTGCCAGAGGCCCCAAAACATGTGAGCATAAGCAGAATGCCTAAATCTGTGTGATTTCTAGGAAAGCATGTACCTTATAATTACATTTTGGTTTACTTAGGTGCAATCTTTGTCTTGAAGGCAGTGAGGCGTGCAGTTATCTTTTGTGCAAGAGAACTTGGAAGGTATGGACCAGCTGATGAGCTCTCCTCTCCTCTCTTTCTAAATCTGTTGTCGTTTGTCAGTTGAGTTTTGTGGAAAACCCCTACTCAGAGGCCAAGACTGTAATCAATCCTCCTTATTAAAACTTTGATTAATGCCATGACTGCAGGGAATAACTGCCCTCACAAATGAAGAAGCTGGAAGTGTAGAGAGGTGCTTGTCCACAATTAGCAGAAATGACACTGAACAGGATGCTAGTGAGTCATCTTCATGAAATAATACTTTAAAAAAAAGCAGACGTTGGTTATCAGTTGGTTACACTATACAAGTCTGTCCTTAACAGCAAGGGTCAATAGAGGAGAATGCAAATTCCGTGACATTCAAACTTGTATCCTAAATAAGGAAGGGCTGTGTCTTTGTCAGCCCCGGTCGCGGGTGATGGCAGGACMCACGGGGATGCTGCAGGGCGGCTTGGTGCTCTCCAGCCAGCAGCACCGTCGTGTGAAGTCAGGATATTCCCATCACGCAGACATGACATCACTGCTGACATGTTGGGATCTCCAGTCTCGCTTTGCCGCCGGCTGTTCGCCTGGTGTCGGCGTCGCTGCGGGCACCGGCCCTGGCCGTCCCTCCCCAGCAGACTGGGAGAGCGGGAGCACCGATCCATCAGTTTCTGGAAGTCCCGCTGTCTTYGGTTTCTTGTAGCATGAGCTCCCTAGTCAAAATACCGCCATGTGGTGCTAATAAAAGGAGAGGATGTTTGTTTTCTTGACTGTTCCTGTACTGCCGGAATTGGCAGCTTTCTGGCCTGGGGGGGCTGGAAACGTGGGCTTCAGGCCGTGGGGCAGAGCCCCGTCTGCRCTAATTGACAGTAGATCAAGTGTCTGGGTGTGAGAATAATTGCAGCAGAAATTAAATTGGCAGCGTGTAGCTGAAGCTGGAATAGGATGCRAGTCCTCCCAAACCTGCACACTTGGCTAAAATAAGCTCCGTGGGGTGAAAGGCTGGGTTTCTTGTGGCTGTCCGGAGAGGGAGAGGCACTTCCCGCAGGCGGCCGTCAGCCCCGTCCCCGTGGGAATGGCATCCCAGTGCCACCCAGCTGGCAGAGCRTTCTCAGGGGGAGGGATGGGGCCGGTGGGTCGGTGCTCCTGGTCCCGCGCACCTCGGTCCTCTCTCGTGCTGTGCCCCGTGAGCAGCGGCTTTCCAAGCCCCACCGTCCGACTGAGGGGCGAGCTCTGGGCAGCGGAGAAGAGCTGGTCTTCCCATAGTGCGGGGGAGTCGTACAGAGAGGATGAGAAGGCTGTTTCTGCTTGTCGCTTAAGTTTTTTTTTCCTCTAGTGTGTTATTTTGTGGCTGACACCAAATTCTCAGCCTGTAGAGATTGGAGATTTGCTCTGACTAAAATCAGGTGCAAGGCATGCAGCTTGCCATGTGAAAACACCAACCAGGGTGGGCTGAAGAGGAGGAACTGGGGCGAACTTGCATCTACCATAGCTGTTCAAGCAGCCTGAACCAGGCAGTGCAAGAAACCCAGTGCTACGTGTAAACCAGGCCAATGGAAATGCAAACGTACCCAGATTTGCTTCGTTGGAAGTACTGTTCTCAGCTGGGCTCAGGTCTGCCTGGCTGCAGGACTAGCGTTACGCTGGCTGGCAGGGTACGGGTGACCCGGCTTTCTGGTGCCTGGCTGAAGACCTGCTGCTTCCCGTTGCACGTGTCCTCCAGGTAGTGTGGGCTCTGCAGCATCATTCCCGTGAGCTTTTCATACCTGCCCTGACCTCAGAAATAGTATCAGTCTACTATACTGCTGATCATACTTTCTCCTAATTAAAAAAAAAAAAAAAAAAAAAAAAAAAATCATATGTGGGCTTCAGGTGTGAGTCTGAGCCTCTGGTGTCCCAACTTTGGGTGCCTGGGGACAGCAGTGGTGTCCCGCAGTGGAGCAGGGAGGGTGGTTTAGTGCTAATTTGTCCCTTAGCACTGATTTTAACAGCTTTAAAAATGTCTTAAATATTCTCATATTTATTTTTTGGTCTCAGTAGATTATCATTACTTTTTTTTTTATTAAGGACGAATGACTCCTCATTTGATTAATTGGCTCCGAGTATTGCTTTAAGTTCTCAATGGGTTGGCATTGTATATGGAGATTTCATATGGAATGCACGTCTTTACAAAAGCATGGCATAGGCCATACTTACTTCTGTGAGCCGGGAGTTAAAGCCTCCTCGCTGGAGAGGTGGAATTTCCTTTCCCAAGGTGACCGACCTTCCTTCCTCCCTCCCCTGGTCTGCACGGCGGGATGGGCCATGGCTGCTCCCGGGAAAGCTCTCGCCGGGGCCCCCGGCTCCCCCATGGAGCCAGCCCTCGCGCGGGCATCGACTCTAGTGCTCTCGGGGCAGAAGGGGGGGGRAAACGTCTGCCTCGTACTTTTGGGAAAACAAAGGATGAGATAATGCCCTGGCACGAGACCGGGTTCCCGTCGCGTGGGAACTCCCAGCRTGTTGTTTGAGGACTGATTTAATAGCAGAAACATGCTGAATCCTGATGGCCGCCGTAAGCGGCGTCAGCCTTGAACTGCGGATACTCCGGCAGCGTTTCACACTCAAATATCAGGGGTTCGTACACCACCAAAATCTGCTGAGCTAATTTACTGGGTGACGAGGTTACACACAAGTTGGTGCGTACTTGTGTTTAWTTTTTTCCTGTGTTATGTTATTGAATCATTTGAAAGCAAAGGAGTTTTCTCAGTACTGCTGTAATGTGTCGAATTGTTGTAGCTATAAACTTTTATGTGAAATCCTCTATATACCTCTTCTATAAATCAGCATCTTTTATCAAGTGAGCTTCAATAATCCTGGTRTATAAAAGAGGAAAAAACAATCTTAGGATAAAGGGGGAAAGARATGGGAATGGAAACTTCAAAATGGTGTTTTCTTCTGTCCAGGTAACTTGAACAGTTTGTTCTCATCAAAGGTAARTAGGAGCTGTACTGAAATAGTAACACTGGGTTGGTTTAGGAMAAAATAGAAAATGCTGTTGGGTAGGGAGCTAACACAGATATATACCATGTTGTTTTACCTGATAACATCAGTTTCAGTGATGACTCCGTTAACACAGGTAAGGAAACTGCCTGCTTGTGTACTCGGAAATACGGAGTGTTTGTTTGGAAGCTCACGTGTAGTTCGGTGTTTCTGTTCTTATCCATTGGGAAAAATAACTTACCCYATTTCATTTTTCCTTGTTGCTCACTTAAGATGAATGAATTGCTCTTTGCAGTCACTTGTTTGACCTGCCGGGGTGAGAGCATGCGGAGTGAGAGCGAGCCCTCCCTGAGTGGCTGGGTGCAGGGGGGGGGACGCTGGGTGCAGGGGGCAGGGATGCTGGGTGCGGGAGGGATGCTGGGTGCGGGAGGGATGCTCGCTGTGGTCCCCCTGCCCCTTTGCAGCCAGCTGAGCGGCACGGGGCGGGCCGGCTGCTGGCACAGCAGGTTGAAGGGGATGGGGCGAGGGCAGGGAGCAGCTCCCAAAACTCTCCTTGGCGGGACGGGTCAGTAAATGGCATCCCGGAGAGCCCGGGATGGCCGGGCTGCAGCAGCTGCTTCCCATCCCCTGGAAAGGCGTGTTCCTGCCACAGAGGGCTGGGATGTCCCACGGGCGCTGCCAGGGCTTGTTTGTTAGCAGGAAAGCCAGAGATACGGTTTTGACTCGAGCTGAGTTTATCTTTTTTATTAATGAGTAAAAGCAAAAGGTTGCGGTATTCCAAAATGAAAACCAAAAATATTATCTTACTGCTTTTGTTGTGTTTTCTTGTGTACCTTACCGTGGCTTTTACAGAAAGAGAYGTTCGGATAAGCCACGCTGATGAAGTAGGCATCTTTTGAGTTTAAGCATGTAATATTTCTGTAGTCTGAAGCCTAGCTTGTTGCCAGTGATGCTTTTTTCTCTGGATTAGCTGCTGGTAGTGGTTATGGAAAGAAATTCAGAAAGTGTGATATGATAACACCTGAAAATGCAACAATTCCCCCCAAGTGGGAGTAGAGGAGAGAGACAGTAAGCTGAAAAGGATGAAATCAGGACATTGCCTGTTAGCGTCAAGCTCACTAGGTTTGTTCTTTAAGCCAAATGCCAGATGGTGAGAAAAGTGATTTAGTGGTAGCATTAAACGGTGGCTTGGTCAGGTGGCACTGAAATGGGAACAGCAGCATCTTCCCGAAGAGGAGGGGGAGCAGGCAGGAGGCGGGGGTGGATCCTTGTTGTGATGGTGGTTTTTCTCTGCAGTGGATGTTGTTTTCTGTCGGTGGGGGGGCTGACCCTGCACCCCCAGCCCGTGCATGGCGGGGGCAGCTTGAGGCTGAGCACTGGCAGGAGCATCAGCCTGATGCCTGCACTGAGCAATGCTCTCCTGCGCCGTAGCTGTCTGCTCCTGGGCTGGAAAGGTGACCCTGAACGTTGGGAAGCAGAGAGAAAATCCYTTCTAGGGTTTAGACTGTCGTTGAGCTTAGCTATGGCTCAACAGCCTTCTGGCAGGAGGGCACTGCTGCTGCCAGAGAGAGGAGGAAATTTCGAGGCTCTTCTACATTTGTTATCTGGTGTTATTGTATTGCAAAACTACCTGGAGGTTTCACTGGCGTTTATTTTCTACTAACGGTCATTAGGTTTTCTTGTATGGATGAGTTAAATACTACTTATAGGATACATAGAAATCCTTTTATTCTTAGGCTTCTTCACCTAGTCTGATTTCTTCTAAAATTACTCATCATAAATATTAGTTCTGTTCGCATGTGAAACTGTGACTGAGGTTGTCTTAAGACTGTGAGAGCTGCAGATACTCACGCCGAGCCKGAGCCTTAACAGAGTTGATTAACTACTGCGCTGCAGTAACACACTCTCATGTCCAAATGTATTTATGTTGCCTGTGCAGAAAGGCTTTTTCCGGAGAGCTTTGCCCAAAGGTGTTTTGAAAACGCAGCCAGTATATCCTGTGCCCTCCAGTTCAGCGGAGGGTATGACCCCCAGCTATCTTGCTTTTTTATGAAAGTGTTAATAAAACAGATACATTTGTACAAAGCCCTCCTCTGTCTGCTCGTTAAACACCTCCTTGCACCCTTGATATTAAAAACATGCCCTCTACACTGGAGCAGGCGAGATAAATGGAAACACATTTTAATCATTCCTGACAGTCTTGGGTAACTTTTTTCCGTTGCTGTGGATTTTTAAGAGACYGCTGGGGAGCCAGGTAGCTTAAGGGATAAAGTTGTGGCATTGCAGCTCAAGTCCCTCTTGAGCTCTTTAAGTCCCTCGAGGGCTGTGACTTCTCCTGGGGGGTGAAGCTGTTCACGGAGCTGCTGGGAGCCAGCAGCCATCAGACCCTTGCTGGTGGCCGTCAGCATGACCACGCCGAGATGGAAAGGTGCTTGATCTTTAATAAAGGTCTGTGTAGCTTACTTCTCTCTATTTGTGAGAGATTGTCCCTGGGTTAGATGTGTGCTGTCCTCAAGCTATACGTTATACAGTGCAGAACACATGCATGTGCAAATATAGAGCTAGAATATTTTCCTAGCTTACCCTAAACCCACTTTTTTTAATAATACCTCATTTTACATCACAGAGCTTCTTCTCATGAGAGCACACCTTCAGAAATGGGTGGATGTCTTCCTCCTGGAAGTTAAGAAATTCCCAACCACCATTTACAAATAGTTTAGAAATGTCCCCGTCCGTGCAATATGACTCGTGCAAATATGTTTCAGATGACTCTTGTCAAGGTTGCTATAACCCTGTCAAAAGTGACACATCATTTAAAGCTAGTAGGAAACGTTCAGCTTTTACCTCTCTGGYGGTGTCACTCCCGACGCGGTGCTCGGCGGGGTGAGCGCAGCCCSGCACCGGCCCCGGCGGCTCTGCGGTGCCCAGGGCGAGGGCGGCGGGTGCTTTTTTGGGTCAGGCCCCAGCTCCTGGAGTCGTGTGTTTATGGAATTACTCCTGAAAAACAAAGCCAGGCTGCGGTAYGTAAAGGTACGTGTTTTTTGCCTGTGGAAATGGGGTTTTGTGGTTGGAAATTCRCACTGATGGGAGGTGGTGGGGCAGACCTCAGCCTGCTCCCTGCCGTACCAACAATTAAATAGAAAGCAATGAAGRCTTTCATGTAACACTTTTGCTTGCAGGAGTTTCGGCAGAAATTACAGAAATAAGGGCTTTAAAATGAGCCTGACTGCCAGGTCGGAGACCACGAAGCCGAGCAAACCTTAGCAATGCTCGCAGGGGCTGCATCTCTGCCTGCCTGGATGTGACCTACGGGTGTTTTTCAGCATGTCCAAGACCCGGCACGAGGCTGTGGGGCTCATTTTGAGCCCCCGTCCYGAGATCTCACCTGCTGTGCACTAACAGCCGTGCCTTCCCAGGGCACAGACCGTCCTGGGGACGCRGGCGGGCTGGGGCTCAGCCAGGCTCCAGCTTGAGTCACGTTTCATGTGAACGTTGTCTGCGGCCTTTTAACTAAAAGACCATCTGATTTTAAGGGTTTGGTCTCTTACTTACAGAGATCTGAAAAACTAATTTGGCGTTTAGCTGACAACTGTGAAAGGAGTGYAGTAAGAAGGACATGATGGATAAAGTTTTTCTTCAGACCATGGTRTACACTGAAAGAGGAACTTGGCAGAATATTTGAAACCTGTCTCATAAAATAACCCACACGCTGTGTTCATCCAGCTTCAACAAGCTACAMCCGCCCTTTTTTCTTATCTGGTAATCTTTTGAGCTGAGCTAAACAGTGGGATCGTACTTACTAGAGCTTTTTAAAGTTCGATTGAAGTCTGCTTAGTCTGTAAAAACGGCATCTCGGCAGGACATCCGAACTGTCCTTGTAGGGAAATATGTGTTAAAGTGTGTGTAGCTTTTAAAATTTATCCTTTTCCCCAGCTTTGGGGGCARCCTTTGACATAAGGGTTCGCCACAGGACTTCCTTTGAGGCAGCGAGCTGGAGAATCGATCCCGCTCCTGCAGACGCCGGCCACAGTGTAAATCTGTTATTTGCATTCAGATGAAAACAGTGATGTCCGTCCCATGTAGCTCCTCTGTGGGGTAATAATGAGATTTCCATTTCTGGGACTTTTGAACCAGTTTATCAGAGACAAAGCACTGTCTTTGCTGTTGAAAAGCTGGGGGGAGGAGAGGAAGGGATCGCTGCATTGCGGTTGTCTTCTGTGCGGAGGCTGAATTTCAGTCTTGAGGGTGTYGGGATATGCGAGGATACGTCTTGGTGTCGGGATATGCTAGGATATGTCTTCAGTCTTCATTGCTTGTCACATTTGCATGRAAGAGGACTTGCAGCAGTGAAGGCAGTAAAATTTCGCCCACAAAAAGCCCTCTGCCAGGAGGTCAGCATCAGGTCATGGAAGTCCAACAGTACCCCTTGGGTCAGACGAAAAGGCAGCCACAGGCAGAAATTGCACCTTTGCTTTAAAAATATCGTTGCCCATATCTTATCCCTTTCTCTTGCTGCCAGGTCTGAGCTAGTCCCGTTGAGCCCCGGGCAGCCAGCGGTGCCAGGCGCCCACTGGAGAAGCCGGGGAGCCCATCACCAGGCTGTCCGGGCACGTTGGACAGCAGGCGCGGTGGGGACGGGTCTCAAACTGCTGCTCAGCCYTGCAGGAACTGTGATGGATTTGCTCGAAGTCAACTTTCCTTCAGGTGTAGCTATTGAGGCAGATGGTCTGATGATGTCCTAATAGCAATAATAGTGACATACAAACATTATCCTGGTTCCGCAGAAAAGTACCCTTGACCTCTTCCCTTCCATGGTAGGCAGCTGAGGGACTGATGCCAGGGACGCATCTTTTAGCCATATATTGCAGAGACAGTTGGAGAAACCCTGGCCGGCTCTCTGCAGAGCACAGCTGGGCTCAATTACCATAGCTCGGAGCAAGGGAGAGAAAAGTCAACTGTCRGTGAGGAGCCGGAGCGCTCGGGCTTGTCCTGCCACCACTGGAAGACGGACACAAGTAACCAAGCGTGCTCACAAATGGTACCCCTTCAAGATGACCCTGCGGCTAAGGGATGCTTTGACCTCCTGGCGCGCAAATAGCAACGCTCACATCCCTAATTCAGCATTTTGGCAGCAAACGCCTAGCTGACACTGACTGATCGTGTTCTGGTGTTAGGAAGAGAGTGGATCTGAAGTACATCAAACAGAAAACTGCTTTCGGCTGAGCCAAGCCGTTAATGACCTTCAGCTCTGTTTAAGTCTGATGCAGCGTGTGTTTATAACCGAGAGCAGGACTGGCTCCCCTGGGTTTAGGAAAATAAACATTTTGGAGGTGATCCCCACTGCGGCTGGGTGCCTGCACCGGTGGGAGCCGGAGCTGCTGCTGGTCCTTCCCCTGCAGATCTTCTCCCACTGCACAAGTGAGCTCCAGGATGGATTTGGGGCTGGGAGGTGTAATTTTGGAGGTGTGTTTGGCTCTGTGCTGGTGGGTCTGCTCCCAAGGAAGGTTTCTCAGWTATGCCAAAGCTGCCATTGCTCAAAGCTCTTCCTCTTCAGGCCATGGGTGTAGGTGCTTACGTGGAGGCTGTAGGAGCCAACATTGACCTCTCAAATTAGCAATCTTCAATTTTAATCTCTGTCTGATAGTCTGGAAAATGAGATAAAATATTTTGTTTGTATTTCTGGCCTTTTAAGGGTCTAATTTAAAACACTGTGAAGTGAATGAACTTTAAATGCTTTGCATCAGAACTGAAGTCTGGTGTTCTCTAAAGCTGTGTCTAAAACCTGTGGTCTCTAGAGCTAAAGACTTGTATTTAAAAAAGTCTGGAAGGGCAAATAAGGTATTTTGCAAAATATCAAAAAAAAAAATTCTTTTTTTTTTTTTTTCTTAAGAATAAGAACTTGAAGCAGCGAAATGGTCAAATGTTAGGAAAGTAAGGTTGGATGTATTTTACCAAAGTGTATCAGAATACAAATGCGAGTTCCCAAAACTCTAAAGAAATCGTGTCTGATATAGCATGTTCTCTGAGCGCGAAGGGCAGTTAACTCCTGCAGCTCTGCCAACCACAGCCCTGAAGAGCATGGCTGAGGGCGGCTGGTACCGAGGCGGCGAGCACGGGGGACTTCGGCTTGCCAGGAGACGGGCTTAGGTTTAAATCTGTGAGTTAAACTCTTCCCAGCTTTGGATCCCAATGTTATTCCTGTTAAATGGGCAGATGAAACTGCGTGCTTGCCTTGATGTTTTTTAAAAATCAGAAGAGATTTATGCTTTTTCTTGCCTCTACAAAAGGTGGTTTCAAAATATGATAAACTCTCTCCAAAAGAGACAGGGACTGAGACTGATTTTGAAACCTTTCGAAAATCCCTGGCTGGCCGCATGTTTTCCTACTTATGGGAATACTTATTTCAGCAGTGATTAGCTTGATAGAAGTTTTTAATTTTTGAGTTTTCTGTCCTGTTACAGGTTTGACTAAAAATCCTGAGGGATGAAAGTGCCTCAATTCAGCTACTCCAGCGGAGCCAGCAGCACAACTGTAATGAGTAAAGTCCACCTTCTTACCCATTACCTAGAGTACGCGTTAGCTCTGCGTGGTGAAGCCACAGACTATATTTGTATTTCTGTTGAAATCTTCAGCTTGCTTCTTTTAATGCTCCCCTATACGTTTCCTGAAATTGGAAACGACATGTCCCGTGAAAAGCATTTGAGCTTCATTACTTTGCTGATTTGTGCTCATTGCTCCGCTGGCTGTGTCTGGGCGTCACGCTGTAGCTAAACGAAATACCTTCAGCTGATATAGGGGAAAAGAGATTTGCTAATAAGCAGGCATGGAACAGAGGGATTTGCTAGAAATTGAATAAGTGCTTGTAGAAGAAGGAAGGAAAAAAGCTCTCCCTATTTCTGGCTCTTTGAGGAATTCCCAGGATTAAATCCAAGCAACCTGTCATTCAGCATCTTTCCCTTAAATATAAAAGGAAAATTGTTCCTTTTGTGCTCTCTATGCTGCGTTGTGTGGTGGGGACAAGAGCCAGGCATCCAAAAACCAGTTAAATTTCTCTCTTCTCTTATCTTAATAGATGGTGGCACCCGAGACCGTGCTTGAGGCTCTATAGAGTGAGGTACTGCTCAGTGCAAGCAAAGTTGATGGCATCTGGCTGTTAGCATCCGAGGGTCAGTGGAAAGAAATGCGGTAGCTTACGCACGATAGCCAACCCAAAGTGCCTGGTGGGCACTTGATATCCCTACGGCAGCTCGGGGCCAGGCGCTGCTTGCTGCCAGCGCGGCTCCTGCCRCGGCTGTGTGTGCACGGCTGCCCCGGCTTCCCACCCCCCYTGCCAGGAGAAACGCTCCCATGCACCCCGTCGCCTTTTCCTTCTGCTGGAAACAGTTCCTTGGGATATAAATACTGTATATATACTGTAAGGGCAACCCTTACCTATACGTGATAAGGCACGGGCTGTCTTCCTGCAACGCTGATAAATGCATCTTGAGGAGGAGAAGGTGGTTTGAGGCCGTGCAAGGGGTGGCCAAGGCAGGGGCTTGCTGTAGGTGGTCTTTTTTTGTATGCAGTGGCTCATTCTCCTCCAGATAATCCCTCTTCCTCTGCTCATTCCTTTCCCCGGTGGGAAGGAACAGGCTGGAGATCTCCAGAGAAGGTCGGTCTGGCTGGGCACTGGCCGAGGGCACTCGCTGCACGTTGTGCTGCATTGGTACTGCAGCCGCACACAAAACCACCCCAAAACCCACCTGCTCCCTGGGGCTGGGACTTCAAACAGCTCCTTCCTAGCTCTGCCTCGTGTTTATCTGATGTGGGATGGCTCCATGAATTGTGTCTGCCAGGAGTGGGGAGGCCTGGGCTCCAGGAGCTCCAAATGCTGCGTGTCAGGAGGCCGGTTACGCTTCGTAATTGATGGTCCTAGAAGGCAAGCGTGAGAAAACAGCTTGGAAGTTTCTGTTTCGTAGGGTAAAAGAGTTCTCCTCGGTGAAACTTYGCAGGCCAGCTCTTAGGAAGGGTTTGCAAACCCTCTTAATTTCAGAGAGGCCGTAAAAAGCAGGAAAAAAAGCCAGCAGAGAAAAGCAAATTAGGTCCGGAAGGGGGGAAATTTTTTCTGATCTTGAATTTGAGAACTGGAAAGAAACCCATCTGGTTCTAGGTTTCCGAGAACGAATGCATGAGTGTTTTGCACAATCCGAAGCCTTGCAGAGGTCTCATGGGAAAATGCTGAAACAGCCTTTGAGATGAGAAAAAGGAGACTGAGCTCAGTCCCGGGTACGGCTTTTTGTACGACAGGAAAGTCGCAGAGAAACTGAGAGCAACGAGGAAGGCAAAGACTGGTGTGCTMTTAGAGGGGTAAATACTTTCTGTGTGTTTCCCACAAAGTGGTTAGCTGCCCTTGACATGAAACACAGCTCTGAAACACCCCATTTCCATCACCRGGCTTTCATGCCTTGTGGAGAATGCTCAAGCAATAAGTTTTAGCTTCATAGCAACGTTTGCTCTTGATGTACAAATTGTTGAGCTTATCACGAACGAGTGGCCAACGCTTTACAAACTACCTCAGATTAAAGCAAGTCCATGGAGATTATGGTCTCTAGGCCCTTGGATGGAGGAGATTTTTCATTCCAGAAGTAGCTGCCAGCCCCGTGCTCCCCAGCRAAGGGTCTGGGTGTCCCTGGTGTGGAGGAGCCCATAAGGCCAGAGGAGAGAAGAGCAGAGGACCCTGCCCTCTCCTCCGCAGGCGGGTCTTCTCTTCTCTCCAGCCGCCACTTCCCTCAGACCGAGTGCACATCTGGGCCCCGATGCACAGATAATTAATGATAATGGCTTTTTAAAAGCATAACTCTGGCCAGCCAGGCAGCATGGGCCATTGCTTTTTTTTCCCCGAAATGTTTATGATCCTTCTTTTCCTCTCTGTGTCATGGTTGAAAGCGTTTTCTTTATTCCCCTTGAAATCATAATGTAAATCTGGGAATTGGAAACCCATAGCCTGGTTGTAATTTTTTTTAAAAGAATATAAATTGGGGAACAGTTAAAATTATATTATTCCTGGCAGCGAAATTCCTTTTTTAATAGATAATTTGAAGTTATTATGTTGGAAGCAGTTTTCCCCACGTGTGTGTGCACGCACGGTGTGGCAGGAGCAGTGCCGAGAGGGCTCGGGGTGTCCGTCGGGGCTTTCGAGGCGGTGGAAGCGCCGGGAGCTTGCCGGAGTCTGCAGTTTTTCAGCTGGTGGCAGAAAAAAAACCTCAAAGGCACCATCTTGCAGTTCTTAATTAAGCCCGGTTTTTATCAATGGGAGTTTTGCCTTAAGAAGAACTGAGGGATTGGACTTTCAAGATCTTTTTTCTAGCAGGATCTGGTTTTTATTTTCCTTAGCTGTTCRTTTTTACAGGGCTTGGGAGCACCAGTGTTTTCTGCTATGCACCAGTGATAGACATTTGTTTCCAATTAGTATTTATTGGATTATTTTAGTCAAAAGTAAGCTTTGTATTAGAGCCCCGCAATATGCACTTTGTTATTTGTTCACAGGACGGTGTTTTCTTTTTCTGCTTGGTTTTGCATCAGCTTCAGTCTACTGAAAAGCTGGTGCAAGGCAGCATCGCTGGGGATCTGCCCTGAAACAGATTAAACCAGATTAAACAGATTACAGCCTCTTATACAAGCATCTCTTTCTTCCATCGGTACGGGCATGTTTCTGACTCGCATGGCTGGAAATAGCAGCAGCCGGCGCGTGTCCTTAGGCTGTGTCTGGCTTTCTGTTGCTTTTCCCGATAGCTGGAATTAGCCCCTCTCTGGGGAAAGGGGCGGCTGGTCGCTCCCCGGGCTGAGCGTTAGCGGGTACAGCCTGGCTCGGGTGGTTTGTGGCGAGATTAGCAGTAGGTACTGTTGGATTTATGGGTGTGTGCGGGGCTGACTAACAAAGCCTTGGAAAAACACATAGGTAATGTTTTATGTAGGTAAAATAATATGGAAAACTTGCGTTTTAATGGCATCCGAGTTCCTGACTTGAGGTCATATGACAAAAAGATTTCCGTAGTTTGCCTTAGCAATTAAAAAGCCAGTGAAAATATGAATACCAAGCTAAACCCTTGACCAGTGTGTTTCTCACGCTGTAAACGACTGATCTTAATTCAGGAGAAAACCTCCYGAAACAAACACGGATCTTTGCGGACAAGCGTAGCTGCAAGTAAGTGAAGATACCAGGGCTGGCCCCTTGGCTTCAGGTCTTGCCCAACCTGGTTGTGTAGCTGCAGAGCTTGGGTTTTATCGTGTTTTGCTAATGTAAATCAGCAGTGATTGCCCCAAAGTCAGGAGAGCGATAAGTGCTCTCGGAGTGATGTAACGCGAAATGAGAAGCAGACTCGCAGCCTTTCTTTTGCGGAAATAACAAATATGCTTTTACAGGAGAATAAATGCAGAATACTTGGCAGTGGCTCGCTGTGGAGAAACAGGCAAGTTCATTTGGTCGGAGACCAAGGAAAGCTGCACAGATTCAGCAAGATTTAACTGCAGGTCAAGCCTGAGTTTTCCTTTTCCTGCTGCATATCTCTGTTTTCCATAGTACATATAAAATATTATAGTACATATAAAATATTATAAACTGCACGTCCCAACGCAGCCTCTCCATGTGTATCGTACTAAGAACTATAAATCTCATGTTTTTCTGCTTTTTCTTCTCTTCCAGGACAATGGGCCCGCCCAGAGCAGGAGGCCGATGCCCCACGGGGCTGGTGGCAACCCCGTGGACAACAAGCAGATGCTGAACGTGCAGCACCACCACCCGACCCGGCTCTACGCTAACAGCGGCCCCGAGTCGGCTCTGCCGGGCCAGCTGAGCGGGCTCCACATCGCTCCTGCCCAGAGGTAGGACGAGAGCACGGCTCACGCTCTGGGTCCCGCTGCTGTTGGTGCAAACTGGGTTTCAGGGGTGTGTGTCGAGGCTGTGGTGCTCCCGGAGCTCCAGAGATGCCGGGTTCAGCTCCTGCTCCGTTAGTCGGGGGTGGGTACGAGGTGGGGGGAAACACAACAAAAAAAGGGGTTTGGAGATGCCAAGTTCTGAACAAAATGGCCACGTGTATGTATGTAGCAAATGCAACACGGAATTTAAGCTTGTGATGCTGAAGCAGTGTTCAGCTATTTATCTCGGAGATGGGTAAAGGTGCTGGTTTTCTAAATCCACGTAAGATTCTTCTGTTGCTGATGGGGGTAGGTAAATTAGCGGCATCAGATCCAGTCCCCAGGCTGGGATTAATGCCAGGGAGTGTCACAGACGTTAATATCCTGGTTTTTCAAAATATATATTCAAGGCAGGACGGAAGGGGTTTGCCCTCCTAGGAGTGGGGATCGCACTTCCACAGACCCCGGAGCAAACACTTGGCCTGGGAGCTGGAGGTATCCGCAGAGAAAATTAACCCCAGTAAACTTGAGATGTTCATAAATGTAAGATCTGCTCAATGCAGCTGTCCGAGAGGCTGGGAAATAAATAATGCTCCTCGGAAAGAAAAAGCTTTTGTGTAGCCAAGAACGGTTTGCGTGGATAACTCGGAGTTTGAGACAGGCCAGGTTGTGGACTGTGATGCTTTTGCATGGCTTATGCTGCTGCTGATTTATGCTCCTCCAGACTGGCAAAATATTCTACAAGAAAGTAGTGTCTGTATCAAATACAAAGAGCAAAGACAGTTTCTTTTCAGCTCAGGAACTCTGTGCCTGCATAAATTCATATTTCAGTGATGCTGCGAGCCAGTTTATTCCCTGCGCTGCTCCAGGAAAGTTAATGAAGTTGGAAAGAAGAGAACTGCACAAAAAAATACAGAGAACAAAATCTGATGTTATCTGCGCGTGAGCCAAAAGCCAGGAGATTAGCTTGGGTGTTTGAGTAGAATTGGGTCAGAAGTGCATTCTCTTTGAATTTGTGCTTCATCAGGCTGGACTGGTCAAAACCTGCCCTTTTTCATTGAAAGCGTGTGAACTGATGGATGCGAGGGCTGTAGCGGGGCAGATGGGCACACGAGGAGGGTTTGGGCTGGCCGGGAGACACGGGGATGGGTCCTGCCCCGGCAGCCCTGATCCCCGGCAGCGGCACTTTTGCCCCTCTTCTSGAGAGGTCGCAGCCTTCGGAGCCGCGGGAGAAGCCGGCGGGTYGCTCCCAGAAAACAGAGCTTTGGCTTTTCTTGGAAAGTGAATTTTGCTTGGGTTTTTTTCTTTGTTTGTTTGAAAGTGAATTTTCTTTCTTTCTTTCTTTYTTTYTTTYTTTYTTTTTTTTTTTTTTTAAGCGGGCATGAATATAATGCTGGTGGAGAAAGTGAGTCAGATGATGGCTAGAATGTGTTAAGCTGTCTGATGGGGTTCGGGGCTCTTGCTATTTTTATTGGTTTTATAATGACCTCGATGACCTTCTCCTTAAAAAGGAAACAGAGCCCCTTCCCACCAAGCTGTGCTGTGCTTTGGGGCCTCAGCAAGGCACAACAGCACTCGAATTCGTCTCTACTCCGCAGGACACTTAAACATGTACCCGAAGTATTTTTGATTCCAAACAACGCTTGTCATGTTTTGATGTATTGGATGAACTGGAATAATGCTTTAAATTACTATTTGTTGTCTGTTGTACCCCAATCGTGCTGCGTACAGACAAGGAGCAGCCCCAGGTCCGGATGCTGACGGTCGGCRCGTGGCTGGGGGGAGGTACGGGGCTGCTCTCGCGTCCCGTCCTCGGTGCTGTGCAGCCCGGTGGGGTGGCTTTCTCATTTTRGCTGTGGGCTGTGTCTGGCAAATGGATCTTTTAATGCAGTCACCTGCAGAAACGCTAACTTCAAAAGAGGCATTTGTGAATGGCAAGGGGATTTGCTGTCATGCCTGTGCCTGGCAGCAGCACACGCTCTCCCTGTGCCGGATGCCCTAACAGCCGTATGAGGGGTGGGTGGATCCCCTGGCCCTGCGTAATTAATGAAATGCATTGTTTTACCCATTTTTTTTTCAATAAATTCCATGTATGGCAGAGCAATTTACAGTGCTTGTAAGCAGCTGCCCTCTTTCCTGAAGGCATCTGGTAACTGGGCCAGCCCTAGCTGTGTTGCTCAACCCAGCCGAACAGGGAACGAGTTTGACTTCCCTGGTTCAATGGCTGTTCCTGGGACAGGCATACCTCCAGGCAGAGAAAGGCATGGGAACAGAGAGGTGTTTAATTGAATCTGTGGGAATGTGGAGGTTTCAGTACCTCCCTGATGAGCTGACAATTGCTGTTTTATATTTGACTTGAGCCTTTCTTTCTTTTCTTTAAAACAGCTTCGACCCCGTGAAGTCTCTCCCACGGAACAGAAATGGGATTGATGTGGAGTCAGATGTCTACAAGATGCTTCAGGATTATGAAAAGCCCGTTTCGGAGCCTAAGCAGTCCGGATCCTTCCGATACTTGCAGGGCATGTTGGAGGCTGGCGAGAACGGTAAGGAGGTTGGCACCCATAGCGTGTCCCAACGAGTGCCCTACGGATCCCCAGGACCGGGGCTGTGGCACTGCACTGCTGCAGGGCTTGAACCATCATTCGGTCCGTCTGCACCCCGTTCCATGGCCCCACACCCACCAGGTTGCTGTTGCAGGCTTAGCCTCCTTCTCCTTCCATTGCTGAGGTCCAGAAGCTTGAAGAGCCTCTAAAGGACCTCTCTGCAAGAGCTGAGGGGGTGGGTTTGCAAACTCTTCCGCTCTGTCATTTTACGGCACGTCGCCTCGGTGCTGAGGCGGCTCAGCTCAACACGGGGCAGGGTCCAAGCACCCTGCGAGGGGGAACACCCGGATGGCAGGTTTCAAACCAGGGGTTCAGATGCTCAGGTCAGCATCTGGGGGCTTACCAAATTTTGTGGCTGACTTGAGCATCATGTGAAAGTTGGCTTTGCAAACAGCTTCTGCGTGGCAGCTGTTTTCCTGAGGTGGTTTATGAAATGTAATGGCCTAAAGCGGTTGTGTAAGATCACTGGTGGAGAATCGTAGGCCTGTTTGAGTAAATGGCGTTTGCATAAGGACGTGGGATGGTCCTCAGCAATGCCAGGATAGAGATCAGGAGCTCTTGGCTCACTTCTCAGGTCTGTCGCAGCTTCCTGCCTGTGTCGTTAACGCGGGCAGGAGCCAAATCTGAGTATTAAATAGTAAGATCCCCAAACTATACATTGCAGCTTCTTTTTATTTGCCTTTCAACCTTAATTCCATTGGGGCTTTTATGTTCAAACTTTCAGACTTCACTTTCCAATCATTAGGACAAGACTCTTCTTTCTGCTTCCTTCCAAGAGCCTCATACTCTGATCATGTGAATCCAGGAACTTTAGATTTCATGGGAAAATACCAACTACTGCAAATCTCATTATGAAGCTGTGAGAGGTAGCGAGTCAGGCTGTTGCACTTCAGTTTCTGTGTATATAAAATGATGGAGAACCCTATTCTTTGACTAGAAGAATATCACTTATTGCTTCACAAGAAGCACGATCGCAGGTAACTTCTGAGCATCAAGAGTTTCCACCAATCTTAGTTTTCTCAGTAGTACCTAGGCATGTCCATAAAGCATGAGATGGGATCAGCTTTGGAAGTACTGGGTGTAAATATTACAGCCCCTCCTAGGCTGGCAGGAAAACCGATGTTAATTACCAGTTCCAGATGTACCTTCAGGTCCTTCTCCGAGAGCAAGCACAAGCAGCTTCCCAGYGAGGCGTCTGCTGCACCCCCAGGTCTCCTCATTAGGAAGAAGCAAATAGGAAGTGCCTGTGTTAATCCCAATTAATAACACTGCTGCCTTCCTCCCTTCTCCGTGCCACGAAAAGGGAACAAAACTGAAGCCTGGCTGTTTTGCTCCTGCCTCCCCTTGCATCCCGTGGCCCTGGGGTGGGAGAAACCCAGCGCTGCCCTTTGGGAGGAAGGGAGAAAGAAAAGGCAGTGAGCTGGAGAAGGAGGAGGACAAAGAGGTCCCAGACCCTGGGACTGTCACAGCCAGTCCTGGACCTCTGCTCGCCCCGGCAGTGTCTTGGTGCCAGCCCATCGCTGATGCAGCACCGTGTGTTTGGAGCCTGGGGCTGAGATGCTGCTGATGGGTACCAGCCAGCTGGAGAGGTCACCTCCCGGGGCTCTGCCACCCACCCTTTCCCTCTCGGCTGTGCTGTGCAGCGGGCAGAGGGGACGTGCCACTAGCTGCAGGCATGTTCTTGCTCGTGCCTYGGTCATTACGATGCTATCAGTGTTTATTTCGTAAGGGATGAGAAATTAAGTGAAAAGCATCTCTCCTGGCATAAAGCTCTGTAATGTTTCAGCATGGTTGAAATCCCCGTGAGTGTTCCTGCTAGGTTGTTTTACAGTTTCCACCCCTCCTCCTTTTTCCTTAAGCCTAAAATTACACAATTTTGCCCGAGCCTGCTGTGCATTGTCCTTTTAAAGTCAAGATCTCCTCTCCTGAGGAGCTGGGTGTCTCAGGCAATGACCTATTTTATATGGAAGGTGTTTCTACTGGAAGCCATATTTTCTTCAGCATTGCCAGCCCCATCCCGTGCCTGTAAGGAGCAACGCTTCGTCCTGAGGATCTGGTGGAGGCTGGAGGAATCACAGCAGCCATCTCCGTAGGTGCCCTTGGCACGGGAAGGATGAGCGCTGCAGCCACAAACAGGGAYGGCGATGGTTAAGATTGTGGGGTTAAAGCATCTCACTGCCTTGCTGAGGACCATAAATTACGATGAGACTGTGGGCTGGTAAATAGAAGGAAATGATCCATCGTTTGGGAAGATGGGAAGCAGCCCTCTCTGCAGGGCTCATTTTGCTGTAAAATCTCTTTTTTCCCCCTCTCTCTTTTAAGCAGCTTATCCAAGCGCTCTGTCTGAGAGACAGTGACAGCTTAACTGTTAAATGTTGGCAGATGAGCATGTCTCGTCCAAGCACGCCGTATCTCACGCTGGGGGAAGCCAACAGCTTGAGCAGTCGTTTCGATTTATTCCCAGCAAGGCAGCGGAAGGACTCGACGGGAGAGCTTGGCTGGAGCCAGCCGAGCGCTCGGAGGACCCCTGGGGCGGAGCGGCCCTGGTCCGCTCCTGGGCAGGCAGACTCGCACGTACCGAGGCTCTCAGCATCTCCAAACACTATATTATGTCTTGGGAAAGCGCGGTTTGGTGGGGAAATTAATTCTTTTGGTTTTACTCACTTGGCTGGGATGGTTGGCAGCGTTGGTCTCTGGATCGGAGCCACGGCTGGAGGTGGGGTCTGCTGTGCGAGGGTGCCTGCACGTCCCCAGGGTGGCCCTGGTCAGGCGTGCTCCCCCCTCCCCAGCCGAGCCCAGGACAGCGGGCGCTCCGGAGACGCACCAGACAGGGGAGYGGGGGTCTCTCCATGGGAGGAAGCTCTGCCGAGCAATGCCCTTCAAAACGTACCGCATGAACCTGCACGGGATCAGTGAGCRACCACCAGTGACGAGGCACCGCTTCCAGGTCCCAACAATTCACTTTAGGAAGTGCAGAGACGTTCCTGGAGCCGCGGTGGGCACTTCAGAGCAAGATCCAAGTGGAAGTTTTCAAAACCGGTGCAGTGTGTACGGACACCTGGGTCGGAAAGTGCCTGGGCCCCTGCTGAGACCTCCTGGGCATCGTGGGCTTTAAGCACGTGTTTAAGATTGACCATATGCTGAAATACCCTGGAAGCTCAGGGAGCGTAGGAAGCCCGAACGCTGAAGAATGGCTTGTTCATCCAAGAGCATTTCTGCTTTTTTCCAAACTGTATCAGCTGATGGGGTAAAATATATTGTCCTTTKTCATGAGCTTTTCCTTTCTGTAACCTTAGGCCGTCACAGCGGAACCACAGATCAATATATACCCAAAAGACCAGYCAGTTGTGAGCCATGAAAAACCATGCAGTGAATGCTGGACGCTTTTAAGTGTCGCAGTGGTTGGCAACAAGCGTGTTTGTATTGTCCGAAGTGCAAGGGCAGATGATAGGTGATCTGTAGGGAGGGGGGCTGCAACACTGAAAACTTTGCTGTGATATTGTTCATATGCACAAAATTTTCCTTGCTTCCTTTCCTGTCGTTGGACCTTTATGAAAGGAGGCTTGGTGCCACAGAAGATCTTATCTTCTATCACARTGTTTTATTTTAGATTATTTGAGATTAAATGAGTGTTCTAGGAAGAAAAATGCATGCAATTCTATTATTGTTTGTTTTCATTTGCCTAATTGTCCAAAAGGCTTTCATCTTTGTCTCCTTGACTGATGGYGGATCTACCAAGTGCACCTGAAATGTTGGTGTGATAGAACCTCTTCCTTTTGGAGCTTTTCTGAGATTTTTGCTATTTATATTTCTTAACTTGCTAAATGGTATTGCAGCCAAATTCATCTCTCACCTCTACAATAAGGCTGTGTTGCCTTTTGACAAAGTATATACACTGAGCTGGTGCTACCACAATACGTGGATAGATCATCTGCTGATGCAGCCRAGGGCTTCTGCCACCATCCATGCTTCGTTAGGATGAGCAGTTGCAAGTTCTGTTGTGACAGGCAGAGACTCATCTGACTCCTTAAGGGAAAAAAAAAAGGAAGGGAAAAATAGAAAAAAGAAAAAAAAAAAGCCCCAAGAGGACAAGTTTTCAATCTGTGTCTGTTTAAAATTCTTGGCAGGTGAAAAACTCGACAAACTGAGCAACCCCCGAAACATCAAGTCCCCAGTGTCAAAGCTTGGCGGTGCCATGTCCGGGCTGCAGATGCTCCCCGAGTGCACCCGCTGCGGGAACGGGATCGTGTAAGTGTCACATCTCGCCGGAGCCTCCGGTTCGGTGGGGACGGTAACGCGGGGACGTGGCTGGGTTGGGTCCTCCCAGAAATGCGGGTTAGAATTTATAGCAGAATACCTTGCATTTATAGCAGAATACCTTGAATCCCTTTCTGGTTTTTGCTAACCATGCGTAAACCTGGAATTGAGGAATACGGTTTGGATTACCCCTTTTAAGGGAATCTTGCAGCAAAACGGGGATGATTCATAGGATGGTTTCTGCCCTGCTTATCATAGTAACTGCCCAGGGACTATGAATAGTGCCGGCGGCACTGGCACTCTTTCGCTGCCTTGCAGAGGGAGTAAACGCTTTGAGGGTCAAGTACAAGAGGTCTGCAGATTATTTTTGTTTGTTTGTTGAAGAGTYACTCTCCGACGGATGGATGTTGGTTCCGATTTCAGAGAATATAGGCGTTTTGCTGCTTGTTTGTTTTTCTGCTTRATTGTAATTTATGTTCTCTTGTAATTTATGTTCTGCTCGAGCCGRATTTGCTGGCTGAGAGTCTGCTCTGCAAATGCCTGTAACCACGTTYTTGCTGGCGCTGTGAGCTGAGGGTCTCTGCTCCGAAAGCCACGGTGCCTGCACGTGCGCAGCCCCAGCCCTGCCAGCGGCACTTGGAGGATGCTGGCTCCCGGTGCTCAGATCCGGGCTGAGCGTAGATATCTGAGAGTCTGCTTGGCATCGAGCCGTGGAGCGGTGCCGCAGGGGGCTGTGGACAAACGGGAATGGGGCATCCCTTCCCGCAGGAATACGGTGGAGCCGTGCCTGGAGCGGGGTGGCAGCTTTGGGTGGGCTGAGATGTTGGGATGTGAACCCACGGTAACACCCTTACGTGCCCCTACATGCCGCTTTCCTTCACTYACTGCGTTTTACTTGAGGCAGCAGGAAAAGCTGTTCATGCTCCTTGTTTCACCATCTCACCCGAGCTCTCCCCATCTCTCACCAGGGGCACGATCGTCAAAGCTCGGGATAAGCTTTACCACCCCGAGTGCTTCATGTGCGACGACTGCGGCCTCAACCTGAAGCAGAGAGGGTATTTCTTCATCGAAGAGCAGCTGTACTGCGAGACGCACGCGAAGGAGAGGGTTAAGCCCCCCGAGGGATATGACGTGGTGGCTGTTTATCCAAACGCTAAAGTTGAACTTGTCTAAACCCAGGCTGTGCTCTGGAGAGGTCGGGCGGCCGCGCGCCCACCCACGTCCTCCCCGCCGGCTGCGCAATGTGGCTGTAATCAACCCCGATTACCAAAGCCCAAGTTAAAATGCCTTTTCCTAGATAAAACCGTTTACACTTGGGATCTCCAGGGGATGGTGTTGAAAGCGTATGAACAGGTTTTTCCCTTCTTTTTGACACTCTGCTTTTTGGGTTGCTGTGTTGGGTTGTTAGTCTGTGCCATAACCTTATCCAAGATCTGTGTAAATATTAATTAATTCTCTACTCTGTTTCATATAAAACCAGTATTCTTTTTTTTTTTTTTTGCTCCCCTCTTCTGAAAAAGCCAGGAAGATGTTTTAAAAGCTCAAAGAAAATAAGGCACTTTAACAAAAGAAGCTGACTCCTATATCCTGACCTTAATCTCCTGCCCTCCAGCTGCCCCRGTGATTAAAAACCGACCCCCTGAGGAGTCTGGGACGCGGTTCCGGTGGGTCGGGGTCCCCGGCTCAGCCCCATGCCAGCAGATGTGCCGAGGAAGGGCGGTCTCTTAAAACTAATTGCTGTGAAATTCCCTGGATCAGGGCACTGCAGTTTGAGGTTGACACGGACCGATCCGAGTTCCCCGAGAGATCTCCACACTGAGAGATGCGAGGAGGCTTTTTTCTTCCTTCTTTCAYGCCTAATTCAGTTGTTCTCTGTCATCTAATCACCCGAGCAGCACCTTTAAAGGACACCGAAATAGCACAGAGCCCACCTCAGCTATTCCCACCTCCCACCCTCCTGCCCCATGGCTGTCCTTGCTTTGGCCGTTCTGACTCTTCCCCAGCTTTTGCTAGATTTTTGTAGTCCTTTTATTTCTAGATCCCCAGACTGCTGCCATCTGGGTCTGCCTCACAGCGGGGAGGTGGTGATGAAATCCCTCCAGGCACTTAGGAAGTAACTGGAACGGGGGTGAGCCCAGCTGTGAGCCCYGAGTCCAGAGGCAGTGGGTTCAGATTTATACTCATATTCCAAGGCTGCGCTTTTAGCCAGGTCCGTTGTCCACTTTATTTGATGGGGAACAGTTTTTGAGGCTCTTGGGATGTTGCGTTATTGGAGAAATGTTTTTTTTTTCACGTTAGTGTTTGGAGGAGTGAGAGTTTAGTCACCCGGCTGCTGGATGCCACCTCGCATGGTGGTCGGAGCCGTGTGTTTGGTACCACAAGGTTACTTCTGCTTTGCGACAGCCTCCTCCCTCCTCCTCACTTGAGAGAGGGAGAAAAAGAAATGTCTGTGCTCACTTCCCTTCCCTGGAAAAGGAAAATAAGAGATGGGGCGATGGCCAAAGCACCCCTCCCCCTTCTGGCTCTCCATAACAGGGGTCTGAGAAATCTGGGACTGGAGCATTATCCAGTTGAGGCTGGGCATGCAGTTTCTTCCTACAGGTTCTGCACCCCAAAGGGAGTAAGGATTTTGGGGTGTTACAGGGCCGCATTTAGACCTTTTCATGTGGTGCCTYATAGGGATTTAAGCAGCTCCTGCCCCGTGCCCGGCAGCCTCCCACAGGGCTGGGCTGCCCGAGCGAGCATCCCGGCTGGGTACCACCTCGCAGCCGGAGGGATGCCGGCCCTGCGCGTTCCTGTTAGCAGCAGGATATCCACCTCCCCCTCCTTCTGCCATCAGAATTTTTAATTATTAAAGTACAAGAAACACGTGGAGAATTTTATCACAGCGCTGAGCCTTGTTTTTCTTGTATTTGCATAGCCTTGCTCAGTAGGTTGGACCATCTGAAGGGAAATACTTGGGACAACTGTAAATGATGACGAGACAAACAATAATCAGGTGGGAAGTGTAACTGCCGCTTCTTTGCAGGCCTCTGCTTGGAGCTCRTTAGTTTGCCATTGTCAGAAACCTTTGTTCTGAATTTCTCCATTAACCTCGCGCGTTGCTGGGCAGAGCTCTGGTGCCYGTAGCTTGAAAGTTCAGGCGTCACCCAAACCCAGGACTGACTCCAGCTTGGCCGAGCAATGGAAAACTCATGATGCRAATGGCCCCGGGGGGGTTTCCCTTTTTCCACGGCAGACGGTCGCAGCTGCCAGCTGGGGCTGTATGTCACCCTCTGCAGCTCTTGTCCCCTGCGTGGCGGTTGTGTCCTGTGGGGATGCCAGGCGTCCTGCAGCCCTGGCACAGGGAACAGCTTTGGAATTCATAAATTGTTTCATTGCTCTCATTTTGAACACCTATCTGAGCGGGCAGCTGGCGGGGCATCCTTGGTCTCGCCCAGCTGCTGCACCAGTACAGCACTGGGAGCACTGGGCACAGGGCTTTTCATTTAATTTGAAACCAAGTTCCCRCAAATCAATTTTTCCACACGGTTGTCTCGTGATGCCCTTTCKTAGGACTAATCCACTCATTTGATCCCTCCGAGGAGCCTAAAGCTGGAGCCACCTCACACAACCCCATCCTGGGCTTCCTGGCTTCAGGTCGCATCATTCACGTTACTGGGTTTGAGGGAGCCACGARTGAGCCTCCTGTGTCACTGGGTAATGCTATTTAACTCTGTACGGAGGGAGCCGTTTGTATGAAATACAAAATAAAATTGTATTGTCGGTTTTATGTCTCACATTACTTAGCTTGGCCTTTGCCTGGGCCCTGGCTGGGTCTCCCGTGGCAGTACCCGTACGCACGGGGGTCCCTCAGCATCCAGGTAAGGAGGACACCGGATAAACTTTAAAAAGCCTCTCAGAGATGGAAAGCTGCACTTCTCACGGCATTGTGCATTGAGAGCCTTGTTTGAGGTTTGGTCTGTGTTTCTAGGGGGTGTTGGTTGGGTTTTTTTTAACTCCTGAGACCTTCCTGTGACCCTGCGTCCCATCGGGTGCAGAGATGGGAAGGACCATCGTGTCTCTGCCCGTTTCGTGAGTGCCCATGTGTGCCCRGCTCCTCTCCACCGGTGTGACCCTGCTCATCCTGTGATGGTCCAGAGCTTTACTGCATCTGCCCCTGCATAAGGCCAATGGATTAGGTCTGCCAGCAGTGTTTAACCAGCCGTGGTGCTGCCCCAAGGGTACCTTCTCCCACCTGATGGCCCAGGATCTCGCCCGAACAGGAGCCGCAGCTCTGCAGGGCTGGGAATGTCACCTGCCCCGTCACCGTGGGAGGGATCCAGGCAGCACCCAGGCTGGAAAACGCCCTTCTCCCTAAAGATGATGTAAACCACAGTACAGCCATAAGCAAACAGCACTCCTGAAAACGCCTTTGCGTGGTGCCGGCTGCGGCAGTGCTCAGGCTCATTCCCCGTAAGCCAGCACAGGGAGCCTGGAGCTGCGACACCAGCATGGCGGGGGCAAAGCCAGTCCCAAAAGCCCTGTCCCGCCCTGTCATTCACCCTCAAACCACAGAAACCTGCTGGGTGGTAGGAGCATGGAGGATCAGGAGGGTGAGGGCAGGCTTGCTGGAGTTTAGCAGCTATATGATAGAGGGATGTTTGCTTATGTAGCTAAATCCCCATAGGTCTGGCTTTAATATTTGATTGGTTATTTGATTCACTGGTATGTGGGAAGGTCAGAAGTAATGTGAGTTAAGTGCCTCCAACAGATATTTAATCTAAAAGGTTTTATTTGGAAAGCGTTCATATATGGAAATTGTTGCTTGTATGTACCTAAAAATACTTAAAAAGACAAAGCCTCTGAGGATCCGCATGTGGTATGAAAGATTTTCATATAGTTTGGGTCTGTGTAACTCCATGGCTAATTAGTGCACATATTCAAATAATTAACATGCTTATGAATCTCTCCCCAGTCGGTGATTTTCCATTCACCCTTGAAGGGATGCGTGTGTCGGATGTGTTTATATGTTACAGCCACCAAGACCCCYGGCCCCTCTGCCCAGGGCACTGCTGCTGTGAGGCTTCAGTCCCGTGGCTGAGCTCCACGGGGCGATCCCCGGGTGTGAGACCGAAGAGGGGGACACAGGGCACCCGGGCGGTGCTGGGGCCCCTCCGAGCCCCCCCGCTGTCCCCACGGCAGCCCCGGCCCACGCAGCAGCCGCCGTCTGACCTGCCCAACCCCAGGAGCCTCCTCCGGGCTCCTCGCTGCTTTGGAAAAAACGATGCATAAGATCAAACATGATGAAGGGCACCGTTTATTAACTAAATGAGATGGGACCGGGGCCAAACTGATTCAAGTTCTAATTGTTTAACTTTTTCCATGTATCATCATTAAAGTTTCCTACTTAGCCGGGCATTATTTCTACCACCACACCCCCTTTCTTCTGCTTTTGTTTGGAGTTGTTTAACTTTGCTTTTGTTACTGGATGGCTGCCCCAGGGACCTTAAAAAAATCTCAGCTGGTCCATTTGTATTAGGATAAAAGTCCTTGTGCCATAGGAGGGGAGCTAGAGGAAAAGAGGCTCTTTGGAAAAGTTCCCTCTCCTCCCTTTCTCRTGTGTGAAAGAGGTTATTTTAATTACTTTAGGGAAAAAAATCTTCCCCACACGTATAATAAAACAGACAAAACTGCTCCTGACTGTAAGGGCACTTATCTGCAAGTTATTTTGCCTCTCTGTTTCTCCCCAGGAAAGCTGCCAGGAGACACTCAGAGAGCTCCCCCAGCCCACGAGCAGCTTCTCTCACTGGGACATTTAAATATTTTTAATTTTTACATAGTCCTAAAGCAGTTCCTTCGTGCAGGGAGAGCTGGTGGGGAGGGCCTGGGCTGCAGCCAGCGCTGCTGCTTTGGGCAGTTAATGTGCGCGGGGTCGCTCTCTTGCTGTGCAAAAATGCTGCTCAAGCACGCTTCAGGCCTTTAGCTTTATTAATGAAAGCAACTACTGGGGTTTTTTTTGAAGAAACACTTAGTTCCTCACTTCCTAACCCAAGGGGTGCTGGGGGGCGAGTGGCGGATGTCTGTCCTCCTGGAGCTCATTGAGTTAGAGCAAACACAAGCTGCTGGCACCACGGGACGGCGGTGCTGGGGCTCACCCGAGGGACGCTGAGCACCGTCATTGGAAAAGCCGGCTGGAGGGGACCTCAGGAGGCCACCCGGTCCCTGCCCCTGTCCCCAGGCAGCACCAGCCACCCGCGTCCCTCCCAAGAGGTGTCTAGTCCATCCTCAGGATGGAGACTCCCAGCTCCCCAGGCACCGTTCCAGGGTGTCTCCAAACGTATGGGGGGCGTGCACGACGTGCAGAGGAATGTCTGGGATGCATGGGGTAGATAGTGTTAAAAATGGGGGGGCCTGAGGTGCACGGGGCTATATGGGATGTGTAGGGATGCATGGGGGTGCGGGGGTCCGTAGGGGCAGATGGGGTGCCTGGGGTGCAGGGGCATGRGAGCAGGCCGAGCCCCAAACCAACCCCACCGGGCGTTGCGCCTGTCTCCTGCACCATCTAGTGATGGAAACCGAAATATCCAGCTATCCAGCGGTTTCAGGCAGGATGGGAGAAGAACCTGCAATGGATTCCCGGCGTTGTGGGGTGGTTCCCGGGTGGGAACAGCCAAATCCACCCGGAGGGCAGCGCTTCTGAGAAATCTCTGGCAAAGGTTGCTCCAGGAGAGGCGGTTTTAAGCCGCAGCGATGGGTTTGAGCCTGTCCTCTGGGTATTTGCGTGCTGTCAGACATCCCGTCCCTTCTCTGGCAAGATCTCTTGTCTTTCCTCGCTCCGTTGCCTGCCTGCCTGCCCTGACCCACATCACTATGCCCTTACCCAAAGGCTGAGGGGCCAGGGAAGCAGGACGGGGTGGTGCTGCCCAAGGCATGGGTGCTGTGCCTCGGTGCAGAGCTCTGCAGGGAGCCTCAATGCATCTGCTCCTGCTGCAGAGCTGCGGTGGAAGCGGGTGCTGGTGCCCTGCTAGCTCGCAGGGCCAAAGTGGTGCATCTGACCTAACCGGAGTGACATTGCACCAGATGAAATTACTTCAAGTCCTTGGTGTGTGGTGGATGGTCTTGAGAAAGCTGATGCCACTTGCGCAGATGTGTTTTGGGGGGCTTATCCCTACCCTCACATGCGTGCTACAGGCATCCTGGCTCCATCTCTTTTATGGGATTCCTACACAAACATGACTGCCTGAAAAATAATCACGCTGAGTGCTTGTCTGCCCAGCCCTGCTTAGGAGGGGAAAAGTTCACACACCACTGCCAGGAACTGGGAAGCRATGGCCACAACTGCCCCTAAAAGCTGTAAGTCCCGTAAATTAACGTGGTTTCAAGTGAGCCTTGCACTGGGCCATCCTCAGTACTGCTCCGTGGGTAAATGCACTGCTGAGAGCGCAACAAGGCTGAAATGAGTCAAGAGTCTTTTCAAGAGTTGCCAAAGATAATTTTTTTCCCAGATGCGGTCAGTCCAGTGGGACACGGCCCTGATGGACACAATCACCAGCTCCAGCCACTCCAGGGCGGACAGCAGGTAGGCGGGAGTGTAAGTCCAGGGCTTTGAGCAGAGCACGGCCATACCACGCTCTAGCCGGCTGGCACACGTGCTCCGGCACCTGGGCACAGACCCCTCGGAGGACACTCTGCAGACTCAGCAAACACACTTACAAAATGGATTTTGCTTTGCCCTGTCGACAAGCAAGCTTCCACAYGCTCCGAGTGCTACGCAAACAACACGGAATCACAAAACTCTAAATTATCACGTGTTTTCTTAATTCCCAGCTCTCGAGATGGCTACAGTAGTCCCACCAAGGCAGAGAATCCCTTCAGAGGGGCCTTGCCCAAGCAGAAGAGAAAGCGTGGAGCCRCCGCGGGCAGTAACCACCCCAGCCCGGAGCAGAGCAGGGGTTCTGCTGGGTGGCTGTATCACACAGGGTGAGTGTGATGTGACCGCACACGAGCAGGAGCTGGGCTGCTCCACAGCCGCTGGGCAGCTTGCAGCACCACAGGGGCCCATGGGTGCCACTTCCCTCCCCAGCCCCTGCCTGACTGGTTTAGGCCACGTTAGAAAATCTGTTTGCACAAGAACAAAATACTTGCACAAGAGGTGCTTTCTCAGCTATTCAAAGATTCGTTCCTTCTCCCCCCGTGACGGCAGGCTCCTCAGCATCTGATTTCACTTTACAGGAATCTCCTYGGCCTCATTTCCCACACACTGCTCTTCATCTAAAAGCTGAAAGTGTGTTTTAGAAGGCTGCAGTGAAATGCACTGACCACTTTCAGAGRGGTCATTTGGCAGAACTAGGACTGGTCCTTCCTCTACAGTAAATTTCCTCCGTGACTGCCTGAGCCATTTACCGGCTGCTAATTCCKTGTGGTTTTCATAATCTCCGTGCCTGGGTTGAAGCATCCCTGATGTTGGATGGTAAGCGGGGTTTGCAATCTGGGGAGCACCCAGCAAAGGCTGGCAGGAGAGTGGCATCGCTCTGGGCTAAAATGATTGTACGCAGTAGCCAGTGGTGCTGTGGCAGAGCTAGAACACAAGGTATTTCTATAACTACTACTAATTTATATAGATTCACAATATAAGAGAAAACCCCATGGTGTTTTCATGTTGAACACATGAAATTTATAATACATGAAGGATTCATCTGCAAACCAGATAAACCTGAGTATGTCATACATGTCTACCGCTTACTTCTGATACACTAAATTTGCAGTCTAACCACAGTTATTTATGAGCACTGCAAATTATTCCTCTGTAAACAATTACCGTTGACTGAATAATTATTAAGATCGCATTAGCATTAATGCTTAAGACAATACACTCCCRATTCCTTATTTCCTCATGGGAGCAGGCATGCACTTGCCTGTCTTTACTGCGGTTCTTGCACAGCCCCAAGGCAGGGCAGGGCAGGCCGACGGCTGCTGCTGCCTGCGAGCCCCTGATCTGCCCGATCCGACCCCCACCCCGACTCCCGCTCCGCTCTTATCACTGGGGACAGCTTTAGCTGCGTGGTGGCTCAGGCCTGGCATCGAGACACCATCTCCAGCCTCTCTCCAAGCGGGAGRTATATCTAAATCTTCCCCATCTACTGCATGACATCAGCTCTCCGTCCCYTATCCCGAGTAGCAGTGGCTCTCTGCCTGGCCTGGATAAATGCTGCCATCTGCTCCTCCTCCCCAGGCACTGCCGCAGCGATGGCTCCCCGGTCTGTGCCTCCACCTTCCCATGCGCCCACGTAACCCTCTGATCTTCTCTGCCGGAAAGATGCTTCCTCGGCCTGCCCTCGCCCGCTGCCGGCACGGGCAGCCTCAGCTCTGCGCAGCCAAACCGTCCCGTTCCCAAGCACCCTGCTGTACACCTCCAGTGAGCTGTATCATTCCAGCAATTCAAGCACTGTGCGTATTTTAACCACCACCGTGTTTCTGAGTGCCCCTTGAGTTCTTTCAGAAGATGACAGCATTGCTCAGCATTCTGAAATGGCTTTACCGGCTATCTACATATCTTACCCCAGGCAAAGCCAAGAGTCACGTGTAAAGCAATAATAGTTAACAGATAGGAAACCAGAATATAAAAAGCTCCTCTCCCAAGGCCAGAGCTGCTACAGGCTCCTTCAGAGCAGACACTGCTGACCTTGTCTGCTGTGTAAACACCACCGGGAAAAAATACTGCACTGCAGATAATGACAGATTTTCAGGGGCTGTGGGCACATTTGATTTCTGAAGCTGTGTCTGATGCTTATTTTTCCCCGTGCCAGCGTGTAGGAGGGGCTCACATCACTGCCACCTCCAGCCCTGCCTGCCTTTCACAGGGTGCTACTGCCGGGGAGCTCCGGGGAGAGAGACCCCGCTGCTGCTGCCCCCCGGCTGCGCTCCCACCGGCCACGGCAGCCCCCCCAGCTCATGGCTTGATGAATAACTGTCCCAGTTTCTTATCTATTAYCGCGACTCTCGGCTTTGCCCAGCTCTCGCAGAGCGCGTTGTGCAATGGTATTCGTCCATCTTGCGGCAGCATTACAGGGGGAAACCCGGTCTGGGTTCCAGAGGGGGCTGGTTTCAGGGCTCCGGGGAGGGCTGGGGGCGGCGGAGCCCCAGCAGCTGCCGGGACAGCCCGCCCCATCCCAGCCCCGCGGCGCAGCAGCCTGAYGGCGGGCGCGGATGCCGAGCTGCCGGTAACGGCACAGCCCTGCCCGCCCCGGTAACGGCCGCGGGTCCCCGAGCCTGCCGCCGGGAGCGACTTGAAATAAATCAGTGTGAAATATTCTCGGTGCARAAATGGAAAACGCCTCCCTGGAAAGCTAAGGAGCCGGCTGCGGGGTAAACGTGGGTGCCGAGATGTGCCCTCCGCCCCCGCGGGGAAGGCTCCGGGGATGCAGCGGTGCCCGGGGCCGGCAGCATCCCCCCTTCCACCGCCCTCCGCCCCCCCGTAGCGGGGCCGCGAGCGCCCGCCGGGACGCACCGCCTCCGCGGGGGGCCGGCCCGGGCCGGGGCGGGGCGGAGCCGCCGCTCGGGGCGTCCGCGGTACGCGCAGAGCCGCGGAAGAACCGCGCCGCGCCATGCGCGACTACGATGCGGCCACCGCCTTCCTGGGCGAGTGGGGCCGCTTCCAGCGGCTCGTCTTCTTCCTCCTCAGCGCCAGCATCGTTCCTAACGGCTTCAACGGGATGTCGGCCGTCTTCCTGGCCGGCACCCCCGAGCACCGGTGCGCCGTGCCCCGCGGGGCCAACCTGAGCGGCGAGTGGCTGAACGCCAGCATCCCGCTGGAGCTGCGGGGCGGGCGGGCGGCGCCGAGCCGCTGCCGCCGCTACCGCCTGGCCGCGCTCGCCAACTTCTCGGCGCTGGGGCTGCGGCCCGGCTCGGACGTGGAGCTGGAGTCGCTGGAGCAGGAGCCGTGCCTGGACGGCTGGGAGTACAGCCGCGACGTCTACCGCTCCACCATCGTCACCGAGGTGCGCGGCCGCGGAGTCCCCCTGCGCCGGTGCCCGCGGGGAGAGGCTGTGCCCGGGCCTTGGGGGCGGTTGTTCTGCCTTGGGGGGGGTTGTTCTGCCTTGGTGGGGGGGTGAACAGGGAGCAGCAACCAGCAGGTCAAGTGTCTGTGGGAAAGGGTGCAGGTGAACGCGATGCTATGGGGAGAGGGAGGGATACGTGGGGTGAACGGCCCYGGGAGGAGCTGCCTATCCTTATTACCTGTGTTTTCCATTGAAACTTCAGCTTGTTTTGTTTGGAGAGGGTTTTCCTGTGGAGGAGGAGGCAAAGGCTGAAAATAGAAGCCTGATAGTTTCCTTCCGCCGGTACGCTGACAGAYGCGGTAAATTTTCCATCTGATGTTCCCAGTGTCACTTTGGATGGGGACATCGACACTTTCCGGAAAACACACAAACAGCCTGGCTGGGTCTAGAGCAGCAGTGGGCCCTTSCTGGTCCCAGTACCCTGTGCCAGCGCTGCCAGCCATGCCGGTGGCTTTGGTGGCCATCGGCGCTGGGTTAGGTGGGTTGATGCAAGGCAGGTGCTGTGGGAGCTGCCTGCGGTCTGCAGCGCACCCGGCTTGCTGCGGCAGGCTCCTGCGCGAGCCTGGCCCCCCGCCTGCAGCCAAGCTGTTGGCTTGGTTTTTAAGACTGTACAATGGCATCATTTGTACAGGGTGTCTTGTGGGAACATCAATAGTGACGGGTCATGTAAGCACTTGTTTGGCTTTTCTGGCCACGGTCTGCGGTGCCGCGGCAGGGACACGCTGTCTGTCTGTCTGCCCACGCTGGCAGGGAGCACAAAGCTCTGGTAGAGAAGGAAAGCACAATTCCGCTAAAGCTGCAGGGTTGCTGCTGCTCTTTTGGGTTGTGTTAGCAGGTTAAAGGAATAACAGGCTCATCCTCATGCCMGCCAGGGTTTAGGTTTGGCAGCTGGTGGGCACCACAGTTGTTTGGCCGAGCAGCATGCCCCAGGTAGCCGAGGGATGCCCCRCTCATGCACCGACGGCTCACGCTCGGGGTGCACGGCGCGGCAGGGAGCGGCTGTCTGGCCCTTGTCTCGAGTCCCTGTGACTCAGCAGCAGCGTCTGCCACCAAAGAAAGTTGCACGGGGGCACAGCCAGGAAAGGTCCTGACCGAGAGATGCATGGCTGCGGGTCTGTGCCCCAGGGACATGGGGGCACGGTCAGGGTCTGTCCCCGGGGACATGGGGGCATGGTCAGGGTGTGTGCCAGGCGTGCGCAGGCATGGGCTCAGCTGCACTGAAGCGTGCGGGGAGGGAGGCAAGCAGGGAACAGGGGAACAGCTCCAGGCTAGGAGAGGGCAGGACACGGGCAGCGGACGCCAGCCGCCTCTTGCGTGCCCGAAGCGAAGCCATTGGCATACGTGACGCCCATGTGTGCGTGCCTCTTGCCATGTGTGCTGGCAGACGTGTTCAGTCACGGGGGATCCCTCACAACCCCAAATCAAGGCAAGGGGTGCTGGGAAGCTCACCCCACTCCTGGCCATGGGCGAGCTGTAGCGGCAGCCCGGCTGCAGCCCACGTGCTGCATGCAGACRTGCCCGGCCATAACCCATGGGCTGGCATGACCGCGTGGCAGATGCCTGGTAGCCACCGCCAGCACAGGCGGTGCCGTGGCACTCGCTGCCAAAAGGAGGCCGGATTATCCTGGGGCGGTCACGAACTCGTAATCTGTGGTTTGGAGTTAGCAGTTGCTCTGAAGGAGACAGTAAATGAAGCAAAAGGAGGAGAAATGCTATTCCTTCTTAATGAGCAGCAAACAACTTGTGTTGGCAGATGCCAAACAAGAGCCTTTGGTGCCAGATTTGGACGGGATGCAGCAGTGGGGTTTGCCACGGGGCCTGGGGCACGCCAGAGAGGCAATAGGACATTCAGAGATGGAAACCAAGTGCCAGGTTCCCATCTGTAAGCCAGATGGAAGAGAAGGATRCTTGTTTTGTTTTAAAATTGTCATGGACATTTGGAAAAAATACAGAATTTGGTTTTAAAACAAGGAAAATGGGTGCTGATGAAACCCTGAAAAGAAGCAGCTCAGTTAAACTTGAGATGATTGGTYTTGTACCCAACATTTTTCTCCGTATTAGGAATGACAAGCCAGGACGTGCCATCAGCAAAGCTCAGTGAAAAAACCTCTTCACTTCAAGAACTCAATTGAGGAGCAAAACTTGATGGTACAGGATTAAGCGCTGGAGGTTTTATTTGATTCGTGCAGTTGCATCAAATCCTGTTGTTATTGCTGCTTGAAAGGAACAGGCTGGGAGATGCCAGCTCATCRCCAGTGTTACTTGATCTGTGGGGACATGCTAAACCCTGGGAACAGAGGATCCCAAACTCAGTCATCTGCTTGGTCTTAAAATGGAGATGATGGCAGAAAAGTGAATGTGTCCACAGTATGGGTGAAAAAGGTGATCATCAGGCCAGGGTGATAAGAATGAGTCTGTAAGTGTAATGATGACCAAGTGGAAATGTGGGGTTAGGTGTGACCCCGCAGCCGAGACGAGGAGGCTGCAGGGTTTCCTTTTGCTTCGCGAGGCTCAGCCGGGCCCCTTGGCAGGCACCCAGGGTGCAGGAGCCCCTTGGCCCAGCCACCTCCCCATGCCTCCAGAGCAGCTCCCCGTCTGCTGCAGCTCCTCAAGTTGTCCCAACACAAAATCACTGTTTTCCATCTAAGCAGGTGGCCACCACGCTGGGTCGGTGCCTCCTGCAGTTGTACAAGAGGGCTTGAGCCGATCTAGCAGATCCTGATCCCAAAGCGGGGCTGCTTTTCTCTCGCCACCCCCTCCGCTTTCTACCATCTGTGCTTTGAAATTAATTTAAACATTAACATATGTATTTTTGTTATGTTGGGTTTTTCTTTGTCTGGAACTTAACCTACTTCTGCTTCAATTCCAGCTAACGGTGCTCAGATCTGCCCGTAATTAAAGGTTCAAGCACAAGGACCAGTTTTGCTCTCCGGAGTGGGGCATTAGCATCCAGTTCATTTCCTTGAGCCAGGTTGTCTTCCAGTGCCTCTCCCCAGCTCCCTGGGGACACACTTGCTGGGCTGCTCCCTGCCCCCAAGGCATGGCACGTACCCCAGACACCATTGCAAGACCCCTGCGAAGGGCAGAGCGAGTGCCGAAGGCTTTGCTGGGGCTGCTCGCCTCTCGCYGGGGTTACCCCGCTCAGCCCCCCTGTCCCAGCCCTGGCACTGACTTCTCAGTGAAGGCAGAAACCAGAAGCTTTTGGGACTGGCAGAGGTGAGAAGCTGGATATGAATTGCTGTGGTTTGAAGGCATCTGAAGGCTTTTTCTGTTCCCTTAGGGCTTTTTCCAGCAGCGGTGAGCAGYCCTACCCAACCCTGGTAGCCCGCCCTGCACTTGGGCATGGAGGTATCTGTGCTCGTCGGATATGCACCGAGCGGAGCCGGTCTCATTGCTGGACTTGGTGCCCGGGGTGCAGCACAGAGGGTGCAGCTCACCCTGCTCCAGTCGGGGCAACTGGTGAAGATTTTTTAGTATCTCTTGAGCTGTTTGTCTTCAGATTTACTCTTAGAAACAAGGTCAGATTTTCCCCAGTTTACAGCCGTGGCCATTTACATGAGGCTCCGCTAGTGTTTTCTTCTCTGATGTGAATGGGCTGATATTCAGGATGGTTAATTAGTGATTTCTGATTGAGAACTCAGGTGGCAGGGTCACTTCGGGCAGCCAGAGCACCTTCTCCAGCAGTTTCAGTGTTTCAGAAAGCTTCTCCATCCATAGTATTCCCACYGGCAACGTCCGGCAGAATTGGCTTTTCCAGGAGCCGGTAGCTGGGAGCTTATGGGAAAGGGTTGGAGGGATTTGATGGTAATAAAGTGATTTAACAGTGGTCTTCTTGGGCAGCTTTTATTCCTCGTGTCCAAAGGACTTTCTTGGAAGCTTACATGAACTTTGCTCTCCAGAATGCTTAGTGAGGGATGTTACAGAATTACTTATTTTCTGGTTAATGAATAATTATTCCAGTACAGACAGTTTGGAAGTTGTAGCTGTAGGTAGTTTAGCTGTGGCTGGGCTGTAGCTCCTGTGCCCATGGTGTGCTCGGCGCYGGCTGTGATGGATGCAGCCTCTGAGGAAGAGGTCAAATAAGTTAAATTTCATGTTTTCCCCAAGTACTGCTTGCGAGGAGTCAGTGTACAATGAATACCTTAAAGCCCTATAAATTCAAGCACRAGTGATATCTTACCATGTCGACGCRTGCTTGATCACTGTGCAGCGCTAGGGCTTGAGCCTCCATCAGAGCAAGCACCTTTGGGGAGGGGAGGCTGGCATTTTGGGAGAAGCCAAGGTGTACCTATAGAGTAAGGCTGTATAGATCATCGCCCAGGTCCCGCGTGCTGCATGTGGTATCGGATCTAAAAGAGGCGGCGTGGTTTTTTCACTCAACAGCTTCAGGTATACTTGGAGTCGGACGGATTTGATGTGTTTGTGTGTTTTCTGGTCAAATACAGCTAGTTCCTGCAGACAGCGACCCCTCTCCGGCCAGCTGGCYGCTGCGTGCTGCTTCCCACATCCCGCAAATTTTAAAGACTCAACCCTGTATAGTGAATTTTTGCTGTCTGTGCAGTATGTCGTGGGAAAAGGTGGAGTGAACAGCTGGGTAGGAGGCATTTGGCACCAAGGAAGCAGAGGAAGCAACTCAGTTTCACAGGCAAGTTATTATTTAGCTGGGTTTATTTTGCAGCCAAAGTGCCCTTGGCACAGTGGAGGCATTTTAAAAAGGCTGACCCTTAACCTCGAGCGACTGAAGTCTGAAGGTCCAGGAGCAGGCGCTGTACTGACAGCCCCAGAGCTGGGTGCTCAGCGCCCAGATAATTAATAATAGTCTGTATCGGCTACAAATTCTGCCACCTTGTTAGTCACCAGCTTTCCCAGAGCAGGGAAAGGGAAATGCAGGAGGACGTGGCAAAAGGTCTCTGTAGCATGGGGGCCGGGTGAGCCCAGCTGGCACAGCCGCTTACAGGAGCTGCCCCTCTGCCGACTTTCCTTCTTCCCTGCTTGCACTGTGTAAAGAAACTCTTGCTTTTAACGCTGTGTTTCCTGAAGCTGAATTTTTCTTTGTTTTGAATCGGGGGCTTGATTTCCACCAAGCTTCTTTACAGAAACCTCAGTTTTCTTTGACAGGTAAAACAGAACCCTGCATATATTTTTCACGACTAGCAACCTTAAACATATCAGAGCCCTACTGACCCCCACACTTTATCCATCCACCTTGTTAAATACAGTGAAGATAAACGCAGATGCACACCCAGGCCAACCCACGCCTCACCTCTCCCTTCCCAGCAGGGACGAGAAAATACTTTACAGAAACGGCTGCCGTAGGTTTCTTTTTGTTATTAATCAGATTTAAGTACTGGAGGCACGTTTCAGCCCTCAAATCTCCATGTTCCCGTGTTAAAGACTGTGTGTTTCTCAGGAAGAGGCATGGGCTAATTGAAGCTCAATTAATCTCTTTTTGTCATGTAGCTGGTGTTACTTTGCAAGCTGGGCAGCAGRGCAGAGGTACCCAGCTCCCCACCACTGGCAGCATACCTTCATTCTGCCTGAAAACAGGCATTGATTGCCTCTCTTTCCTAAATTATAGTCCAGAGCAAACTGCATTGAACCACACCGAATCCTCCCTTGCTTTGGAGTTTACTTCTGCTTGTTCTTCTGCAGCAGCAGCAGAAGTGAAACCCGGCTGCAGAACCCACCAGTTGTTTGGTTTGGTTTTGGCAGGACTTGCAGTGCTGTCAGATGGCATCTGGGTCTCTTTGTAATGCAAGAGTTRCTCCTTTTTGTTGCCTGCAGCTGAGCTGAAGAGCCTGAGCAGCCCGGAGGGGAGGTTTCTGCTCCATCGCCCCTGCCGTTGCCTGGGCTCGGCCATCGCTTGCCGAAATGGCTCGGCCCGTCCATTCCCCGGGCACAGGGTGAGCGCTGGTGCAGGCGATGTCCCCGCTCTCTGATAGCGTGGCTAATTATTAAAATTATGCCATACTTTGATCTGTGATCTAATTAGTTTACCTTTGTGGTAGAATTATCTAGTCTGAGACTGACATGTTTGAAGTCTATCCGTAAGTGCTCCTGGCAGGCATCCCTTGGCTGGGAGATTAGTCACTGGGACAGGAGCAAGCCGTGGCAGAAACATGCTCAGCTGTAACCTCAGTGGACACAGACTCATGATGCTGGTTTTATTTTTTTAAACCTTGTCTGGGGTTACGAGAGGCTTTAGGTGGAAGTTTCCACCTTGGCTCCTGTCCTAAGTCTCCAGCCCCAGCCGGGTCCGGTCGTGAGGCTGAGTGATGGGCAGTGAGTCAGCCCTGCAGATTGTGGGGATGGAAGGGAATTTAGAAACACAGCAGCGTGGGAAAAGAGATTTTATTCTGTGCGTCTTCTTGCATATGTCTTGTTGAACCCAGGAATTAGAGAAATGCAGCAGTTTTTGTGCTGGCAGAAGTCAGGTAAACTGGAAACCATCCCTAGCCAGGGATGGGGCAGTCTCCCACSCATCTCCATCGCTCTGCTTTTCTGGTGGGGAGCATCTCGGGCCATGGGGAGCCAGGTCCTGGGTGTCGGGGGGCCTGACRAGCACGTGGTGGGGAGATTGTGCTGGAAATGGGGCCAGGGCAGCCCCCGGGCTGCACACACCGACTGCCTATCGGGTTTGGCATTGCTGGCTGCTCACGCACTTTAGAGGTGATGGGGTCCCATCAGACAGCTGCCGGTGTTTCAGCCTGATGGGGCTTGCCTGGGGAGGCAACCGCTTTCCCTTTTTATTTGTGCTTTAAGCAGGGCGTTCTGGCAGCGACCTTCGCTGTGAAAACAGTGCTGGTGCCAGCGATGGGTGGAAATGCGAGTGTGGGGAAACTACATTAAATTACAYGGAAATGTGTGTGTCTCCAGGCAATAATCCCTGTGCCTGCATGAGGCTCGATGCCGTGTTGCGGCTGCGTCTGAGCATGGGCCCTTCTCTTGCAGTGGAACCTGGTGTGCGAGGATGACTGGAAAGCCCCGCTGACCACCTCCCTTTTCTTCGTGGGGGTCCTCATCGGCTCCTTCATCTCGGGGCAGCTCTCGGACAGGTAACGCCGCGGCTCCCGCTCCGCCCGTGGGCAGAGCAGGGCAGACCCGCTGCCACGGCTGGTGCGTTTGTTCTTAAGAGGTGTAAGGGAGTTAAATGTCCAGTTCTCTGAGTTTTGATCAAAATTTGGTAACTGGCCTGGCTTCTTCAAAAATTCCAACCTTGATCTACCCCAGGCGTAGGATTACTGCCTCTTGGGCGCTTTAGGAGACCAAGAGCTAATCTCTGCAAGGAGTCCACGTGGCTGCTTTGCAGCCTGATGTGGTGGTTTTCACTTCATGACCACATTTGTTTCTTTATCCGGCCTTTTTAGTAGTGTAAAAGATGATGTTCTTTGTCACACATCATTAACTGACAGTCCATTCTTAGAGCTGCAGGATAGAAACTTGTCCTTTGGATGGAAGCTCTGCATAGAAGAGATGGTTTGCTGGAAATAAAGTAAGCATATCCAAGAGGAAGAAAAAAAGATAACCTGTAAATGGATAGCAATCATATCATACCATCTAACTAGGTAGATGCAAAATACCAAGAAAACATTACAGGCACTTGACAATTATCTCAGCAGTATTGAAGTTCTGGCCTTACAAGTGTCAAATGCAGAATATATGTTCCTTCTGTGAGTCTCTGCTTCCCTCTTTATACATCCCTTAGCCGTTTTTTCCGTATCATTATGGCAGGGTCTTAAATACTGCTTTGATTGCTGCCTGTTAGTGAGGAATTCGTAAGAGTTTCAGCGCTCCTCTGGGTGTTTAGCAGAGGGGTTTCAAAACTTAGTGGGAGTCTTAATCCTAAAGCCGCCAACATTAAATTCCATGTGATTCAAATTTAATCTCCCAACTCCTGCCCCCGGTGCAGAAGTCAGTCGGTGTTACTGTTTGAAAGGGAGACGAGATAATCACTAAATCCCACTGGTGCCATGTGCCCACCGGGAGCATCTGAGAAGGCATGCGTGCTCTGGCAGCAGTGTGGCCGGTCAGCCTGCCCGACAGCYCGGTCACCTTCTAGCACGAGCTATTTGTTGAATTTTTCTTTTTAATGGTTTGTCAGTAAAGGCGTATGTTCTGAGCCTGTACCTGAGCCATTTCCCCTGTGCTGCTGCAGAAACCTTTCCGAAGTCGAGGGCTGCTGCAGGCAGCTGGGCAACGCAGCCCGTGCAGCATCCGTGCCGAGGGCAGCGTGCCCGGGGCTAGCGCGCGGGCGTGCAAACCCGTACGTAAGCTTGCTCTCACCTTTCCATAAGAAAATGCTACGTGCTTCTAATGCAGACAAGTGGGTGAGAGAAAGGGTGCAATATGTATGGCAACTCAGAGAGACTGAAACCAGTTGATAAAGCTATTTAACAGATTCAAAGTGTAATGGTGTTGCAATGCATAGATGCCAGTAGCCTAAACGCCATCATTTCCTAACTTTTGGCTGCGTGGCTTGCAATCTTCAGGTGTCTCTCACTTATGTAGTTGTCTAACCTCTTTAGTCCTKGTCTAGTGGCTTCCTGAAGTTCCTGCTCTTAATTTTTCTTCTTGGTTTATTTCCTGGGTCTTGGAAATTTTACTTATTTTTTTTTAGTGCTTATGAAAATGCTAAACAAAATTCTTTAGAATGAATGAAACTTCTAAGCTGCATCTCTTGAGGTTGGGCATTTGTGCTCCCTCGTGCTCTCTTATATAGCCCTGCTCCATAAATAAATGCTGTTTCAATAATAATCTCCTTTATCTTTTGCAAAAGGTTTGGCAGGAAGAATATCCTTTTTTCGACGATGGCTGTGCAGACTGGCTTCAGCTTCCTGCAGATCTTCTCCACCAGCTGGGAGATGTTCACAGTGCTCTTTCTCATAGTGGGGATGGGACAGATCTCTAACTACGTGGTGGCCTTCATACTGGGTATGAATATGTCTGCATTAGATTAAATGCTTGCTTAATGTACTGTTTTGKTTTTTTTTCCTCTGACCCTGTATCATTTAATTAGACAGCGGTAAATCCTCACTGGTACAATTCCTAATTTAGGCCAGTATGATTTTTTTTGCTCTTGGATACTTCAAGCCTACACTTTCTACAGGTTTAGAGAAAAAGATGAGAGCAGGAAACCTCTAAATAAACATCCATTTCCCTCCTCTTTGGAGAAGACATTCCAGGGAGCATTCAGAGTTTGTTATCAGAAGAAGCAGGTCTGAGACAGAGAAGGCATTTGGGTTCCTCCCTGCCTCTCCGCCCCTTTGCAGAGGGGTCAGTGCATGCCTGGGTGCAAAGCCTTGGAGCAAACCAGCGTTTCCAGGCACAGCAAACGAGTGGGGGGGACCAGAGCGGCAGAGCTGGGTGGGCGTCAGAGCCCCATTAGCCATAAAGTCACCAGTCTCAGTGCTGAGGTTAGTGATAAAGTCCGTAATTTTCGAGGCCAAGGTTGGTTTTGTTTTCTACRGGGAGCATAGGAAGAAAGAGCCAGCGGCTGCGGGGAAGCTGCACAGCTGCAGTCACTGCCCGGAGACCCTGTGGGGAAGGGGGGACCCCTGGGGGAAGGGGACCCCGCAGAGTCTCTCACTAGTCACAGGGTTTTCAGGAAAGGCAACTGCACGGGTGAATTACTGGGATGACTGATGCGGGCCTCAGGGAGGAGCTGGGATTTGCAAGAGCTGTCTTTAAAATATGCATGTATACATTTATGTCAGCTTTTAAACCAATGGTGTCAGAATTACAATTTGTAGATCGTAACGTGAGCTAGTCTAAATTAAAACCGTATACTAGTAGTTAATGCTGTTCTTTCCTACTCCATGAGGCTTTAACGGGGAAAAAATAGAGCAGAAGAGCATGATAGGAAATCAGTGCTATGGAGGGGATACAGCATCGTGTCCCTGCGGAGCTGTGAGTCACCGCTGCGAGTGGCGGAGGGAGGATTAGGTAGGTCAGGCTGTCAGTGGGGAGATCCCTTGCCATTGCCATCGCCACTGTTCCCTCCGTCCTGGTAGTTAACTCTTGTGCGGAGCTGATGGAGCCGGAGCAAACACCCGCCATGGGAAGGCTGGGAGGTATGGTGCTGAGTCAGGAGCGCTGGCTTGGCTGAAAATCCTCTTGGAAGCACATGGGATTTGTGTAGCACGAGTCCCTCTAATGGGGGGGTGGGATCTGATCAGGCAGGAATTTAGCTCTGCAGCTCTCCCAGGAACACGGCGCAGTGCTGGATGCAGATCAGGATGCTGCCTCAGCACCGGGCAGAGGCAAAGCGGCGGGGCTCCAGAGCACCCCAATGGCCAAATGTGCCCACTGCTGAGAGATAGGACCGGGTCTTCCGAAGCAATGTTAGGTTTGTTTAATTGCATGGATGCAGTTTGAGGGCACTTTACCCCTTGTGTTGTCTCTTCTGCCATGCTGTTTTCTGTAGAGTTGTTGCAGCAGTGATGAGTCCCTGGGAATGGAGAGGCAGGTGCCTCAGGCACTCGCTGTGCTGGCCGTTCCCCTGGCAGCCTTGAGGCTATTTCTAAGGGCAGAACTAATCTAAAATAACTTAGACATTAGCTTCCTAATTTAAGTGAGTCATCAGTCGTCACCATCAGTAAGGAGGGAGGCACTAATGGAGGATGGCCCTTCCCACCCTACACTGCGTACCCATGTCGGCATGCCCCAACGAGTGCCCCAGCCTCTGCCCGTGGCAAGGCAAACCCAGGAGCTTCCAGGAAGCCTCACACAACAGAGGTGCTGGATAGGAGAATATACCCACAAAAAGAAAAGTAACTCCTTAAGAAAGCCCATCCTGATTATGGATGCACTGGAGACACTTCCCTTGCTTCGTGCGATGGCAGTCAGGGCTGTGACACCAGTCCCCRTTGACGCTGGCTGTGCTGCAGCCCTGGCACCCTCTGTCCCAAGTGGATTTTTTTTTAAAGTGGCCATTTGAGCACAGGTTTCTCCTGTCATTCCAGCTTTCAACATCTGGATCTGTGTTGCCTTCCCATGTGTAGCTCAGACCCTGTTCCAGCATCCTCAGCCACCCGGGCTCTTCCTGCCCTTGGCACTATTGCTGCCCACCTTCATGAGRATAGTTTCCCCCTAAGCTGTTGGTGAAATTCTGTAGAGATTTTTTTTTTTTCAACCACGTCCTGTGAAATTTCTCTCTGCAGCATTTTTCCTTAGCTTTAGGCCTCGGTTGTCTTCAGTGCTCAAAACAGTTGTGTTCAAGTTCTGGGACTGTAAAACACTATGTAGATTCGTGAAGGCATGTTGGTAGCGTTCCAGAACTGTCACCTCCTGGTCAGCAGAATGAGGGAGGAGAGGCAGGAGAGAAGAGAATTGTAGTTGAAAGATGCCATCTCATATGGGCTTTGGATTGCCACAAATGATAACGTAATGTTTAATAGGTATAAACCAATGTTTCAAGTATCAGACCCCTCCCAAGAGAGCCCCTCTAAACAAGAGCAGTCAGTAGAGAAAGACRGTGTAATTTATCCCCACACAGCATTTCAATCCCTAGGAGTTCTTATTTTCAGCTTTCTCACTGTGACTTTACTCAGTTACTCCAAGTTTCCAAAATGAAAATTCATGTAGCTATCAGATAGGATTTTTTTTTAGTCTTGGGTATTTTTTCCATTTTCTCTGCAATATTAATTGTTGGAGTTCTTACCATGCTACACAGCCAAAATACACTCTCCAGACTTCCTGAGACCCTCCTGTTCACTCAGTGTTGTTTGCTTTTTAATTGAGTCCAGATCAAACTGTGGGAGTTACGGCCCTTGCGGTGCTCCTGATGGAGAGGAGAGCTCGGCAGGCCTAGGGGTGAGAGCTCAGCAAGAAGTGAGGTAGACCTGAGGGCGTCCGTGGATTTTGTTAAGCAGTGGCTAGATATTTTATTGGAAAAGAAATTAGGTGCTCTTGAAGGCTTACCACCGTCTCAATTTTTATTACTAGATATTAGGTTGCCGCTAGGCATGACGCAGTGGTTGTAGGACGCTTTCATTAACTGCTGCCTGGCTACTGGAGCAGTAGCGTTATTAGAAGATGGCATCTTCCCTGGTCGTGTCCCACAGGCTGTGATGTGCCATCTGACATTCCAGTCTTCTGTTCCAAAAAATAAATGTGAAATTTGTTCCCACCTCACTGTAAATTCACATCCTTTCATCCCAGAGCACTCGTGTCAGTCTGCCATCCACAGACCTGCTGTCCTCCAGAAGTGCTCAGCAATGAATTGCACCTTAAATCCCAAGTGGGTTAAGYGGGGGAGCAGGCTATGTCCTAGCCAAGCGTCTTGAGAAGGCTCCTGAAAGTCTGCCAGCCATTCCCCATGCTTGTCCTTATCTGTCTCGGACAATGCATTAATGAAAGCAAACAGAAGTCACTCCTTCATCTGAAGGTCCCCGATAATCCCAGCAGCTTTTCTGTACTGGGTGGGTCCGTGCTGTGCTGCAGGTGACCTCTGCTATTGCTGGTGCCGGCGCTGCAGGGCAGCACGGCAGCCCAGGTCTTCTCTGCCATCCCACAAACCGCTGGGTAGGACAGAAGCAGATTTGCCAGGTGGGGAAAAAGGACCAGGGAGGACTGAAGCTCCTCACAACTCTTTCAGTTCACCCAATAGTTTGGCCTGGGGTTAGTGTACAGTTGTGGAGCTCAGTATTTTGGAAATGAGGCTAATGGAGATAACTGAAATCCTCTCTGCTCAGTCCTTCCCGTAAGGAGAGGACATTGTACGCTGTTTAATGCAGCTGGAACCTATGGGATGCACTGCTGCGAGGAAATACTGCAGTGCCAAGCAACATTGGGGCTTTAAACATACATTCAAGTTACTGCCCATCGGCTGAGATGCTTTAACTGTCCGGGTGCATGTTCCTAGGCTGACAGAGAGGACAAAACCTGTGACATAAACTCTTTCACTCCAAGCTCAGCCTGTTTGCAAGTATGCAGTAGCTGACCAGCAGGCTCAGTCCTATCCCCGCGGTACTGCTGGTACCACAACAGCTTCATGTCTTTACACTCGTACTCTGACTGCGGGTGGGAGCGGACTGGGCGCTCCATCAGCCGRTACTGGGATTTGTTCATCCTGGTGTCCTTGGAGCAAACCACAGAGGGTTCATGTTTCGTTGCCCCCTTCCACATGGTAGCCTTCATTTTCCATTCCCAGCTCATTTAAACTCCCAGCAAAAGTGAACAAGTAGACTCCATTCAAGGGACACTGTCAGTTGTTTCTCTTTTACTTTGCCAACCTTTGCAATAGAGGAGAACTTGCTGAACCATGGGTCTCTGAATCCTCTGCTAGATCTGTGAGCAAATACTGATGGTAATAAYGTAGAAACTGTGTAGATGTTGCCATTACAACTGTTCAGCATTGAAAACGGTTTTGTATCAGACTCTGCCGGATTGCTGAGACACTGGAAGAGCCCAATGGTGCTCGTCTCACGGGTGCTTCAATGGCAGCTCCAGGGGAGATGCACAACAAAAATCTGGAGGAATCTCCCACCAGATTAGTATCACTGTGATGATGATCATCTCTTGGACCATTACTCCTTGGCAGTATGCCTTTGAGTATTATAAGAGAAACTGCTCTTTTRTAAGATTGTTTAGCTTATTTTTTTGTAAATGCAGTAAAGTATTTAGTAATGATTGAAAAGAAAGAGTTAAAATGCTAATCCAACCTCCCTTGTTTTAAACAGGAACAGAAATTCTTGGCAAATCAGTTCGTATTATATTCTCTACATTAGGAGTTTGCATATTTTTTGCAATTGGCTACATGTTGCTGCCACTGTTTGCTTACTTCATCAGAGACTGGCGGATGCTGCTGCTGGCGCTCACTGTCCCGGGGCTGTTCTGCATCCCGCTCTGGTGGTGAGTGCCCCCGTGCCGCGAGGCAACGCTCCCCACCTCCCCTCCCCGCCGGGTGCTGGGTAATGGCAGGGTGTCGGGGGGTCCCGTTTCTCCTCTTTGKTTTTTTTTCTATTTGCCATGTGAGGAGGCTTTGCCTTGAGGCGGGAGTTGGGGGGGATTTTTTGTTTGGTTTTTTTTTTTGCCAGTTTTAAGTCAAGTTAACTACCCACAGAGCCTCACTGGTGCTGGCCCTGTGCTTGAAGCCACCTTTTCACCAGCYTTCCAGAGCAGCTTGGGAATTCTGTGTTTGACTCTTAACTCTGGACACTGTTAATCACCTCTAGGTTTACCCTCATAGTACCACTGGGTGATTCATTCTAACTTTTCTTCCTTGCTTTTTTCTTTAAGCCGTTTGTAAATGCGGATTCGCCTGCTGATTGGTACTAAAATCTCAGTGAAAGGCTGAGCCTGTTCGCTCAGCAYGCAGCAGCTGGCACTTTATTGCACTCGATGTCATTAAGCAGTTCATTGCACTAGATGCCGTTAAGCGGAGGTGTTTGCTGGCAGAGCTCGCCGGGCCAGCCCTGTCCCACAGGCTCTGYGCGCCAGGAGCTATGTGTCCTCCCAGGCTTTGCTTTGGCTGCTGGAGCAGGACTTTGATTTGTGAGCTCCTTCAGCCCATAGTAACTCTGTCTGGCTAAGCCAAAGGTTGGCTCTTCTTTACCCTGCTCCTCTGAGCCATCCCACGCTGTCTTCTTGGTGGCTGAGTCCACGTTTTCTTTCATCTTTCTATTCCATTCACCCACCCCTGATCTAATGCACTGGTGGATTTGTAGGTGCATCCTCACTTGCCCATGGTTGCTCTGCCCTGAGGGACTGAAAAAACAATTTAGGAAAACTCCCTGCTCTTCTCAGCTGGACAGAAGCATTGAAGAAGGGCAGATATCCTTGTTCTGTTGCTGCCTTGATCATCTGTTGTTTTCTGAAGAGATAGGTGTTTAGAAAATAGGAAGGGAAAGGCAAGGTATCACTCACACTCTTACACAACAAAAAGAGTTCCTTCCTTTCATATTAGTCTTATCTGGGGAACTCCTTTCTTCCTATTATCTTGAAAGAGTTACACCTGTAAGTAAGAGATTAATGTCTTTATAACAGTTAAGTGATTTAGACCCACTCTTCTATAGTCTAAAAGACCTCCTGCAGCTCCCACTCTTGTCAGAAGTCTGCTGATGGTTTTGGTTTGGGGTTTTTTTGGGTTTTGGGTTTTTTTTAATGTTAGTCTTCAAACCAAACCAAACATTTAAAATGGTTTTCAGCTCCACCTCTGATATCATGTGATTTTAAAGATAATCTGACTCTGTTTAAGGGTCAATTTGCTTATTTAACTTGAAATGTTTCAAACTTCTTCAACACAGCGGCATTTCCCTCTGCACCAAGCAGCTGCTCTTTGGGGTGGTTGGTTTTGGGTGGAAGCCTCTCAGATGTCTGCTATAGAACAGGCACTATGAGGCATATGAAATTTGTCCCCAAGGCATGGCTTCGGAGTCCTGCTTTGAAATGTATTTGGTGGGAATTTCCATGCTTTTCAAGAGCATACATCGTAAAGCATGCCAAAAACTTCCACAGATGGCACTTCCAGTCTGGGGCTTATGTGGTGGTAGATGGGAATCAAGGTGCACTGGCAAAGTTCTGCTGAGGCAGGTTGGTATTAGCTGGCATTTGGGCATCTGGACCCACTGCTTCCATGGACGATGTGACTTGCACATCCCACTGCTCCATGCCATAGTTGCTCTTTTATTCATACCTCTTCCAAATTCTCCAGAAGGTTCACAGCATCGTCTCTGCAGTCTTGTGTTCCTCAGCTTGCTCACGAAGAAGAGCAGTGGAGACAGCTCACCTGACAGAAAAGTCCATTAGTGGTTGAACGATCTGATATAAATCATCTGACGCTCGAAACCGTTGACATGGCTTTGGGTCAGTCCTTTAGGGAGTTCATCAGAAAAAGAGTGTCTGACCTGCTTTTTTCCAAGGAGAGGAAAAAATGCTGCTGGCTAAAGGGAGGAAGGTAGCATCTGTTAAGATCAAAGGATTTAGTTAAGGAAAGGTGAGATTTTCTTTCCTGTGTTCAGTGTTAATTCACTCAACATGTGCCTGGAATTGATTAGAAAATGTCATCATCTCTGCAAGGGGACACTGTCACTCTCCTCTGCCTGAGAGAGCCTGCCTCAGATTTGTGGTAAAATTGTGAGGTTTGTATATAAGATTCCTATGACACAGAGGCTTTAAATATACCCTGTGCATATTTAAAGCATTTCCACATTGTGTGCAGTTTCCTAAGAATATTTTTGCTCAACACTGGTTAAGCTACCCCCGTCTTCGCTGTCTATCTGGTGACATCTGTTTTCTTCTGGTGGGCATCAATTATTCCTTAAAAAACAACCACCCAAGACAAGGGCCCAAGCGTGCATCTACTTAAGCATAAGAATAAACACGTCCCATATATTTGAATTCTCCCACTGATCCCAGTGGGACAAATCCATGAATTACATTGCCCACATGCTTCTGTGCTGACTGTCTTCTGCTGCAAGCAATCTGTGAGATGAGAGCATAACTCATAAAAATGATACATGTGTTTTTAATAACTTTTTACTTTTGTGAAAACGTTGAGTCATTTATTCTGAAATTTATTGCAGGATCATTCCTGAATCCCCTCGGTGGCTGATCTCCCAGGGAAGATATAAGGAGGCAGAAGTTATTATCCGAAAGGCTGCAGAAATAAATGGTGTTCCAGCCCCAGCCGTGCTTTTTGACACCGCGGAGGTATGTTTCATACGTCCTGGTAATTACCGCACCAGCAGCTTCTCTCTTTGGCCAGTTGACTTGTTTGGAAATGCCAGCAGAGAAATGGTTTGCRCCAGCAGCTCTTAGAGGCTGGCAGTTGACTGTTGGTGTGAGGTAAGTGCTGGGTTAGCGAGTTCAAAATGAGAAGCCAGAGGGGGTTTTTATTTGTTTGGTTTTTACAGTAAAATTCTCTTCCTCAGCAGTGGTTGGTTGTGGTTTTCAGAGCAAGGGTGACCCAGATTGCTTCATCCTTTGGGCACTAAGAAGACACGAGGAAGACGTGTTAGTCCCCATTTCAGCTTGGCGCGGTATTAGCAATTTGCAGTTTAACAACAGCCCTTCGTGGGGGGGCTGCACAGGGGACCCTAAATCAGCACCCATGTGTGCCAGGGCTGTRTGGAGCCCCGAGGGACTCCTCAGGTTGCACAAACCAGCCAAAGCACCCAAGTGCTACAAGGGCACTTGAAAAGCGTGACTGTAGTGAAGGCAATGAAGAACATTAAGCTCTTCTTCAGGCCTGTTTTTTTCTCGTATTTTGTATTTATTGGTTAAAAGGAGAAAGCCTAGCAAACTGGGGAGCAGCAYGGCCGCGGCGGGATGGCTGGTTCTTGTGCTCATCTCCCCCTCTAGTGGCTCTGCCCTCTCCGGAGCTCCGGCTGAAGAGGCACAGACATTTTTCTTGTGCAAAGAAACCAGCAACGCTTCCAGCCTTGCGTCGGCAATAACCACGTGTCTGTATGCCAGATCTTACTTTACTGCGTTATACTAGCACCTGTGTTTTATGTCTCCTGATAAAGCAGAAAGCAAAGCACCGCGTGCTCCTTTGCAGTATCTGCAGGAGAAAGATGCTACACCTCCTGTGGGCAGGATCCATCTCTTGAATGTCATGCTTAAATTTTGGTTGGGCTACTGAAGATCTCTTTTCCRAGTGTATGTTCTAGTGTAAATTCAAGTGCATGTTGCAGCTATGGGAAGTTCATCCTACAGAAACCATGGAAAAGCACTTTCCTTATTTCACAGCCAGAGTTCAGATGTCTTTCATATTGGACATGACTTTTTCAGGCTCCAGCACATGAGTTTTCATCRCTCCTGAATGTTTTTGAGACCAAGCAGCGGCTCAGCTGTCGTTTACTTCAAGGAAATCTCGAGTGCCGAAGTGTCTGTCCACAAAAGCCTGAGAATGATGTTTGCACATTAAGTCCTTGATTGAAGTGGGAAGACATTCCTTGGAATGCTAGAAAGACATTCTTCAGAAACCATCCTCTCTTCCTAGGAAGGGAAATCTCCTGGATAGCCCCGYAGGGAGGGCCAGGGCAGTTCACTCTTCGGGCTTTGGGGGAAGCCTGGCCGCGAGTACTGGCTTCGCCGGGGTGAGGGTTCTCCATGCACCCTCACGTCATCCAGAAGATTCCTGCTTCAAGCCTCAAACTGGACCCTCCGTCTCCGATCTGGGGTGATGGATGTTCCCATGATGTGCCCTGGCCACCATGCCGAGCTCTGGCATCCGTCCCCTTCCCCGGCAGGGCACCGGCAGGCAGGCAGCAAAACGGGGCGATCTTCTGCATTTATTTCACACCATTTGTGAAGGTTGAACAGAAGAGAGTTGAGTGGACAGTGCACAGAAAAATGCCTTTGGTAATGTGGTTACTCCTGGAAGTACTGTGTTAGATCCTTAAGGAAGTGTTAATGCGTCTTTCTTGTCAGCTGATACTCCTTTTTAATTAGTCRGCATGGTGCAATGTCTCAATGCCACCTTTTTTTAACAAAAAACTGGAAACTAYCACGGAGTACAGCTGGGTGCAGAGACAAGCTCTCCCTAAGGACCACCCTCCTTGGTGCAGAAGTGGCCCTTGGGCTGGCTAGTTATCCCCTGATAGAGTCGTAACTTCGTAACTGCCCAAACTTGTGGGTATGCAGAGGTTGTTTTGCTCTTAGGTGTGTGGGAATTTTTTTGGTTTTGTTTTCCTTTTTCCTTCAGATGCAGGATTCGAAGCCTCAGCAGCAGCAGAAGGCTATCCTTCTGGACCTATTTCGAACCCGAAACATTGCAACTATTACTATTATGTCATTACTTTTGTGGTAAGGAAATGTGTATTCCTAAAGTACCCAGGCAATAGAACAATTTCTGATTTGAGGGCACTTGCCACAGGTTTAGATAATAAATCTCAGCCTCGGAGCCCATCTACACACGGTCCTTGGCCAGTACATGGCCTTCAATGTCCTTGCACCTGCACTGCATTAATACACAAGAGTATGGAGACAGTAGCCTCAACTCAGATGTAAAATAGTTAGGAAACTATATGTAACAACTTGTGTATTTTAAATCCTGTTGCTTTTGTTTGTTTTGTTGTTTGTTTTTTTTTAAGAAGCTCCCATCTCTATAATCTCTATTTGAAGAGAAATGTCCTTCTTGAAGCAGAGGCAGCAACTCAGTAACATAACAAGAACCAGACCCATGGCCAGCGTTTTTGTTCTGTTTCTGTGCAGTGCCCATCTCAGTGAGATCCTGGTCCCTGCCTGGGCAGCCACGAGGAATGAGGACCCAATAATACCATATAGACAAACCAGGACCCTTTTCTGTACTTATTTCCCCCAGCAGAAAGGAACTGGCTAGCACACTTGGCATGCCATAGTGAGGCATGAGATTTGAAACCTGAACATCCAGCTCTCTCGTGAAGATTAAATAAGATGTAACGGAACCGCTGAGGGTGGGAGATCCTGTCACTGGAGTTGGCTACAAGTAGGAACGTAGTTGGCATGGGAAGCTTTCAAGAGTTATTTCATTGTGCCGTTAATGAGTCCATTACAGTGAAAAGCCTTTGTGAACGACTTCCACAAAGCCTTTTACTTGGTATAGTGTATGCAGGAAGGACAGAGAAATCAGAGTCTCTTCAAGCCGCTGTGGATATGATCACTGGAAGGGATGACAGAATTAGAAAGATGGGGTTGCCACTGAGATTTTTTTTAAGCCACAATGGCTGTGGTGATGCGTTGCGACATCCTATTTTTGTAACGACATCTGAGGCAACACTGGAGGCATTCAGAGACCACCTGTAATAATTTGGTTTTATTGCTTTTCTCAGGTTTTTCACGTCAGTTGGTTATTTTGGCCTGTCCCTCAGCACTCCAAACTGGCATGGGAACGCCTACATCAACTGTTTCCTCTCAGCTATTATTGAAGTTCCAGCTTACGTGATTGCCTGGCTTCTCCTCCGCTCCCTCCCTCGGCGCTACTCCTTATCTGGCACCTTGTTTTTAGGGGGAGGTGTTGTCCTCTTCATTCAGCTGGTTCCTGCAGGTACGAGATTCAATACATGACTTAAGTATATAAAATGTTAGAAATATTTTATGGTACTATCTAATAGTTCCGTAAAATTACTGGAAACCACAATCAAATTTAGAATTTGAGGTCAAGTTTATGCTGATCACCTGCAGCCATGGGGTTTTTTTATATGTATATGCTGAGTCATGCACAACTCTCATTTATTGTGTCAAATTACTGAGCTTTTTATAGTCCAGGGGAACCAGCTTGTAAAATGAGAGCCAAAAGTGTACTGTGATTTATCTGGTTGTGCACAGAGGCTAAAAAAAGCTGTGAGTCTTCCAGATTTCACTATGTGTATATCTCCACAGGTTTTTGCGAAAAAGGGGTGGATTTAAGCTTGTGCTTTGTTGTTGTATAATCCAGAATTTTGTTCCATTTCAAGAATGCTGTTTTACTGGGAGAGGACCAAAATCTGAGAAGTACAAAATAACCTGAGCATGTACATCATGCTCAGTGGGAAGTTTGGAGCCAAGTCATSTAGGGATGGGGCTAATACATTGTATAATTAAAAAAAAAAAACAAACTCACAACCGCTAGGAAAAAAGCAGTGATATGATCTTTGGGATTTAGAAGAAATACAAGTAATAAGCACAGGGTGTTGTTTATTCACCTTGATTTTATTTTTTCTCTTCCAGATTTTAATGTGCTGTCTGTTGGCCTGGTGATGCTTGGAAAATTTGGCATCACAGCTGCGTTTTCAATGCTTTATGTTTACAATGTGGAGCTATACCCAACACTAGTGCGAAACATGGCAGTCGGAGCTACTTCCATGGCTTCCAGGCTGGGCAGCATCATTGCTCCTTAYTTTGTTTACCTGGGTGAGACATCTTGCTATTCCTTGTCTTGCGCTACACAACTGCCCAGAAAAGCTATCGGAGCTTCTGCAGTGCAGGCTCAGCTTTAAGTCCCTTCATTTGTTGTCTTTTAAGTCCCTTCCCTTGTCTTGGGTCTGAGTTCACTGTCAAACACTGTAAAAATGAAGTGGAGCTCCTTGCGTTTCACAAAAGAATCAGGYGGTTTATTCCTTATTGAGGCTAGGGACTGCTCATACAGCCCCGGAGTTGGGTCCGAGCTGGTCCAAGACAACGACGGTGTCTATAAACTGTGCAAGTGGAGGAGTTGGGATGATATTTGGTCACATCTTGGCAATGGGCATTACCCCTGCGACACCAGTTAATTTCCCAGGAGAGTGTGACAAGAAGCAATCTAGCAAGTAAGCGCCAGTAGGAAGTTCATTGCATTGTACTCTTCATGCGCRTCCCGAGATGGGTATGTCACGAGCAGATGAACCAGGCAGGAATCCAGACATCSCCTGGATCTGTGCTCTCTAAAGAAATACATGAAAAACATGCAGATTAAGCAGCACAAGAGTGTGTTTAATTGTGACCTTCRTGAACTGATTTTTTTTGAGTTACTAAGCCAGGCACCTCGGCACTCATTTTGCTTTTTCGTATTGTTCATGCCTTGGTCTGTAAGCAGAATTGCTGATTTCCTCATAGGCTTTTTTTTTGATACTCATTACCATCTCACTCAGAGCGTTGCACAAATATTAATTGATAATTTTTTTAAAAAAAGTACACAGAAATGATCCTCATGTTGCAGACAGGAAAGGGTGACAGAGATTAGAGGATTAAGGGTGGAAGTATCTGTGAATACCAGCTGCTCAGTCCAGTGCTCAATCTCCTGTTTCTTTCACTCGCACATGATTTATTTCCTTCTGCCATCACTGGACCCGATGCAGCTCTCCCCTGCACCTAACGAGTTTTGCTTTCTGCTGAGACCTTTGATAGAAAAGGAGTGTGACTGCTGACTCTGGCGGAGCATCGCTGGTGTACTGCTAAGGGGTTAATGCTGGTTCACCACGCCAGGAAAGGGGAGAGGACACTACTATCTGTAGCTCACCTGTGTCGTCTCACCTCTACATTCCAGTGTGACTGTAACACACTATACCAAAAATGATGAAAATACATTGTCTTTATTCCATACTTGTACAGTCCAAATGTAAAGTAAAAGGGACAGCATGACTGTGATGCTCCTTAAGGTCTTCAGTCTCCGTTGCAGCACAGGTAATAGTAATAGATAGATGTAGACAGGATAAAGTTTTTACTGTTAGGTTTTTTTTTCCTCCCAGGTTTCCATAGGCTCAGCCTTTAAAAAATCTTGTTCCAGTCATCAGAATAGTTTCCTAAACTCTAGGAGGTTTTAAGAGAAACTCGTCAGCTCCTGATACTTGCTACAGCTAAATTAGGACCTTGCAGTTCATCCAGCTCATGAACACAGAAGAGATCAAATCACAAATTTTGGCACTATGTGAAATACCCAGGGTCTTCACTTTAATCCTAGTTTAATCCATACATTATAAAGCATACTGCTCTATCCCAACTAAAAAWTAAAGCTGTCAAGTCCAGTTTAGTACTTTCTCTACCTTAAATACTTTAATTCCTAGCTAATCCCTCTACTGAAAGACCTTTTCATTGCTGTGCTATTGTGACTTGAAGATCTTGCATTCTGCCCAAACACTTGTGCACTAGCTTCAGGCTGCTGGCAGGGGCCGCTGCCTTCTAGTCCAAAATAATATTTTSAGTAGACCAAGGTCAGAGCCTCTTGCCTGTCAGGGGAGGCCTCATGCTTTTTCCCTTTGCAATAAGGAAAGTATTTAAGGATTCCCCTGTTAATGGCCCATTAGTCTGAAATTGGCCTGTTCAGCTGCCATCAGTCTCTTCCCTTCTTTTGCACAAGATCAGCAGGATGCACAATCCCAGRCAGCTGATGAGTGCTTGGTTGCTTATGAGCATTTTTATTCCCKCACACTGAATTATTTAACTGCGGATTCGGTTCCAGATGACAGTGTAGYACTGAAGACTCCAGCAGTGATCCCAGCAGAGCTGTACCTTGCAAAGATGTTGGCTATCCCAGTTGAAAATGTACAAAAAACCTATTAGCTGCTACACAAACATGGGGGATGGCATGAAACTGATGGTAGGTGATGACCATCCTAGAGCGTACATTCTCGTTTTAAAATTGAAAAAACTCTTTGTTTGCTAGCAGATACCAGATGTAGCTCAGTTTTGGATTCACCTTTGGTATTTATGAAGATTTCAGCTAAGTGTTCCAAATTAATTCTGTGTTACAGCGATGTCTGGAATGTAAATTTTACACGAGTTCATTGATTGTGGACTGGTGTCATGTCCTGTGTTCTGCCAGGTGCCTACGACAGATTCCTACCATATATCCTGATGGGAAGCCTGACTGTGCTGATCGGGATCCTTACCCTGTTTCTCCCAGAGAGCTACGGCAATCCCCTGCCTGAGAGCTTTGAGCAAATGCTGAAGGTGAAATGGTAAGGCAGCTTTCATTCATCCCATGCTTCACAAGAATTCAGGACCTCTTTCTACATAGTCCCTTTTCACAATCAGTAAACATGTTTCAGCAGATCCACTGCAAAACATCAAAGCTTTCAAAGTGCCCTTTAGATTATTTTGGGGGGTTGTTAATTTGACAGACATTGACATTATGCAGTTTCTCCAGAATCTCTGAACCTGAGAGCTGATGTGCTTGAAAGTGGGGACTCGCAAATCAAGGCTGACCTTCACATCACTTTGAGGCTGTTGCTTCATATCTCCCAACACTTTCCATCCTTTTATATCATTCACTCTCCTTAACTCTTCATTTAAACTATTCATTTGGTAGGATGATTTACATTACAAAAYACTTTACTCTTTCAGTGTAAGTTCATTAGGTATTGCTCCAAATTGAACACGGGATTTCAATATTCRGGCCTCTTTAATTTGGGAGGCTAGAGACATGCCAGGACAGCTTTTCTCCTGGTTTATTTTGTTTAGCTGTAAGCAACGACAGTCCTCTTGCCTCACCACCATTGCTATTTAGGGTCCCCTGAGCAAACATCTCCACTGAAATCCGTGCGCATACATTATAGTGCTGGCGCAGTGGAGATGGCCAGTGTTTGCAAGTTACTATCGTGGGAGGAAAATTCTTGAGAGCAGCAGAAGGAAATTGAATTAGCTAAAGTGCAGCTGCATAGCTACCATCCAGCTTACTGAGAATTTGTACTGGAACAGAATTTGCCCTTATAAGCAATAATAGCTTGAAAAAGCTGGAATTGCCTGTRTCTAATCCCTGGTCAGTATTAAGGAGCTGTCATTATGCTTTCAGAATAAGAAGAATTCTTGCTCCAGGTTCCTTGAGAAGGGCGTGCTGCTCTTTATCACAATTAGGGACTCCTCATATGTCTGACCTGTGGCTTTTCGGCTTTGCAGCTGATGAATTGTAGCTAGAAATCCTAGAGTCAAACCAGATKCCCTTTGCAGGCTTCTTGCATAAACAGACTGAAGTAACTGAATTACAGTCACTGAATTACGTTAAAGTTCCATGTGTTGCTTGCTGCACTGCTTCTGCCATCCGGAAAGGCATATTTTACAGAGCGCTTGCTTTTTTCCTAATATTTGTATAGTAGCGTAACATGGTTATTTTAGCGGTGCTGATTAGGAGGGCGAAGTCTCTGATGACACCCTGTAAAATGTTCTCTAGCTTCTCAGTCTTTTACTTGCTTTCAGTTTCAGAAATGGGCGACAAACCACTGGCATTAGGAATTCAAAGGAGAGTCCTAAAATTCTGGTAACACCCTTGTGAAGAAGGATGCACACTCTCAGAGGGGCTGAAAGAAGAACAAGATCTTCTCAAAATGCATTTTCTGCCAGAGGAAAACAAACAAAACCCAACAGTCAATGCTACTGCACCACARTTATTATCCCTTGTGCTACTGTACCCAAATACATAGTTTACTGAACAGATGCTGTCTACTTCCATAGGACTCTTAGTCTGTAATTCAGTGTCCTGATACCTGGGCTTTGTCAGCAGATACAGTCCCTGCTGAGAAATGGGGGCCTGCCTGTGCTAAACACGATTCGAGGAGTAAGCTAGAAATGAGCCTTAGGAATAATACAGCAATGATTCCAGTCAGTCAGGTACTCAATGAAAGCTGCTTAAAGGAAAAAAGAGATAGCAAACATAATGCTGGTGTTTTTTCTCACTGTACGTATTGACTGGATGAAGGGGAGCTGAGTGTCTGTCTTTGAAAATCTCAGCACGTGCCCCTAAAGGAAAGATCCCGGCCTCCTTTGACATCTGTGACCAAAGCCCGATAGACTAAGTGGGATCAGAATTTAGCTGTAGCAAGACAGAYGTAGACTTCACTGTAAGGACATGTTTTTTAAACAAGACACTGGAGTATTTTTTGGTGTCACTTGCTTTTCCCAGGACCTGACTCACTTGTCCCTGTAAAAGCTGATGCTTTTTCATAAAGCCTGAGCCCACTGAAATCCTTGGGCTTCATGAATGTTCAGTGTCTCTGGAGGGGACGGGGAAGCCTTTAACACCAAGTAAGGACTACAGCTTGCTGACCTTCTGATGGGCCATGCCCGCTTTCAAAAGAAACACAGGTTTTCGCAAGTCAATGATCCTATCCAAACATGCCATGCAGTTTCAGGTTTTTCATGGTATATTGGCATAAGCAGTTTTTTAAACTTTTTTTTTTCCCCCCCAAGCATTACATTTCTCCTTTGAGTATATACCACATTGTTCTGTACCTTCAGAGAAAGCTCATTGCAGTTTCAAAAGCCTCTGCAAAACCTTTGTACCATTTACARATTTAAAGGGGATTTGATGCTCACAAGAAGCTGATGTTCTGTACTGGAGATGTTCACCTGCAGCTCTTAAAAATGCAAAAGGGCTAATTTGGGACCACAGTTTTTTCAAAACAAACAAACAAAAAAGCCAACAAAGCCAGTGTTTTGTTTTTCAAATCCAAAGGTTATGTATGCATTTTTTAAAAGTTCAGCAAAGCTAGATTGAATGATAACTCAAATGTAGAGCTTAGAGTTGTGCTACTACTGTTTTATGAACACTACATAGTTTGAAAAAAGTATAATACCTTTTATTTTTCTATTTATTGGCTGTGCATGCACTTCTTGGCCACATAAAGTCTATCAGACCTAGTAGACTGATTTTTATCCTCTATGAATAACAATTAGCCATGATTCACCTTCTGTAAGGGCCAACAAAAGCACACTGTCTCCTCTCTAATGTGAAGTTCATGGCAAGTTGTCTTGTGCTGGCACTTGGCACAGGAATGAGGCTCTCCTTGTCAGGTTCAAGCACAAATATAAAGCTTTTTAAYATTTAAATGCAAGGAACTTGTGCAATTATTTCAAGCTGCTCTTTGGGTTGTGGAAATACTATTTACTTTCATATTAATTTTCTGCAGTTATGCTTTTGCCATAAATGTAATGTGGCATGAGACAACCATTATCCTGTGACCCCTGATGTTCTCATCCCTTCTCAAGCTGGAATTTCTCTCATAACAGCAGTATTTAATCTTGTTTTTACTTATTACAAAGTTAATCTATAGAATAGCTGTTTAGATGTAACTAGATTTCTCAACAAAGCCTTTATATCAACGTAGGACAGGTTTGAGGACTTGGTTAAATATAGGTGGCCATATTTTTATGAAGATTTTTATATTAAGTTGATACTTATTTTATGTGATCATAGGCTTGGGTATTTCTAAAAGGTACATATTTTTGTACTCTTGAACTTTGTAGTATCTTAAAACCTAGTTTTCCTTTTTTAAATAACAAAAAGGGTTGTGTTTTTTTTTAAATGCCTTGTTTTAATCAGTCCCTTTTTTCTTGCTTATACCATTGATCTCMAGCTAGTGTCACATTTTAGTATTTTTAATGGCAGATTTTAAAAAAAGTCTTTTTCACAAGAGTGGAATGCCTTTCTGRAAAGTATGTGATGTTGTTATAAGGCCTTACGGTGTCTGAGCATAGTAAAAAACGAGAAAAAGGAGATTGCTTCAGCTGATGAAGCATTTGCAAGGAGAATTTCTGTCCTCTGCCAGTATCTTTCCCAGGATCGCATGGGGATTTCTGAAGAAACGCAAAGAGCAATAGTCTGCCGAAGAATCAAACAGGGATGAATCTGGAGTGCCAGTTTCTGGCGAGTTACTATTTTTTTAATTGTAAAGCTGAGGAAGACAGCACAGATTTAGTAGCTATTGGCAGAAATCAAATTTATTGCTAGTGAGCTATTTAAGCCTCTCACTGCAACCTTCAGTGAGTTTTCTGTGTGTCAGATACTCGGCGGGGCTCAGTCTGGGACCTGTGGGCTCCCGCGCAGCTGGGGGATRCCTGTAAGGCTCTGACCTAAGGATGGGAGGGAAGCACCAGCTGGATCGCTCCCACTGACCGCAGGGGCCGTTGCACTGTGCCTCATCTGTCACCTCTGTCACGTTTACTTGGGTCCCGCTGTGCAACCTTTCATCCTCAGCTGGCTTACTGGATCTGCTAAAGCATATTTGAAATTGTAGTATTGTCACTCGTTAACTTCTGTCTTCATTGTAATAAAAATGTGCACTGGCATTATATAACCTACTCTCTGTCTGGATTGTAATTCAAGAATAAAGTCTCCTAATTTTAATGCTTTGGGCAAAGAGGCTTAAAGAAGTAATTTAAAATTTATTTAGCATGGATAAAGTATGAAAATAAAACCCTAAAATAAGCTCTTCCACACAGGAAGACTGTTATAGTAGTATGTTATTTCTGGCTTTCAGGTGGTTCAGTCGTGACTCTGCGATCCTACAAAGCCCCGGACACAGACCCTGGCCAGGCTGAAGGATGATTTTGAGGTTAAACTTCTGTTTTGTCCATTTCATTTCCCACCTTTGAGATTTTTCACAGCTGTGCGATTCCAGCATGGAATGAAAGTTCTTTTTAAATACAAGCATTCAAAAATGCTGTAAAAGGTATACATTTGGCTTTTATCAATTAGAGGTGGAGAAAACATCAGACACAAAAAGCCAGTCGGAAATGTGAATTAGCCTTATGGAGAGCAAGGCCAATTTCTGCAGTGGTAATCATGCAACTTCTTAGCTGAGCTCTGTGGGAGAGACGATCTTCCTGTCTTCCTGACAGTCCCGCTAGGTAATGAGGTGGGATTTTTGGCCTAAGAATAGACTATTACTTATTCCATTTATTAATTGTCAAACGCATAGTACATGTTTCCTCAGAAGACAGTGTCGTGGTCAGCAAAACCTTTCGACAGCCACAGGCAATCCTGCTGAAGGGATGATGGCAGTTGTGGGAGGGTGCTGCTGCCGACCGAAACAAGGCGAGGAACCATTTAACACTTGGACTTGCAGAAAGCTGCCTGCCTTTGGTCCTGCCACGAGCGAAACAGTCAGTGAAGGCTCTTTGGCTCATACGTGGTAGCAACCCAAACCAAGGCCTTACCGAAGAACCCTGCGCTGGTTCACTTTTAACGTGTAGCTAAGCGCCAGGGGTTGCAGGCAGCTGAACAATGATTCAGCTCATCCCGAGCCAGGTTCCTGAACCCTTTGGGCAGTAAATATGGGATCTGACGCCTGTATTAATGGGCTGCTTCCAACAAGGAGTCGCCAGAGTGCAGGGGACAGGCCACCCAGCCGGGCCTGGGCTGGGCGCCTCGTGAGGAGCCGGAAGGCGGCCCTGGGCCAGGGCGATGCTTGCCCAGAGCCCGCAGCCGGGCCCCGCTTCGGCAGGCCGGGAGCACCGGTAGGAGCAGGCAGCGCTCCTGCCTGCAGGCCTCCGTGCACTGCCGGGCATCTCCCGCCACGCCGGGGTCGCCTCTTCCAGCTGCCGCCGTGAACACAACCGCGAGGCGCTGGCGGAAGCCGGCCCTGGGCCCCCCCTCCAGCCTCACACGGCCGCCTCGGCTCGGCTCGGCTCGGCTCGGCTCGGCCGGCCGGCTGAAGCAGCTCCCCCCGCTGGAGCCGGCGTCAGGCCCGGCCTCGCCTCAGAGGCCGAGCCCCCGCCGCGCCTCCCGAGCGGGCGGGCGAAGGGCATGCCGGGAGCCGCCCGCGCCGGGCTGAGGCGGCCGGGCCGGGCAGGGAGGTGGCGGCGGCGGTTGCCCCACGGCGCCGGCAGCGGCCCGGCCCCACCTGAGGGACCTCCGTCTGCAAACCCCACCCCCGGCCGCTCCCCCGCCGGCGAGGCCCGGCCCATGGCGAGGAGCTCGGCGGGCTGCGCGGCGGCCGCTTCCTGCCCGCGCCAGACGGGCCCGCAGGTAGCGGCGGCCGCAGCTCGGCCGCGCCATGCGCGACTACGAGGAGGTGACCGCCTTCCTGGGCGAGTGGGGCCGCTTCCAGCGGCTCGTCTTCTTCCTCCTCAGCGCCAGCATCGTCCCTAACGGCTTCAACGGCCTCTCCATCGTCTTCCTGGCCGGCACCCCCGAGCACCGGTGCGCCGTGCCCCGCGGGGCCAACCTGAGCGGCGAGTGGCTGAACGCCAGCATCCCGCTGGAGCTGCGGGGCGGGCGGGCGGCGCCGAGCCGCTGCCGCCGCTACCGCCTGGCCGCGCTCGCCAACTTCTCGGCGCTGGGGCTGCGGCCCGGCTCGGACGTGGAGCTGGAGTCGCTGGAGCAGGAGCCGTGCCTGGACGGCTGGGAGTACAGCCGCGACGTCTACCGCTCCACCATCGTCACCGAGGTGCGGGGGCGGCGGGGCGGGCGGCGGGAGCGGGGCCCTCTCGCAGCGGGAGGCGCGGGCAGGCTGCACCGGGGGTGCCGGGGAGAAGCGTGTGGTTATCGTAGCACCGGTGCAGCTTTCCCGTGGCCTCGGGTTCCTGCCAGGGCATCGCCCTAGCTGTTAAATCTGGGACGCTAAATTTATTTTGAGATCTTCTGTTCGCTTCCACTTGCAAAAGTGGTCTCCAGATGTAGCGCATTTCCTTAACCAGCGTGGCATGTGTACGGTAACTGCTTAACGGGTTTCATCTGGTATCCGTACAAGTGGCTTGGAGCAAGGGTCAGCACAGGGACAAGGGGTTCAGCTTGCTCTGTGGTTCAGAGATGTCTCTTTGACCTCGGGAAATCAAAAGGGGTTTGGTTTCTTTTTTTTTTTTTTAAAAAAAAAGGCAGTAAGAGTCACCCTGAGTTGTGCAAGGTGCAGTGGTCAGGGAGCCCTGGTTTGATGCTGTGTCCAAAAGGACCCTGAACTTTGCTGTGTGCCCATGATGCCTCTGCTTTGGTCATGGCCCCTGCTTTGCTCTCCCTGCGCACCTGCCATGACAGGTCAGGTTCTTATCTGCTCAGATACACCCTTCAAGTCAAGTCTGTGATCAGGGCAACCAACCAAAGTTGAAGCTGTGCTGATTGTCCCTCTTGTTTCAGGTGGAAGCTGTAYAGACCCACAGGCGCTGGTTGACTTAAGATACAAGGAAATGGATTTTGAGGAATACTTGAATTTCAAAATGTGTATAGGTTTGTTCAGAAGGCTTACAAACCATTTGTACAGTCCCATTGTCTGATTGTGCCTGTGGACAAGTTTTACAGAGCTGCAACTATTTGCCTTTATTCCTTTCTTTGCAAAATGGATTGTGATGGGTGTTTGGATAGTGACGGGTGTGAGCAGTTAATGCCCATAAGCTGATCTGAGCACAGAAATCTTCCTCAGGAGGACTGGGTTGAGGAAGGCAGCGTGGGACAGGAGCCATGCCAGCACAGGGAGGCATGGAAATAGTGACACTGGAGTTGTTGGAAACTTCCCTTGAACGTGCACAGCAGCAGGGGCTTGAGGGAGTCTGACAAGTGGCACAAGGTGTTGCCTCACCTGTTTGTAAAGAACTGCTGTCTTCCTGGAGAGGAAAGCTGCTCTGAATTTCTAGACCCTGGTCGTTGCTGAAATGCGCTGTTGTGACAGGCTGAGCCCCTCTTAGGGCAGCRTAAGGCAATTGGCATCTTCTCCGGGCAGTCCCATTCACGGGTATGGCTTTTGTTCCGAGTGCCTTACTATAATGGTTGACGTGGCTTAGACATGGTTTCAGCCAGTACTTTGTCTCTGGAGCTTCTTCACTGAGCTTTGTCTTGGTGCAAATTAAAATGTCTTGAGCTACCGGAGTCAAGAAGTCTTATAATCTATAAGAAATAGGAGCTGCTAACGTTTTGCTGAGACTCCCCAGCAGCTCTGGCCCATTGTCTGTAGGGTTTGGCAGATGGTTTGTGTCTGTGGGAGGTAATGTTTGTCTGCCCAGACATCATGCACTGAGGCAGTATTTTTTTCCCTTTAATATTAGTGCTTCTGAGGGAGTTTTGCAAGAGCTGTGACCTTTCACATACTTGCAGGTTTTCAGTGTTAAACTTGTTTAATTTCTTGGCTTGGTGCTGCTGCTTTTATGATTCACTAATCCTGTATTTGGTTGCATATCTCTAACTTGTTGAATAATCATGAGGACCTTTGTCCCAGATTTCCATAGCTGACGCTGGGAGGGGGAAGGGGGAATTTTTTTTGAGAAAGCTTTTTGCTGAATCTCTCGTGACTCTAGAGAAAGTCCTCGTTTATGGTTCTGCTTTGCAGGGGAGACTTAAAACATTCAGTTCCCTCTTATTTGAAGAGAGACTTCCCTTTCTCACACAGACGAATAACAGAAGGTTGTTATTAGCCAGTCTGCAGTATTTAACCAGCTCCCATGTAACAAAATCCCTTTCTGTCTTTTACTTTTTGAAATGCTGTGGCTCGGGGGTTAAGAAAAGCTTTACTTTGGCTCAAGAAGCCATCTGTGTCATTCTTATTCCTCCATAAGCTGCATAAAAAAAGAATGTARGAGTAATAAAAGCTCCTATGTGGTAGTAAAAGGAATAAAACCAGGGATGATTAAGGGAAAAGGCTAACTTCTTCTGCCAGTCATATCTGTTAYGGGGCTATACTGGGAATAACTGGGAATACAATTGAGGAGTGGAGTTACTAAGAGCATGAGTGGACTGGAAATATGATGAGAAGACGTTAGATGATACAGCAGTCAAAAGATTTTAGTCCATACGGGAGTAATTCTTACATACTGAAACATAACTAGACACCGAATTTGGTATACACATATTCATCCTCAACTTCTAAAAACGTGTTGCATTGTTTATCGAAATCAGTTCAGTGCAGATGGTGTACTCCAGAGCTGCATGTTCTATGCCTGTTGTGCTCTTAACAAGCTTCAGGGACTGTTTGGCTTTTGCAGAGGAAGGATGCGCATGGTGGGAATTGCCAAGTGTCCTGGGGCGTGGCGCAGGGCTGGTGCGATGTGCTGTACGGACTTGCAGGGAGAGAAAGTTCTGGGCAGATGTGGGGGCCCAGASGTTTCCATCCCTGCACACCAGGGATTCAAGTGCCCCGCTGTGCTGTCAGGCCCCTGTCCCTGAAGATCAGCAGGTTATGCCAGACCTTGAGGAAACAAGTGGAGACTGCAGTGGTGACATCTGGAATGACACAGATGGGCACTGTGGTACAGCTGTCGAACTAGAGGTTTCAATGTTCACTCTTTGTTGGAAGGCAGAGGGATATATTGTTTTGCTTTACCAAAATAAAAACGCAGACTCATGCTAGACATTGTAATTTCCACAGGCTTTTCTGAGAGTGGAGCCAGCAGCTGAAGTGTAAATCAAGCCCTTGTCATCCAGGTTCAGCTCTCGACRAACTCTTTATTAATGTTAGTCACCTCCATTATTTCTCATCTTTTAAAATAGGTGCATTCTCTTTCTTGCTGTAGGTTAATACCTGCTTATTGTTCTGGCTGAAGTTCATATCGACAACTTCTCAGCCCCAGGAGCTGGTAAAGCTATGGAAAGACCTTTAGGTGATTTGCAGGTACAAAATCTTAGTATTAATAGTCTTGTCAGAAGAAGGAAAAAAAGTCTAGTTTTCATTTAATAAGTAAACAYGAATGTCTGACAGATGTATGAAAGTACTTCTAAAATGCTGAGGTTTTCAAGATTTAAGAAACACATAATTCCACATAATTCTTTAGAATTCTACAAAGTACAGACATTTCTGACCTTGCAACATAAAATAGGGTTAGTATTATTAAAGAGTGATAGGCCTGCAGTTGATATCATTAGAATGGAAACAATGCTCTTTTAGAGGTACCAAGGAAAATTAATGGTAAGGTAATGTTCTCATTATGCTGTCTTTACTTTTAGATTAAAACTCAGGTCATTTTTCTCAGTTTCTGATGTCCGTGCCCTGTTTCCTTTTTCCAGCCATCTCAAAAATGTGATGTATGGGGGAGAGTTAAATTTCTGCACTGGAATGATAAAAATTTGGCACTTTCCTTCTTGTTGTATGCAAGTTTTACTGCTGTAAAAATTTAAAACAACTACAAGGGGAGAAATTGAGCAGAATGTATATTTTGTAGATACAGACTTCTGTTTACATTTAGATAATAAGCTTTAATGTAACATCTAGAACTTCTAAATATTTGGAATATACAAATGTTATTTTAATAACACTCATAGCTCTCAAGTAAGCAGAGAATATTTATATGGGTATAAACAAGACCAGATTCTGAATCGAATGTCGTMAGTACTCAGTTGTGAGACTGAGATTTTTTTTTTTAAGAACCTGCCTCTACTTGCAGAGAGAAGCAAGTGGTAGAAGAGAGTACAGGATATTGGATTAGCTTCAAAAATTCTTGCTAATGTGTTGATTTTAAAAAGAAAATATTAGCACATGGGACTATCCCACTTCATTTTTCAATCATGCGTGTTATTCTCAGCAAGAGAGGAAAACAGTTAAAAAAACAAATAAAGGAGTGGGAAGACATGATATATTGTAGCTGTAAAAATTCCTTTTCCTATAAGGCTTTTCCTTACATAACAGGGRTGTAAGCAAGTAAGGCTCTTGAAGTTTTTGTTATTTGTTCATTTTTGTTTAGGGTTCTAGTAATGGCGTTAGGGAAGTGCAAGTGCTCCAATGGTGGAACAGTTCTCTACAATCTAAGAAACATGCTTTTTTCCAAGTGATGTCCTAATTATATTGTTGGTGGCCTTGCAACTACTTCTGTAACTTTCCAAACATATTTGGTGGTGGTGTATATTTGGTAGTGGTATATATTTGTTTGTTTTGACGCTGTATTGCAAGAACTTTCGATGTTTTGAAGAGCTCCCCTATAATTAGACTTGTAATTTCCATGTTATGAAGCATTAAAAATATTGGGCAGATTTTATGCTTAACTAGGATAGGCATCTTGTTGTYAGCAGCTAGAATTTTGTTATTTCCTGTTTCGTCATCTCTTACAAGATGATATAATTGCAGTGAAAGTGAAGCAGGATAAGGGATCTGCATTGGTGTCTGGATGAGAGCCATTGCAGGATTTACTGTTAGTAATTCATGAAGTGCCAGTTCTCCTTTCGAGGCAAGTAGTATTCTGCAAGTGCAGTGGATGCAGAGCCTGTACGCAGGAAGTTAGTCTTTACCCCTTAAGGTTTTGAAGTCTAAGCCTAGAGAACTTAGAGGAACGATCTTTTTTACTTGTGGTATGGCAGTATCTTCAGCTGGACTTGTAGCATCCTATCTGCCTAAACTTGCCTTGCAATTTTAATTTGACACTGTCATTTTATGCTTTGAAGGTTGTTCCACAGTTTGCAGTTTAAAGAATTCAAATACTTCATCTTGGAGTCTGAATTTCRTTGTGATTGTGGTTTGTGTGAAAATTGTAGGGTAGCTTTCTTTTTGGATAGAGGTGTTATTAATGTTCAGTTTAATATTGCAAAGGTGTAAGATAGAATACAGGAAATACCMGTCCAGCAAGAATGACGCACTTCTACGTACGCTGCTTAGTGTAATTCTAGCTAAACCTGCAGTAATACTCCTTGTTCAGGTTGTATTGTGATGAAAGGCTGGAAGCTAATAAAATGTGGCTGGGGAGGGTCTTGTGTTTGGGGGAGGGAGGAGATCTGAGGGAGTAGTTTAGGGTTTTTTATTCTTAGTTTTGTAACTGGGCTTGCCTTAGAGTAAGGGATTTGGAGATGTGGTTCCAGGTAGCTGACTTGCCATGTAAGAGATGAAGCAGAACTTGGAAGTGGTCTCCTRAAGAGATGCTTAAGTGATGACTGTAAATATCTAGGACTGGTTCATACTCTGGCCCCAAACCTGTACTCGAGAAGCAGCTGCTTCAGTCCCTCTCCCTTGTGGTGTCCCCCGTCTTCTCCCCCAAGCTGTCCGCATTTTCTGGCCGTCTCCATAGCCTGTCCTCTTTTCCCTGTCCCCTCTTCCCACCCATCCTTATCAGCAGCTGGTATCAGCCAGGAATCTGTTCTGGAGGTGTGTATCTCACCATGCAACTTGCCTTTGATGCATAAGTGATTATTGCTATTAGGTGTGAGGCTGCTGATGAAGACATCACCCCAACCTGATGAATTGTTCGGGAAGTAGCTACAGCCCAAAGTATTTGCAAGCTGTCTGAGTAAGGAGATAAGTTTAAACTCCAACAGAAAGATGTCTTCTTCTAAAGTTATAATAAATTGATTGAGAGTGCTCTGTGCTGTGCCTTGAGCATTGGGTACCAGTGTTTAGGGGCTCGATATTTCGCAACATCAGCAGCTGCTATTTGAAACAAAGCTGAAATGTTTTTCTCCTGTTTGGAGCCCCAATACCTTGCTGAGGTTAACCTTATCTCGTTCACTGAGGCAAAGGCCATTACAGCTAGCAGGCTGACCCAAAGGATACTAAGAAGTGAAAATAGCACATGATTTTAGAGCACTGGGTCACGGTGTACTGTGTCCAAACAGCACTGCCAGCAGCAGAATTCAATCAGTAACTACTCCTGAGACACTCGCTCTTTGTGATGCTGGTCCTCCAACAGTGATGCTTCGGTGACTTCTTCTTGGGCAATGTACAGTTGAGGGAAGGGTCTAGTTGCAGAATGGTTCTGGAAGACTGATGCCACCATGACTAACAGGCAATGTAGTAGACCTTGTTGGTGAGTCATTAAAAAGGTGAAGACTTCAGCATTCATTTACTGGGGCAAGGGGTAACAGACCTTAAAATCCCTTTGTTCTGATTGTTGTGCATCTGTGGTCTCTGTAAATAACTGGTATTGCACAACCAGGGTAGTTTTCCCTTGGAAATTTCATATTGAAGTTCACTTTGGTGCCTGGTTCAGYGTAACAGCTCCTACCATTGCTTTAATAGAGCGGACAGAAAAACAAGCTGGTAATCATTGCCACATTTTAAGGATCGATGTGTTTCTACCTGCCAATGCAAGAAGCTTTTGGCAGAACTGTGCAAAACATTTTAATACCATGAACTTTTCCAAGCAATGTCTCTACCTCAGTGGTCTGAAGAAAATGTTTGTTACTGGGCACAAGCATGCCAGTGTCTGGAAAGCCAAGTGTTGTGCAGCCTTGTGCCAAAGGACAGAGTGTAAGACAAATGAAAGGAGATGGCTAGCTTCACAAGCACAGGGTGATCATCTGGAAAATGATGACTTATTTAGTAATGACAGACTATAAATCACCGAACTGGATGTTTGGCTAGTTAGATTTTAGTTCTGTTATTGGAGATGTCTGGCTCCAGTAGCTGATACAAAGATGATTCTTTGTGAGTAGGCAAGTCTTTATTAATGCAGGATTTGTACTGGAAGTGGTATTTGTTTTCCTGTTAAGTGTCATCATATGAAGGCATATGGTAATTGCTGAAACCTTTGGCCTATATAAATTTGGTAACAATCATTTGCTGCATATTTCCAAGGTGCCAGATACATTTGGCTGAAGCTTCCTGGCTGGATTAGCCTCTGGTCATCACAGAATTGCTCAAACTTTCTTTAATCTATAATGAAGTACAGCTTTGTYGAATAAATACAGATTTAATTATAAATGTTAATTACAGTTATTGATCTAAATTATATTGATGAGTATAGTTAAGTTACATGTATATATTTGTTAGCACATTAGAAAGCCACGATTCTGAAAGGAACTTCCATAACAATGCATAATTGATGGTGTTGGTAGGGTTTATTGGGGTACTGCATTGAGTGCTACTGCCTGTGCTTCAGGTGGTGTGAGGCTGGAAGGGTTTGGGCAATAAGTGCAAGAATAATGTTGAGGACTATGAAATCTGATATAAGGAGAGGTTCTTCAGACACAAAACCACAATCAGATTTATCAAAGGAGAGGTTAAGAAATGACTTGAATACAGTAACAAATTGGGAAAAGGTGCATTTTGTTTGCTCCCATGACCTTAAAAAAATAATAATGATGAGATGAATTCATAAGATAGTCTAAGGGTTGGCAGCTAAAGTTACACAAACACTGATGACAGTGCAGCCTGTATGAATGAGCACCATTCACCTCTAGAAAAACTTCCAGTTCTTATTCAAAACTGGATGCTTTTCCATGAAACAAGTGGTGGTTCAACTGAGTTTTGCSACAGGGATCTGGGAGTGGAAGGCAATGGCCGGTGTTGTTCATTCAGTGCATGGTTTTTAGTGATTCCCCCAGCCTTAAAACATACACGAGGGTGTAGTTGTAGCCTGAGCTGTTAATAGACTGAGGGCTGTGAGATTCCTGGAGTCAAAGGCTTAATGCTAAGGAGACGGAGCTGGCAAACAAAGCCAAACGCTGGCGTTCCCACGTGCGGGACCACAGGCGAGGTGGATGGCGGAGCTGCGACACGCGGCATCTGCAGGGACAGATCTTACAGGGTGTTCCAGTACAAATTTAAAAAAAACTAACAGGAAAACACACTATACTTAATTATTTGTAATTGGGGAGCAAGGGGGATTAATTATTGAGTCAGGGTGAATATTTTCTTCTCATTTCAACCTTTTTAACAGAGATTAAAACCTAAAAGTTTCCATCCCTAAAACATCAGAAAGGGCCCTGTGGGAGCTGTTTGAGTAACTGAGATCAGGAGGGTTTGGCCTCACATCAGAAGCATTGGTTGCCTCCAAATTCCTCTCCCGTGGGGCTGCTGGGTAGCGTGGCAGGACGAGGAGAGCTCTGGGAACTCCGCCAGTCGCAGCAGAGCAGTGAGGTAGGGGATGAGGAGTCCCTGCTGGGTTTTGTCCTTTCTTCTAATATTTACATACTTTTTTTGCCCAGATAACCAAAATAAAATTGACACTCTCTCAGTAATAGCTGTTGGTATAGATACAAAAATAACACGAGTGTTATTTCAAAAACATCAGACTAAAGTGGGATTGGAAACTATTGCAGTCTTCATTTAATAAATATCTTGTTTTGTTCCTCTTCTTTTGTTTTCATTTTGGAAATCTTGGCTTGTTTGATGTGTATTTCAGTTTGTATTCCAAAGATTGTAACTGATGTTAGTTAGGTTCCCAGTGAACAGTAAACAGTCTCCAGTCTCTCAAAAACATATTAAAATGTAATAAAGGAGGAGGGKTTTTTTTTCTGTATTCTTGTTTGTATAGTTCAATTTCTCTTAAATTAGAAATGTGAATTTACCATATTCAGGGAAAACATGTTTGGGGTCTATTCTCACTCCTTCCGAAACCAGCAGAACTGCAGCAATTTAAGGGGCTGCAGAGCCTTTCAAAGGGAGCTGAACCATGCACATAATGAAATTATTAGTTACCATCACTCATATACGTGTAGGGGAAATACCACAGCCATCATCCATGTAAAGAAAGCCAGACGGGTCACACCTGAAGGGAGTGTTGGGGCCTTGGCTGGATCGCTCATGAGATGGCTCAGAGCGGGTGGCCTTTGCCCTCTGCTGCCCAGCATCCCTTCCCGTTATTTTCATGGAGCTGCATCTGTGCCATAGATTAATTATTAATTTCTGTTGTGGAGGCTTTCTGTCCAAAGGGTACACTTTCATCTGGGCTCMGCCAAGGCGTTTAGAAGGAGGGAGGGGAAATCCTGTTTATTAGAAGACTTTCATGTTCTCTCTCCCCGCAGTGGAATCTCGTATGTGACAACGACTGGAAGGGACCCCTGTGCACCTCCCTGTTCTTTGTGGGCGTCCTGCTTGGATCTTTCATATCAGGACAGCTCTCAGACAAGTAAAGTATATACACCAGAGCTGCTGGCTCTTTGTTTGATGCTGTTTTGTAAGCAATTCTTGTATGTGAAGTTTGCTGTAAGTGTCTTTCTGCAACTACTAACACGTCTTTGTTCTGTGACTGTCTAATCTGAATGTACACAGAGTGTATAGAATAAACATGGTGAAGTAGAACAGAATGTTACAAAGATTGTGAGTGTTATCTTTATTTGTTTATTTTTTCAGTGAAATCACTTCTGGAGCAAACTGTTTTTATGCCATAAAACAGGTGTAGGAGATAAGTTTCATCTGGAAAAAGCAGATCAATGATACTCTCTTCTAATTACTTTAGACTATGTTCAGAGAGTTCCCTGAGGCTTGTTTTCCTTTTTTTGAGGTCAGATTTAAAATTCRCTTTTTATAAATGCCCATAGCTTGTCTTCCTCATCGTCAGGTACAACATCTAAGTCCAGTGACCTGTGTTTGTGGAAACTGCGAAGCACGAATGCTGTTCAGCTATACGTCAGAGAAGCAAGGCTTTCTTGTTTGGGGATTATTTTTCTTTTTCTTTTTTATTCTGTATTTCTAGTCCCAGAGTACACTGGCTTTCTTATTTATCAGTACAAACATGAAAAAATGGAAGACACCGTGAATTTTTGTGATGTTGACAGGTTGTTGGTTTTGGGTTTGCTTGTTTTTTCTTTTAAAGCTCAATTTTTCTGATTATCTCACTGAGATCTGCTGTGCTGTATTCCTGATTCCCAGAGAACAATATGTGGTCCTCTAATTTGCTGATTTACTTGTAGAGTTTCTATTTCTTTGAAACGGAATCCCCATGCCACAAATCTTGTCGCATCCATTCAGGGCCTTTGCATGATTTGCTGCTCATCAGGTTGAATCAATCTTGAACTTGGAGACAATGATCCTTGAAAATCAACCAGCTCCCCTGCACTTCTCTCCAGAGCCATATACCATGTTTTTTTTCTAAGCAGATCCCTGACCCAGGCCAGTGTTTGCTCTCCCTGTGATCCTGCTTTCTGCCTTGTTCCTCCCCTCACGATCCTGTGCTTCACCATTGCACAGCCAGCAGCCATGGTTGCTGCTGACCTTACATCCCCAAACAGTTCTCCCTTGGTCGCAAGTATGGGGTCCAGCAGTGTCTCCCCTTGTCGGCTCCTCAGACATATGTGTTAGGAAGTTGTCATCGGTGCACTTCAGAAAATTCCTGGGTCTTGTCCCTCCAGCAGGTGTTGGAGTGGTTGAAGTCCCCCGTGATGGCCAGTGCCTTTGAACATGAGGCTTCCTCTGGTTGTCTGAAGAAGGCCTCTTCTTTCTGATCGGATGGTCTGCAGCGGACACCCACAGCAGTGCCAGCGTTGATCTACCTGCTAGTCCTGACCCATAAGCTCTCAGCTGGGTTGTCATCYGTCCCCAGGCAGAGCTCCATGCCTTCCAGCTGCTCTCCCGCATGAGGGGCGATTTCCCCTCTTCACCATGGGGTGTCTCACCACTTTGTCCTGGTGCTGCTGTAGAGCTCAAGTGCTTCGTTCAACAGAGCCCCTAGCTCCTTACCTGCTGTGAGGGTGCCAAGTGTCTTCCATGGTGGCTAACCAGCAGGTGAAGCAGGAGCTGTTCTTGTGCCAGAAGCCATGAGTTTCCCACCTTCACCATCACGAGAGTCTCCTCCTGCAGCTCCTTCACATGGTCACCCAGATCCTCACTGAGTGCAGTCGAGGAGGCCGTCAGCACAGCTCATCCAGTTCCTCTCGTAGCCACTGAATGGCAGCTAGCTCATGGTCTASAGACCAAGTGCATCCAGCAGCCCCACAAGGAGACTGCTTCGTCAAGGCTGCGCRCGGTGGTTTGCTGCTGCCATCTGCCCATCTGGTACAGAAAGTCCTGCAGCGAGCCTGAGCCCTGGCCAGGCGTGACAGTGAGATTGACAAAATATTTTGCAGGTTCAAGTGACAGTCYGTTCTTAATGCGTTGTGACCTACCTGCGGCTTGTGGCACCCAACTGTAGACCTCCTGGTCAAGTCTAACTTCAGAATGGAGTTGTGTGAACCTGCACTCAGCAGATGTCCTGTCACAGGCTGCAAAGTCTGCTTGCGGTGTGGGGYTGCCCAGGCCAGGACATGGGCGCTGACTCTTATAACAGCTTGATGGGTTGGGTTTAGTTTAATTTCTTTTCTTTTTCTTARTATCAATAGAATTGCTAGAATCCCTTAAATTGGTTCATTTTTTTACCAAGTGAAATGAAGATTGCAGTGTGGGATCACTTACTGATAATAGCATCTTACAAACCTGAGTTTTACCTCTCCTTCAGAAGCTTTCCTTCTTTTTCTTTTTTTTTAACATGCTAATYTGTGTCATGAACTGTGTGCTCCTTAGAGGAGAAGGAGCAGCTAATACTCTTGCATTTTAAATAATTTGCTGCCGATGATTTGTCTCCCTGCTTATCCTATCTGTAAGGAAGGAATAGTGTTCTAGCACATACGTAAAGGCAACTTAACTGGGAGCCCTTGGAATATTATTTTCTCTTGGCCAGTGGATTTCTCGATGTATTTAGAATAGTTGTGCCTGTGTCCCATTTCCTGAACCTCTGCTTTTTGCAGATGTTTTGTATCTCCCTAAGTATGCATATAAGTAATCTTATTTTTCTGTTTCTGAAGATTTCATTCATGCTGTTGTATAATTATCTTTATTTATTTTTAATCTATCCATGGAAGGTTTGGCAGGAAGAATGTGCTGTTTGCAACTCTGGCAATGCAGACTGGCTTCAGCTTCATACAGGTCTTCTCTACCAGCTGGGAGATGTTTTCAGTGTTCTTTGTGCTGGTCGGCATGGGACAGATATCTAACTACGTGGCAGCATTTGTTCTCGGTATGCAAGTCCTGCTAGGCACAATATGCGTTATTTAGTCTTGTGGTTTTTCTGCTCCTTTTCAGTACTGGCTTAGGGTTGATTTGCTTTGCCAGGCAACGCTGTTAAGAGTGTGTCCTTACCATGGATGGATAACTCATGCTCTCCTTGGAAGTTTCCAGTTGATAGAAGTGCAGTCTGAATTAAATCTGTGGTTTACCATCCTAAAAAGGCAAAAAACCACAAAAATTGATTATTTGAAACCAAAATCTGTTTTGGATTGGAAAGATAAGACGTGTAAGACACGATTTTTTAGGGATTTGTGTTGTTCATTTTGGGGCCTAAATGCCTAATTGATGTAAAAACTTGTAAAAGAAAAAAATCAAGTAAGTGTTATAAAGTCTCCTTAAAACAGCCTATAGTGAAAAATTAAGTGGCATAATGATTCCTGCTTGGTATATTTTCAATTTAACTAGGACCAAATTAATCAGATGGGAATGTGAACTACCTTATGAATCTGAGATTTTTTAAAAATTACATTTTTTTTTAATCAATATTATTTACAGTGGCCTCACTGTCCAAAGTACCAAATGTTGGCAAGAAATTCCTTTTGGGCCAAAGAAGAGCAGTGAAAACAGTGTTTAGCTAACCTCACTGCAGACTTCTGTAATCTTCTTCTATTTCTATGGAAATGAGGAAGATTGTATCTCTTACAACGTCTCTTGATTTGCAGGTCCCGAAGTGTTTCAAAGGGAAGCATTGGCCGCTGTTAGGGCATTTAATTCCACTGCCAGTAGCCTGGCCTTTGTTAGTGACCCTCCATGTGTGTACGCCAAAAGACTGCAAGATTTTTGGCTAATAGCGAAATAGTCCTTTAGAAGGTGAATCAGGTCGGGAATCTAATTTAGCCATCTCTGAATTATCCTTTAAAGAAGCCGRTCTCTCTCCATAAGCTGGAGAGGACTCTATAGGGATCAAGCTGAGGCTAAGTGTTGTCAATGTTTTGTAGTATGTCAGGTGGTTTTAGCTCCTCAGGCAAAATGGGAGATTCTGAGAACATAGAATTATAGAAGTTWTAGCTACTTCGAGCTACAGAAATACTGTATGGCTCGGTTCTCTTCCTTTTATGTTTACCTGGGTTGATGCATTATCACTGCATGAAGCCGATCTGTGGTGCCTCTAAAACTGGATGGCAGATCRCGCTATATACTGTAACTGGCCAGCGTAGTATGTTTCAAAGCCATCGTTAGAGGTATTTTTGGTAAGTTACTTGGTTGCTATTATGTTGATATACTAATCTTCACTTTGTCGTTTTGAACAGGCACAGAAATTCTTGGCAAATCAATTCGTGTGCTGTTCTGCACGCTAGGCGTTTGCATATTTTATGCATTTGGCTACATGTTGCTGCCACTGTTTGCTTACTTCATCAGAGACTGGCGGATGTTGCTGCTGGCTCTTACTTTACCTGGGCTGCTCTGCATCCCGCTCTGGTGGTGAGTATAACTAATTCAAAAGACTTTAGTCTTTAGAAGGTCCTGTCTGCAGATTTTTAAGATCCAGACTCCAAGCCAACCAGCCTTTACCAATGAAGTTCAGGAATGGGCAGGTGAAGAATGGACRTGTTGTCCTTTACTCTTCCCAGTCGTTTAGCTGCAAGTCCATAGCTTTGTGGGTGATCTGACTCATGCCTGAAAAGCCTGTCCTTAATTTTCTGTAGGTTTCTATAAAATTAAATGATGTGCATGCAAAGAAAAAAAAAAGTGAAACTCATCTTTCTGCACCAACTGAAATCTGTGAGCTTTTAAGAGTAGGCCTGAACTAAGGGCAGAARGAGAAACCAGTTGTTTTAGGAAGCTGGGCAAAGCTAGGGTAACATAGATAAGACAAGCTACAAAACAGTACTTGCACATCTGTGAGACTTCTGTGTTTTCTTCCATAGTTAATGAAATACTAGTTTTAGGTGGCATGTAAAGTTTAAATAGTCCACATGGTGGTGGTGTTTCTTCATTTACACTGGCATTTATGTTTGTGATTCCATCCAGTTTCTTACAAAGTTGAATGACTCAGGCGAATTCTACTTTCTGATTTGCCTTTATGTGACAGTATTTACAGTTACTAATTTTATGTGTGTTATTCTCTAAGGATATGCCTCTGAATGTACAGCATGCTGCTTGTGTATTCACATTGCTGAATTTCTTTAATTAAACTGTTTTCCCATACTTTGAAGGTTTTGATTGCTCTTTTTTTCTGAGTCATTGCTTATTTCTTTAGTACTTCTAAAATCCGCAAACGCATTTTAGTCTGTTTTTGATCAGTGTTCTAGTCTGCCCTTGTGCATCTGATTTCTGTTGTCATTGCTCTAATTTCTGCAAGATGTGGCAAGGTTTGAGATCTTATGCCTGGAACAATGTGTATTGGTGCCTGCAGCAGTGCTTTCTGTGGAAATGCAGGCTTGTTTTTCTGAACCTTTTCTGCAGGGTCATTCCGGAATCTCCACGGTGGCTGATCTCCCAGGGAAGATTTCAAGAGGCAGAAGACATCATCCGAAAGGCTGCAAAAATTAATGGCATTACAGCCCCAGATGTAATACTTGACCCTAGTGAGGTGAGATTCATTCAGCAGTCCAGTTGTTTGCTGGACCTATTAATGACCACGTAAAGTGATTAATTTCCAGACATATGAATTGAGTTATGCCTGCAGTGTATTACACACTTCTCAAATGGGTAAAAGATCRTTTTCGTTAAGATTTGCAAAGCCCTTACTGTCCCATTCCCAGGGGAATGCCAACATGCATTCTAATGCAAACATCTTTTTGATCCAGTTTACAGCCACCTTTTTCCTTTTAAACTCTAGTTTTTTGGGGAAGGTAATGAATTTGAAGTACCATGCTGCGATGGATGGCTACAAGCTCTTCAGAAGGGACAGGCGAGGAAGGAGAGGCGGTGGCGTGGCTCTGTATGWCAGGGACTRTTTCGACTGTAMGGAGCTTGACGTTTGTGATGATCGGGTTGAGTGCTTATGGGTTAGGATGAGGGGGAAGGCYGGCGAGGCGGATATCCTGCTGGGCGTCTGTTATAGACCACCCAGCCAGGATGAAGAAGTCGATGAAGCGTTCTACAAGCGGCTGGCAGAAGTCTCGCGATCGCTAGCCCTTGTCCTCGTGGGGGACTTCAACTTGCCCGACGTCTGCTGGAAATACAACACGGCA